>WAAF01014704.1:1587492-1696019 GCA_013400475.1 Tricholaema leucomelas
TCTTTCTCTTTCTCTGTCTCTTTCTCTTTCTCTTTCTCTTTCTCTTTCTCTTTCTCTTTCTCTTTCTCTTTCTCTCTCTCTCTCTCTCTTTCTCTTTCTCTTTCTCTTTCTCTTTCTCTCTTTCTCTCTTTCTTTCTTCTTTTATTTTCTTTTTTTTTTTTTTTTTTCATCTTTTGGGGTCATTTTAGATTTTGGTTTATCCAATGTTTTTTGCATCTAAAGCACAAAATGCAGGAATTATTTCCTGAGATAGAAAGTGGAAATTTTCAAATGTTTCAAAGAAACATTCAAATTCTTATCCCATCAGATGCCAGTTGAAGATGTGAGCTGGTTTGCCTTTTTTTTTTTTTTTTTTCTTCCTTCTTTGAATTCTGATTTAACTTTGTTCTTTACAATCTCATCTGCACCACCAGAATTGCTTCTCATAATATTCTCATTTCAGGTAAGCAGATGGAACCTGGAAATAGAAAATAATATGAATTAGAACAAAGCACTCTGGCATTAAAAATGTTTTGTTATTTCAGATAGCAAACAAACAAAAAGTGTGGGCCTCATTTCTGGTGACTGTTAAGCCAAATTGTCTATCAAGATATAGAATGTGGAGGATGACTGCCCCACTAATCCAGTAATGGAGCCCATAGCTCCACTGCACAAATGCTTTACAAAGATTGGTTATTTTTTGGAGAACTTGGAGCTGTGTCTCATCCTAAGCGCTTGGCATATTCTAGCATCTCAGGTGGCTGCTGCCAATACTAACCAGAAAGTCACCTGGCACCTTCGCCTGTGTCCTTGTGTTGCTGTGGTCAGTGTTCCCATTGGGGAACCTGAGGCTGGATCCTAACAGGGTGGAAAAGGGAGCCAGAAAGGCAAAGAGCCTCTTTTTCTTTGCTTTGTTCTCTCACCCACAGACCATCTTTTTACACAAAGACAGATTGTCAGCATTCAGAGGAAACAAAACCTGCCTGTAACTTACCCGGAGTAACAACTAACTGTCTGCAAACATGTGATACAGAACGATAACATCTTTTGATCATCACACCACAAAGCACAAAACACCTTGTACTCCCTCTAATTTATTACCTTGGGTGTTGGGGTTTTTCTTGGGGAAACAAGTGTTATGTGAAAGATCCTAGACTGGCAGCCCTTCAAAGAAAGCACTCAGCACAGGAGTCATGGCTCATACCCTCATTTCCCCTCGCAGGCACTGACGCCAGTTGTCCCAGTGGCCCTTCTGATGAAACTGGCCTCAGGAAAGGGGCAAGGGAGGGAATTAACACTCAACCTCAGCAGGACTCTGCTCATGCCTCTGGTGAGGGTTGTGCCTTGTTACTCAGCTAACCCAAGAATGTCCAAATCCAAACCTCAGGCTTGCTTCCCTAAAGTTCTTCACAAAACAAGACACCTGAAGGGCTTTGTAAACAATCTTTCACTGTCTCTGAAACCTGGGGCTAATTGGACATTAGGGACAACTTCTTTCTTCAGAGAGTGAGAGGCGCTGGAGCAGGCTGCCCAGGTTGGTGATGGAGTCACCATCCCCAGAGGTCTTCAAGAAGCTGCAGATTTGGTATTTCAGTATATAGTTTAGTGGTCATGGTCGTTTGCTTATGGTTGGACTTGATGATCTTAAAGGTCTTTTCCAGCCTTACTGACTCTATGATTCCATGATTCTAATACCTTACACACATTTCTTTCCTAAAAATGTTTAGTTTGGTATTGATTCTGACTTGTCCAATTATTTATTCTGAGTTCAAACTTTAAGCAGCCTCTCCAAGACAAGTTCAGAGTCACGGTTAGCAGGGCTCTGGAGGGCAAGCAGCTGAAGGCAGGATTCCCAGCTCTGCTCATGTGCCCTCTGGGGAATCCTGGGGAGCAAACGAAACTATCAGTTGGCCCTGATTCTTCAACATCTAGGGTGGGCACTTTGTATGGGATGAAAACACAGCCACAGAGTATAGTAGGAGCAGAAAGGGCATGCAAATGCAGGATATGTTTGTGGGAGGGGTCGCTGCATGAAGCATTCAGCTCCCTTTAATCAGTATTTGGCTTCAATTCCGATAGCACTTTGCCTCCACAGTAATCTCTTGATGGTAATTTCCAAGCATACTTCACATGAGATGCAATGCAGTTAAGTCTCTGTTCTAATAGCTTTGATTTAAACCTCTTTCTTCTACCAAAGATCTGTGGGACATTCTTGGCAGGGACTATCTGGCTAGTGTAGAAGGAGCAGGATGAAGGTCTTTCTCTCTTGCAAATGGACTGGAATCCTAAAGCTGGTGATGTCACCAGAAGCTTTCCCTTGACTTCCTAGTGCTTTGGATTAAGTCCCTAATACAACTACTTCTTCCACTCCTTGGATGCTATTTCAGACTAACACATATGGAAACTTAACTTCCTCCATAAATTTTGCTCACGCAGGAGCAGATGAGAAAGAAAACTGAGTGGAAATGGAAATATCATCTCTGAGAAGGAGCATATCCTTCTGCACACAAAAGTGTGGTCAGTTTGGGACGACTCCATCACTGAATTTTATGTTTTATGGAGAATTCACCTTGAGTACTGTGTCCACTTCTGGGCTCCTTAACTCAAGAGAGATGTTGAGATACTGGAATGTGTCCAGAGAAGGGCAATGAAGTTGCTGAGGGGGCTGGAGCACAGCCCTGTGAGAAGAGGCTGAGGGAGCTGGGGGTGTGCAGCCTGGAGAAGAGGAGGCTCAGGGCAGACCTCATTGCAGTCTACAACTCCCTGAAGGGAGGTTGTAGCCAGGTGGGGTTGGTCTCCTCTCCCAGGCAACCAGCAACAGAACAAGGGGACACAGGCTCAAGTTGTGCCAGGGGAGATATAGTCTGGATGTTAAGAGGAAATTCTTGCCAGAGAGAGTGATTGGCATTGGAATGGGCTGCCCAGGGAGGTGATGGAGTCACCGAGCCTGGAGGTGTTCAAGAAAAGCCTGGATGGGGCACTTAGTGCCATGGTGTAGTTGATTGGCTAGGGCTGGGTGCTAGGTTGGTCTGGATGATCTTGGACCAACCTCTTGGTTGGAGGTCTCTTCCAACCTGGTTGATTCTATGATTAGGTTGATGAGGATTTTAAAGGGCAAGGTAAAGGCCAAACTAACAGGCTAAAGTCTTATTCAGAGGAAACTCCCTCTGAGCTCAATGGGAGTTTCGCTTGAGACAGGGCGGCAAGATTTGGCTCATAAACCGTGCATGTAGTTAGCAAAAAAAGGCATTTGTCTTTTCAGATTGGAGGGAAAAGGCTTTTTTTCTCGTATGAACAAACTACACATATGGATCTTGTTAATTACTGGGGGTTCCATAGCATGTATCTGTTCCCCAGCATATTTATTTCCCCTAACATCTACTGTACCTTTGACCTTTAATAAAATATCAGCATTAAACAAACAAACCAATAAAATAACATGCTCACCAAAACTCAGGAGTTTCTCCTGTATTGTTGAAATACTCTCTTTGCAGTCTCACTCATTTCCTGTCAGGAAAGTTTGGCACTCAGTCTCCAGTACATACACAAGCCCAGGAGCTGGCCCCAGCCAGACATCTTGCACAGCTAACTGCAGAAGATGTTTCGGAATGAAGGAAATAAAATTGCTCCCAAAGGAACTGATGTCTTTTTGAGTGTCCTATATCTGCCTGGCCTTGTAAGCATCTCTCTACATCTTTCCTGAGAAACAGGCAAACGAAAGCAGTGAGAAATCTTGCTGGTGTGTGTTGCATTTCTAACTAAATGTTTGCTTTCTTGATGTGCATCTGAACGTTACTGCTGCAAATGAGATGCACTCTGGAGAGGGACTGAGTTGGGGCTATTCAGTCCAGAGAACAGAAGGCTCTGAGAAGACCTGGTTGTGTCCTTCCAGTATCTGAAGGGAGTTACAAGAAAGCTGGTGAGGGACTTTTTAAGGTGTCAGGTAGTGATAGGATTAGGGTGGGGGGAATGGAGCAAAACTAGATGTGGGTGAGGTTCAGATTGGATGTTAGGAAGGAGTTCTGCAGCATGAGGGTGGTGAGACCCTGGAACAGGTTGCCCAGGGAGATGGCGGATGCCTCATTCCTGATGTTTTAAAAGCCAGGCTGGATGTGGCTCTGAGCAACCTGATCTGGTGTGAGATGTCTCTGCCCATGGCACGGCTGGAATTAAGTGATCTTTGAGGTCCCTCTCAGCCCTGATAATTCTGTGATTCTATGATTCATCACTCTGTTGCAGGTAGAAAGGAGCTTACGGTTGCAGCTCCTCGGGAGGATACATGCATTAGCTTGTGTAGTGAAGACAGCCCTATGCAGAGCATTGTCATTCCCAAATTAATATTGGCTATTAGCAGAGCATTACATCTCTATTGTTTAGGGATTTGAGATAGGTCTTGGAGGGAGAACTTGTGAACCTCTGCTCCACAGCATAGCATATTGCCCTCTGGACATGCCTATGCCAAAGGCTGACTCCAAATCAAATTAAAATCAAACAAAAAAGAATAGTATCTTGCTCCAATAGATCCTTTTTGAGCCTTCACCACAGAATAATCTTTTCCTCCCTATAAACTTCTATATTGATATTCCTTTTGGGTCCTGCTATACATCTACTTGTTATTCTTCGTGTAAAATAATTCTGCCTTTAACTCCTGTGTTGCACCTCAGACCTTCAGTTTTAAAATATCCCCTTGCCTTGTTTTCTGGGTTGTGCTTTAAGTGATGTGAGCTTACTGCTGATACTGCATTAGTGATCAATCAAACCTTTGCCAAGAGCACAGACTAACTAACTAAATAAATAAAGCCTCCGGTATTATTCTGATGTGCCTTGAAAGGAGGAAAATTCCTTTCACATGGCCTCTTGTCCCTAGAAATTTACAAGTTTCTTTGTCTTGGCAAGTGGCCAAGCAGCACCACGATGTACCATTTTTCTTGGCCAGTGTTTTTAGATCTTTTGAAATCAGACCAAGTGCTCACATGGTATTTCTTCATTTAGCAGCTGCAAGACAGTGACCGCAGCTGCATGTGCCATGAACGTAGCTTCCATCTGTAGCAAGGAACGCTGTGGTTTTGTTCTGCTGAAATAGCTGAAGAAACACGTTCAAGCCCAGGACGGAGCCAGGCAGTGCTGTGCCTTCCTATGAAAGCATTTTACCCTACCTACAGACCCAGAGAGAGGCCTCACAGGGTGAATGTGTATACACATGCTAATTTTCTACGTGCACAGGACCGAATCGGCATCTCCCCAGGTGAATGCCATGCAAGTGGACTGAAGCCGAACATCTGCAGCCCACCTGGCAGCAATCTTTGCAAGCCCACACTGCCTCGTGCCTCCCCTCAAGCCAATCCAAGTCCCTTGAGGTTGCAGACTTGGCAGCCTGTGTAAACTGACCCAGTTTGGAGTGATCCTTTACATCATTTCATTTCATAAGCTGTTAACTAAGCCATTTGTGAGATTGACTCGAGTCGCTTGCTGACAAATTGCAACGATGCTTGTAAAAAGTGTGGGGCAGAGGGACACAAACCCATCAAAACACAGTTCACGTGGAAGGCAAAGTCTTCCAGGAAATATTTATGGTGGGTCCTGAGTGATCAGATGTTGTGGAAGTGGAAAGGAGGAACAAATGTTTCCCTCTTTGCTTATTAGGGGGTTTTGTGGTGTTCCAGTGAAGAGTGGTGAGGTTTTTGTGGGGTTAAGATATCTGAAACTGAGCTTAGCGGTCTGGAAAGGTTCTGCTCATGCTTAAAAAGAGACCATGCACTAAAACGTGCTGGTTTAGGACCTTAATAGCAATATTATTGACCAGTTATTGGTGGTTTGAAAGTGAACTGAGAGTGAAACAAACCCATCTAGAAAGTCAAAACAGGTATAGTGCCCAATACATCTGAGGAAGAATTCCCAAGGGAGGCGTTAATGGTTTTGCCAAGGAGCACTGGAGCATTGGTCAGTTGGATGAAAGTGGCTTTTCCTAGGTGTATCTAGATATAAGGATGTGTTAGGTTTTTATCCATTGTTTAGGAATTGCATTGAGCACTGTGAAAAGAGGGTTCCTGCCCCAAAGGTCACCTAATCTTCACACAATATGAACTAAAGAGAAGGGACAAGCTGACAGAGATGGTGTGAGATAACAGCTGTGGTGAGCAAGGAACCACACTTTGCCCTTTCTCCAGTTTAGTTGTCCTTTTTGATCTTGCAGAATAGCAGTGACTGAAGGCTTGCAAGCAGCCAAAATCTCATCCCCACACTGAGGTTAAACTTGGGCAAAACACATCTCAGAGGCTGTGCAGGCAAGATGCTGTGGGAGACTCACTCTGCTCTGTGAAGTGACAGGCAGGGGGGCTGAAATTGTCATTGAGGAAGGGTCGCCTGGGAACTGAGCAGAGCGGTCATTGCAGCAGACCACCCCAGCCTTGGCTGTGATGATGAGGCCCTGGGGAGCAGTTAGTGTTTCCTGCCTCTGAAACTCTCCTGGAGGTCCCTTTCCTTTAGGGTCTCTGAGGTGTGTGTCTCATGGCTGTCAGCCACACAAAGCTTTGGGCACGTGGCTTGTAGGGTCAAGAGGAATGGCCACCCTTGTCGCAAAAATCTAGCTCATCTGTGTTCAGCAAATTCTTCTGGCATGTTGTTTTTGCTGAGGAGAAGCCTTCTCACCCTGCCTGCTCTCCCAGCACAGCACACAGCACACTTGGTGAGGTCCTCCTGCAAACATTCCTTACCCTGCTCTGCCAGTTGTTTTTGCACTTACACCTTTGCAGCCTTCTCTTATGCTGTGATACCAATTTTGGTGTTAAAAGCAATAGATTGATAAAATGAACTGGAAAGGGATTATACTTCCCACTAAGGATTTTCTTGCAAAATGCCTGCAAAGCTTCACTAAACACATTCATGGATGTTTAAGAAGGGTGCAAGCAGTCCAATAGGTCAACAAGAGACTTTTATCCATGGCTGATCACTAACGAAAGTGCCTCGTACCAGCATGCTTACATCCCGCTGTGGCATAGCCCCTTGTGCCTATTATGTATTCAGTCATTATTAATAATTGATTAACTCTTTACAAACCACTTAGATATTGAATCTCTCTCTAAAGTGGAAATGGGACCTGATCAGACAGGGACTTGTCAAAGAGGCTATTAGACAACCTCCTTCTTGTTTGAATGTTAATGAACTAAGATGTGCACTCAGGTAAATTCTGCTCTGCTTTTAGCAGAGTCCTTCTGTGAATTCAGTTTTTATCTTTGGCTCTTTTTCTGTTTACTCAAAAAGCTATTCAAGGTGATTTGGGCTGTATTTTCTGTGAAAGGGTTTTCTACCTGCATCATCTGTTAGTTCAGCCATCCTATGAGTCCTGATCTCCTGATGGCGCACCAGGAACCATGCACATGTGCTCAAAGCTGGGTGGGCTGTAACCATTTCCACATGCAAGACTGTCATTATGCTTGTTGTTGAAGTGTGCTACCATACACCAACCCTGGGGGAAAGACACGTGTCAGTTGGATGAGCAGCTTGGTTTGAAGTCCTGTAACCATAAACCAACTGAATCTGTCTCATGAGCTTATAGAATTGTAAAATTATTTGCTTTGGAAGGGTCTTTTAAAGATCATTTAGTTCCAAACCCCCTCCTCTATGGGCAGAGACATCTTTCAAAATACCTGGCTGCTCAAAGCTCCATCCATGCTGACCTTGAGCATTGCCAGGGATGAGGCATCCACAACATCCCTGGGCATTTTCTTTTGGTGGATGTAGTAAAGAATTTCTTCCATGTATCTAGTCTTAATCAATCCCCATTTACTTTCAAACTGTCACCCTTGTCCTGACACTACAGGCCCCAGTAAAAGCCTCTCTCTGTCTTTGTTATGAGCTCCTCTAAGTGCTGAAAGGACACACTAAGGTGTCCCTGGAGCCATCTCTTTTTGAGGCCGAAAAACTGAAACTTTCTCAGCCTTTCCTCATAGGAAAGATGTTCCAGACCTCTGATCACTTTTGTAGCCCTCCCCTGGACCTCCTCTAACAGGTTCATGTCTTTTCAGACAGCACAGGAGCCACAGGTGTGTCAGCTGGTGGCCAGGGCTTTGGTGTCACCATCAGCTGTGAAGCCAGGGAGGCCATATTTCTTCAGAAGTGCAGAGCATGCTTGTCCTCATAGGCTGTGCTGGAAGGACCTCTCTCCTCCTCTCCCAGGCAGCATGCCATAGCCTGCCAATGGCAGAGAAGGGATAAGCACACATGATTTACAGCAACTTTTAATGGAGTTCTCTTGATGGCTTAAAAGCTTTCTATATAATAATATTAGTTCCTGGTGAGTTCTGATCAAGCCTTTTTCTAGTTAGAGAACCTGAACTGGGAGGCACTGGAGGGGCTTGCTTTGACAAGGGAGACTGCATTGCACAATTGGAAGTTAATGGTGGCAGAGTGCTTGGGGGATTCACTGTGAAGGTTTCATAAATTTAAAATCAAGCGCCTGCTTCTATGCTGAGTCCTTCCCTGTCTCTCTGCTACTGAGTGCACCTTCAAAACCAGAGGCACTGATATATTCTACGCTGCAGGGAAATCAATAAAGACTTTAATCACAAAATTAAATAAAACCAAAGCCATGGTGCCACTTTTGGAAGCAGCAGAATGATGGTTTATGATTCCTCTGCAACAGGTCTTACCTTTCAGGAAAAGTAGCTTCTTCAGAGCTATTGGAATGGAGAATCAGCACCTTCCCATCATCCTGAGATGACATCTTAGTGGGCTTTGGTGCAGATAGAGAGCAATAGCATGGCGTGTGTTCTTCAGTGATGCAAGTGGTTTTGACAGAAGGAATTTGTTAGCTCTTAAGTTCATCCTCATCACCATCTCTGAACTTCCTTAAAAGGTTTGTGCTGCCATCCTGTTCTATTAATCATTTACACATTTCCCAGGCCTAACTGTGAAAACGCAGTGGTGTGAAGGTAGTGACACATCTGTGAGGAAACAAAGTACACTGTACAGTAAAGAGGCACCTCTGAATCACACATACATGGTAGTGATGGAGACAGAATTTAAGATCTTTTATTGTATCACACAGAATGGATCTAGAAAGCAGTTCTGGCAAATTCTCAGGTAGAATAGTGAAGAATGAAACCAAGTAAATGACATTAAAAATCCTTATTTGTAGTAAAACCCTTTAAAATCCTGACTACATCAGTGGACAAAAGGGAGAGCTGTGGATGTGGTCTGTTTGGAATTCTGCAAAGCCTTTGACACAGGTGCCCACAGCATCCTTCTTTTCTAGACTGGGTAGAGATGGATTTGATGTTCAGTTGATAAGGAATTGACTGGATAGTTGTGTCAACAGCTTGATGTCCAGATGGAGATCTGTGACGCTTGATGAAGTTAAACATGGCCAAGTGCAAAGGCTCTGCACATGGATCAGGGCAGTCATGGAGAATGAGTGGATTGAGAGCAGAGAAGGATTTGCTGGATGAGAACATGGACATGAGCTGGCACTCTGCACTCACAGCCCAGAAGGCTGCATCAAAAGAAGTGTGGAGAGTAGGTTGAGGGAGATGATTCTCCTCTACTCCATTCTGTTGAGACTCTTTTGGTCCCCACACACTTTCTCTCTCCCAGGCAAAGCATGACAGTGGGGAATGGGAGTTGTCATCAGTTTACAATCCTGATCTCTGCTTTTTCCTCATGCTCTTCCCCACTGCAGTGTGGGGTCCCTCCCACAGGTTACCAAATTGCTCCTGTGTGAGTCCTTCCCATGGTCTGCAGCTCTTCAAGAACTGCTAGAGCATGGGTCTTTTCTACAGGGCATAGTCCTTCAGCAACCAGCTGCTCCAGTGTGGATCCCCTGTGGGGTCACAGGTCCTGCCAAGAAACCTGCTCTTCATGGGCTCCTATCCATGGGCTGCAATTCCTGCCGGGAGTCTGCTCCTGCATGGGCTTTCTGCAAGCTTCTTTCAGGTCATATCCACCTGACACATGCAAGGTCCTGCACAGGCTGCAGGTTGGGTTTTAGGTTTCTGCAGGTTGGTCTGCAAGGGCACAACCTACATCATCACAGTGGAAACTGTTCTGGGACCTGGAGCATCTCCGACCCCTCCCTCTTCACTGGTCTTGGTGTCTGCATAGTTGTAATTACCATGTATTCTCACTCCTCTCTCCCAGCTGCTGTGCAGCAGGTTTTTACTTCTTCTTAAATGTGTTATCTCAGAGGTGATACCATCACTGATGGGCTCAGCTTTGGCCAGCAGCAGGCCTATCTGACATAAAGGCAGCTTCTGGTGTCTTCTCACAAAAAGCACCTCTGCAGCCTCCCCACTTCCGAAACCTTGCCATGGGAAAGCACTACAGATATGCACACAAACCTACAGGTGTATGCTTCTAGAAGAGTGAAAGAGGAGACTGTTTTCTATTGAGAACTGGTTTATATTAAGATACCAACAGGTGTGAGTGTTCCTCCTAAACCTCAGCAAGTCATTGGACACTGGAATGGGCTGCCTGGGGAGGTGGTGGAGTCGCCATCCTTGGGGCTGTTCAAGGCAAGGTTGGACGTGGCACTTGGTGCCATGGTCTAGCCTTGAGCTCTGTGGTAAAGGGTTGGACTTGATGATCTGTGAGGTCTCTTCCAACCTTGGTGATACTGTGATACTGTGAAGTTTTAGACTACTTTGATAATTACTTCAAAAAGCGTGAACAAATTTATCAGCAATGACAGCAGCTCTTGGCCAAAGGATCTCTTTATTCAGTAGGTGTCATAGCAGGGGAGGATCAGGGACTGCAGGGTAGAAATCTTTGCTCTAAATCAGTTTTTGCTTTATCTTGGAGTGATGGACAGTTCCCTGTTTTTTGGCAGAGATGGGATCTTTTGACACCAAGTCCTTTTCATAATCTAGGGCAGGAGAGTAGTGCAACGTTTCTAAATAAGCTTGCTTAATGCTCCCATTCAGATCCATTTATTCTGGATATGTTCAGAGATATCATTCCCTTCTCCAAATTATCACAATCATCTGCAGACTTGCTTTGAATTCAGGGACAAAGAACAGGAGCCAGCTGTTGAGAGACATGTCCATGAGGCCATTTCCAGGATAGGGACGAGTTTCTTGAATGTTGCTTTTTGTGGAAGTAACCTTAAGGGCAGAATTTATATAAGAAACCATTAGAGACAGACACAATTGGATCTATCATAGCATATAATGACTTTCTGGGCCACATGTCACTTTGCTTTGCATCTCACAGCCAATTTGTGAATGGCAGTTGGTGAGACAAGATCTGCTATGTATGTTTTCCTGAAGAATATTGAACATGACACAATAAAGTCTGATTTTAATCTCAAGATAAATAATAAAAAAAATAACCTAGAAAAGCTGTTAGTAAATACTGTACAAGGAAGTGCTGGAGGGCATTTTCTGATTGTGTAGTTATTTATAAACCTCTCCTTTCCACATGCTAAAAGACTCATTAAGGATGGGGATTCTGGATAAGAGTGGTAGAGTGTATTGTGCAGTGGGCAGCACGAAGTAAATATTCAGTAGGCATTGGAGAGTCCTTGTTCAGGGCCCAAGCTTGGGAAGTGATGCAAACTGTTCACAGAGCACTTAATTTGATTCTATCAGAGATTTATTTCAGCATGTGATTGATGGAAACTGACTAAGTGGTAGTGTGGCAAAAGTACAAAAGCTATTGAACTATTAATGTTATTTATAAGGACAGGGCTAACTGTGATAAGCCAGGACCAACATGAAATGCTTGTTTGCTTGTTTGGAGTGAAAACCTTTCCTTTGTGAGGAGCCAATATGGCTGCACAGGCTGAAAGGAAGCTGAAGACAAGTGCAAACCTCCCAGAGTCAGTGTGGGCTCAGCCCCATGCTGTGCTGTGCTGCAGGAAGCAGGTGAGGCAGAGAGTACTTTACAAATTATTTTGGAGGCACTTTGGTCCAAAATCCATAAACACAAAGGTGCTCAACCTTCTTGGCTTCAGAAAATGTTGTCCTTCCTCTCTGACCTGTCAGCTGCACTGGACTTTACCATTTCCTCCGTCTTGTCAAGCAAAGTGGAGCAGCAATCAGTGTTCTTTGGTTTTGGCTGCTATGTCGTCTCCCACAGAAATCACTTCTTCCATGGGTCCATATTTCCTGAGTGCCTGCAAACCACAACACTATAAATATATGCCAATCAAGTGGTTAGCATAATAGCATATTGTGAAATTATATGTAAACATCAAACTACATTGATTGGGCAATTTCCTATCCAGTTATTCTTGAATTACTACTTCCCTGAATATGTCTTTTAGGAATGTCTCAGCTAGAAAGCAGTCTTCAGTGCTTTATTCTCTTTAGATCTAATTTATACAAAACATTTCAACTCCTATGGACTGCTCACTACGTTGCAGGCTCCTGGGCCAGCAACAGCAATCCAAACTGATAACTGCTTGACCAGCTACAGGACACAAGGAAGAATATGGGGAACTCATCTGTAAATATTTGCATGAAATAAAGCAAGGAACGCCTTGCTTGTGATTTAGTGCATGAGCTCACTCTCCAACCCGTTTAATACCACCCTGAACTCAAGCAGAGGGATCAGACATATCAGCATTCCAGTACAGGAATCCCCATGGTACCATTTAACTTGCAGAAGGAAGGAAGGGTTCAAGTCACAGGTGGCCCTGCGGTTCTTGGGAAAGGTCCCACTTCACATGCAGGTCTCCTCAGCAACTAAGCAAAGCCAACCAACGTGTCAATCAAGTTACAGCGAGCAGAAGCCAGTCCAAACATCTGCCTTTCTTGTCTGGTTTCCCAGGGTGTTCTGCTAGGATATTGTTGCATGGCCATCCTTGACACAAAGCCTTTGCTCACTTCACAGAGAAAGGCACAGCAGCTCCTTGGACTTTTGTCTTCTTTAGCTAGGCAGTCACCTGCAGGACAGAGCACATTTGTCATCGATGCTGGGGCACCAATTAGCAGTGCAGGTCACTTGCATATATATAAGGTATATATTTCTTAGACTTACCAATCAACAAAATGAGTGAGCTTGCAGGGATTTACTTCTAAGGGAAGGTGACAGGGAGTAGGTGACAGCCCCCTCTCAGCTGATTTTGGCACATTATCTACTAAAGAAAAACAAAGCCAAATATTTTGTCTCCTAAGAAGTGAAGCAGGGACGAACAGGAGGAATGTGTGGCATTTCTCCCCAGTGTATTAGGCAGTTGTTTCCCAGATTATAATTAGCTCTCTTTCCTTTATTGACATTATAGGCAAGATTTATGCAGAAAATAAAGTATTTGAAGTAATGTGATACCCATCATCTGCTTTCAAGTTTTTTCAGGGTTCACAGAGGCCAAGGAAAGTTTTGTCTTAAGATGGCTTTGAATCAGGAATTGGTTTGCTCCATAAAGTTTCCACTCTTCTGTTATTTGCAATATTTATGTGATGTGTTTTGTTGTGAAAATGGGTTTTCTGACAGTTCTTGTGGATCACCAGGTTAAAACAATAGCTAAATATCTTCCAGTTGGCTGATTTTGGCCAGAATCAGGATATACAAAGATAATTTTTATTTTCACATTAATTTTAACCAACTTTTCTTTCAGAAGCATCCACACCAGGGCAGTGGTGAAGTCCCTGGAGAAACTTTAAAACTGTGTGGATGTGATGCTGGGGGATACGGTTTAGTAGTGGCCTGGCAGTGTTGGGTTGATGATCACAGGCTCACAGGATGTCAGGGGTTGAAAGGGACCCAAAGAGATCATTGTGTCCAACCTCCCTGCCAGAGCAGGACCATACAATCTAGCTCAGGTCACACAGGAACACATCCAGACAGGCCTTGAAAGTCTCCAGAGAAGACTCCACAACCTCTCTGGGGAGCCTGTTCCAGTGCTCTGGGACCCTTACAGTCAAGAAGTTCTCCCTTGTGTTGAGGTGGAACCTCCTGTGCTGCAGCTTACATCCATTGCTCCTTGTCCTTTCCCAAGGAGCAAGTGAGCAGAGCCTGTCCTTCCCCTCCTGGCCCCCAGCTCTCAGATATTTATAAACATTTATTAGATCCCCTCTCAGTCTTCTCTTCTCCAGACTAAATGGCCTCAGGTCCCTCAGCCTCTCCTCATCAGGCAGTCCTCCAATCCCCTAATCATCTTCATAGCCCTCTGTTGGCCTCTATTGAGCAGATCCCTGTCCCTCTTAACCTGGGGAGCCCAAAACTGAATGCAGTACTCAAGATGGGGTCTCACCAGGGCAGAGTACATCTTGGGGGTCTTCTGCAGCCTAAGCAATTCTATGGTTCTATGGTTCTGATATGCACACAATAAAAACCCATTTCAGTGTGGAAGTACCAGAACTCTTGAGCAGGCTGCCCAGAGATATGATGGTCTTCTTCTCTGGAGACTTTCAAAACCCTCCTGGATGCATTCCTGTGTGACCTGCTCTAGGTGATCCAGCTTTGCAGGGAGGTTGGACTTGATGATCACTCAAAGCCACTTCCAACACCTAACATTCTCTGATTCTGTTATTCTGTGATCTGGGCTACCCAAACTCAGAGCATTTGACAGGACTGCCATGGTACTTGAACACTCAGCAAACCAGGAGAATATGAGTTAAGGCTGATGGGATTGCCATTTATCTTCTGTGAACAATGTGGGTGATTTGCATGATTTTCACACCCATGACTCTCTGTTGTTTGCTGGATGTTGCAGCTGCTGCCCCTTTCTTGGCGCTGTAATTTTTCTAGCTGGTGGGGCAATAGCATAGGGAAGATGGAATGTGCTATGAAAGTGCAAAGCACAAGCCAGGCTCATTGATTTGAGTGGAAATTAAGGTCTCCATCTATATTTTATGCTTATACAGCACATTCCATCTTTCACACTTTTCCATTTATGGGATAACGTCGTCGCTGGAGAGAACACATCACATCCACTTCTGTATTATTTAGCCATGTAATGTGATAGTGATAAGATCAAGATGTTTGGCACTAAAATCCCAACTGTTTCAGCAAGTGCTTCATGGTTGCTTGGGGTGTCATATCTGTTAACAAGCTTGTTCGTCATCTTTGCTTTTCCCTTGTGGAGCATGTAATGAGTGGTAACTTGTGTATCTCTTGCTCTAGTCATCCACTGCTTTAACACAGAAACAGTTGTCCTTCATTGGATAGGGATAAATCTTTCCTTAAGCTGGGTCTGTTGTTTTTTTGGTTTGGGTTAGCTTTTATTATTTTGGTTTGAGTTTCATTTCTTTTTTTGGTTCATTTTTTTGTTTCTAGTTTTCTGTTTACTTTTGCTTCATGTTAAATTCTCTCTACTAATTTACTAATTTCTAGTGGGAGGTGTCCCTGCCTATGGTGGGAGGCTGGAACTAGATGATCTTTGAGGCTACTTCAAACCTAAACCATTCTACAAATCTATGATTGAGTCCATAATCAGTAAGTTTGCAGATGACACCAAGCTAGGAGCAGGTGTAGATCTGTTGGAGGGTAGGAGAGCCCTGCAGATGGACCTGGACAGGCTGGATGGGTAGGCAGAGCACAATGGGATGAGATTTAACAAGGCCAATTGCAGGGTTCTACACTTTGGCCACAACAACCCCAAGCAGTGCTACAGGCGGGGGACAGAGTGGCTGAGAGCAGCCAGGAAGAAAGAGACCTGAGGGTACTGGTAGAGAGTAGGCTGAACATGTGTCAGCAGTGTGCCCAGGTGGCCAAGAGAGCCAATGACATCCTGTCCTGGATCAGGAATAGTGTGGCCAGTAGGACAAGGGAGGTTATTCTTGCCCTGTACTCAGCATTGGTCAGGCCAAACCTTGAGTACTGTGTCCAGTTCTGGGCTCCTTAACTCAAGAGAGATGTTGAGATTCTGGAATGTGTCCAGAGAAGGGCAATGAAGCTGGTGAGGGGCCTGGAGCACAGCCCTGTGAGGAGAGGCTGAGGGAGCTGGGGGTGTTTAGCCTGGAGGAGGCTCAGAGGTGACCTCATTGCTGTCTACAACTACCTGAAGGGAGGCTGTAGCCAGGTGGGGTTAGTCTCTTCTGCCAGGCAACCAGCAACAGAACAAGGGGACACAGTTTCAAGTTGTGCTGGGGGAGGTCTAGGAAGTTGTTGCCAGAGAGAGTGATTGGCATTGGAATGGGCTGCCCAGGGAGGCAGCAGAGTCACTGTGCCTGGAGGAGTTCAAGAAAAGCCTGGATGAGGCACTTAGTGCCATGGTCTGGTTGACTGGATAGGGCTGGGTGCTAGGTCGGACTGGATGATCTTGGAGGTCTCTTCCAACCTGATTGATTCTATGATTCTACATATGAGATATTTCTTCAAAAGCTGAGAACTGCTCGGTACTTAAATACAGTAAAGGACACCTGTACAAAAAGGGGCAGCTGGGAATATCTAGTCTGAACAGAGTAACCATGGACCAGTCACTTTGCCAGTCTCTTCTTCAGTCTCCCTGTCTCTAAAAATGGGACAGTCTAACATTCAGTCTTCTCTTGGTAAGGTGTCTCATGACTTAGGAAATGTTTATGGCACAAAGCTGTTATTAACATACTGTTGTTTACTCTTGCAAATAGTGATTCAGGACATTGAATTTAACTAGATGACAACAGTAAGGTACAGAAGGAAATGAAAATGAAGCTTTGATCACTCTCTGGGTGTACAAAGGAACAAAAACAAGGCCATTTGCAACTGCAAGTTACAAATAGGATGTTACCTTGCAAGTACAGTTTTGTCACACATTTTCTCTCTGGGGGTTTCCTCTCAGCTAAACTTCATCTTTGCTGCCTGATGCCACAGACTATTAGCCTGGAACCAACCTCTCAAGCATAATGAGAAGGATAAAGACAAAGAAAGTTAATGCCTGCAGCAGCTCATATGGGTTTTGCTTCCATGGATTTGGTAGCCTTGCAGAGAGCTGCTTTCATCAGATGTCATGGAATGTTGTGGCTTCAGCCACATGGGTGCTGCTGTGTTACTGCTTCACCTACTGCCACTGAGATGCTGCCTGCATCAACATTGTCTCCTGAAGGATTGCACTGAGCCAACCACCGGTATGAAGTGAAGAGTGATGAAAGTTTCATCTGGAGAAGACAAGTTAACATTGCTCTTGCTGACTCAAGCAGTGAGAGAATCCTGTGATTCACTTACAAGACATGTTGCTTTTGTCTAAAAGTTTGCAGCTCTTCTCCTGCTCAGGGGGCATGGCCCCAGCCCACTCTTTCTCCTAATTTGGCTGGTGTCTGCCTCAGCTTGCTGTGCTGCTAGCACATCAACCCATGTGTGTGTTGCCCTCACTGCTGCGCACCACATGACCTGCCAAATTCCAGCCACTGTCTCCCCTCTCACTCACTTCTTGACATAGTCAAAAATTCTCAGGAAAGTCAAGAAACCATAGTCACTATTAAGGAGTATGGAAAGCTGAAAGCCATGAGCAGTGCTGAGTCAGTCACCACAGCTGACTTGAGTTGGCTAGAGGTGTATCCCAGACCACCAGCATCACACTCAGGGTGAAGGAAGTTTGAGGAGGAGATAAGAGCCTCCTGTTAGAGCTTGCTGAGAGCTTCCTGCTCAGTTCCTGCTCACCCTTTTCCTCCTCCTGAGAACTGCTTTCCTGCATACTGTGACCACTGCACTTCTGCTGGGTGAGTGTGACTCTATGATTCTATGAAAAAGGAACGGGTATCTACCAAAAGCCTTGTTTTCATTTGAACGACCTGCATTGTTATTTTCCTATGCACAGCAAATTGACTCAAAGACACATCTTGGAGAGGCCATTGCAGAACGTTCCAGGGTGATCTGGATTAGCATTAAGAACAATGATATTGTGCCAAATGCTTTGTAACAAACGGTGCTCCTCTTCCACATTTTGCTGCTCGTCATGTATGCTCACAAAGGCAATCAGACATTCAGACAGGAGCATGGGAACAAGTCCTGCAATGTATTTTATCCAGCAGAACTAGAAAAAGATTGCCTCAAACATGTTTACAAAACAAGTTATTGGTGTGTATTGTGCAAGGATTAGATATCTCCTTGGTATAATCTGTGCTCTGAGGAATTGTTACTTAGCTCCAGTCCTGGATCATACTTACATGAGACTTACAAGAAATCCTCCCCTAGCTGTCCATCTGCCCAGCAGATGGACATGATGGATTGGTCTTTTTTCCCTTTTCCCTTTTCCCTTTTGTTCTTCTTTTCCTCCTTATCCTTTTTTTCCCTTTCTTTCCCCAAATCCTGTTGGCAGATCTTGTAATTTGCTGGGCTGACCCTTCCAAGGGCTTGATACTGAACCTGCCATCTGGCTAATAATGAGGCCAGCTGGACAGTAACACCAAGACTCAGTCCCAGACTCACATTTTCTTCATCTGGCTCCTTTTCTTTTTGTTTTCCTCTGTCTAGACCTAATGGACATCATGGACAAAGTCACATAAAGTTCTCATCCAACCTTTCAGTTTCTGGGTATATTCATGATAGCAGAGGTGTTGTCTTCCTGTTCCCTCAGGCAACATTTTGTTGGATGTAGACCTTACAGGATGCCAAAAAAAAGAGAAAAAACAAATGGAACTGCTCTCACTGTTAACAGGCAGCAAAATCTTCTGGCTGTGGCAATGGGTTCAGATAATCATTGGAGTTTAATTGAGCCACTGCCAGAGCACTGGCTCTGCACATCCACAAGTTTGATGTGACAGTGTACACATTCTTGAATAACAAGAAGTCTTCTGTTCTTGAAGATCATCCTCTAGGGCCTTCAGAACTTTTGAATCTGACAAAGAACTAAGTTGTTATGTAGAGAGGGTGACTGTCATTTGTACTCTCCATAAGCTTGTCACAAGACCTCAGCATGTCTGCCTCTGTCATGTCACTACTATCAACAAACTGAGAATTAGAGGATCAATGTGTCTTAGCTGGACACAGATGAGTGATGGTACAGACAAAAGGAGAGGACTGCTACTTAAGCAAAGGCGAGGCGGGAGCTGAGCACAGTAGCAAAGTAGGCAGGGAACAGCTCTCACCAGCACAGCCCCGTAGCTCCCAAGCATTACAATCAGGGTAAACCCAGGGACGTGAACCAGCTCCAGCCTGAGACAAGATTGCCAGACACATCTGTAGTGATGAGGCAGCTCTGAAATCAAGACAGGAGGCTAAGTTTGCCTGTCAGGGCAAGAACTTGCATCAATGGGGTATATGGCCTAGCACAGGCATAACTCCAAAACTGCTGAGAAGCCTGCAACAAGTTTCACAGTTCCTGCCAAAACATATAGGATGAGTAGAACCAGCTCTGGTTTCCTGTGTGAGTTTAGTTTTGGAAGCTTCCACCTCAAATACAAAAATACAAAGTAGCTATCCATTTTCACAGAGGACATTCTTTTTACTGCTCCACAGACAAGTGTCCCTCTCTATTAACATGGTTTAGCAACCACTGTCCAAGAGAGACTGTAAGGCAAATGTCTGTGCTGTGCTGGCTTCCCTGCTCCTGTCCAACGACACGCCAGTGCCATATCTTCACGGAAGAAAGAGATTCTTCTCCCTCAAGGGGAGAATCTTGTCCAACATCTGTTCTGTGTCTTCTTGTAGCTCCTGCTGTTGCCTCTAACACACAAGGCCACTCTCAAGTGTAAAGACCCATTTTGAAAATGATCAGTTTCTTGCCAGCTGTTAAATGAAGTACAGTACAAGGACAGTCTTGCACATGCCCGTGGAGATAAGTTAATGATACTATGCTAATCAGGTGTGCTGTCCCCATTTAGCAAGCCTTACTGCATGTGTACCAAGGTCTGCCCACCCTGAATCCTCTGAAGCTTGTTGAGGCAGACGATTGATTTATGCTGTTGTTGCCTTAGAAAGCACAGAAGGGTTCATATTGCCAGGGATGTGGGATCAATCCTGTAATTACAGTCCATTAGCAGGGAAGCCACTGTTAGGGCTCTCTTGCATTAGAAAGAGACCATCATTTCTGAAACTGTCTAAAACAATGAGATCTATCAAAATAGCTCCCAGTTGTGAGGAAGAGGCTTGTACAATCAGCTGGAGAAATAATTGCATTGGAGCACAGGTCAGCAAGGCAGGGAGATGGTCCTTGTCTTGGTGCATTAAAGGCAATACCCTATGGCTATCACAGCATCGCTTAGTTTCAGAGGCCACATTTGAAAGCAATCTGCCTCCAGGTGGTTTTCTCCAGAAAGATTTCCCATCTAATTTCTACTCAGTGGTTTTCACCCTGTCTTCTGCTTTGTTTGGGAGAACTTTAAGGAACTGCCTTCAGACTCACCATTCAGTTTCTTACAGACACTTTCTTGAGTTTTGAACCGGTGCACAGCCACTCATCTCTCCTTCTAGTTACACCTCAGCTGATGGACTTGCTGTTGGTATTCCCACTATTTACCTCAAAAAGCTGTACTCTGGCTGTAGCTATTCATGGTTACATTCAAGATCAAACTGCTGTTTCAAAGTGTAATAATATACTACTTCTATTACTTGCGTGAAAACAGGTGCCAGCCAGCTGACACAGAGTGCTGGGTACTTGCAAGCTCTAACAGCCAAGTTATTAAAATATTGTTTTAAGAAAGCCCTGGTTGTCAGTAGTACACTTGGCTGCCATTGGCTGCCCAGCACTGCCAGACACTTGGAAAGCTGTTAGGGATATTGCTGTTGGTAAATTATATAGCTCTAATGATATCCCTTCTAATCTCTACTGTCAACAGCCGCCAAGCATCTGCATTTTCTTTGTTCTGCTACCCAAGGAAATGGCAGATTGAGGACCTTCTCTGTCGCTGTTTCCCAAGGAAATTGTTGTTGTGCTCTTTTCCACGAAGATGCTCAGAGGGCTGGAGCAGCTCTGCTATGAGGACAGGCTATGACACTTGGGGCTTTGCAGTCTGGAGAAGAGAAGGCTTCAAGGAGACCTTGTAGTAGCCTTCCAGTATTTGAAGGGATCCTACAGGAGGGCTGGGGAGTGACTATTTACAGAGTAATGCCAGGATGAGAAGTAATGGGTTTAAACTGGAAGAGGAGAGATTTAAACTGGATGTTAGGAAGAAGTTCTTTACAGTGAGTGTGGTGAGACACTGGCACAGATTGCTCAGGGAGGTTGTGGCTGCTCCTTCCCTGGAGGTGTTCAAGGCCAGGTTGGATGACGCCTTGAGTAACCTGTTCTAGTGGGAGGTGTCCCTGCCTATGGCAGGGAGGTCAGAACTGGATAATCTTTGAGGTTCCTTCCAACCTAAACCATTCTATTCTAAGGCCCCAGATCATGTTACTAGACTAACAGTAAGATCGAGTTCTGCATCTCATGCATCCCCCTGCCCTGTGTTGCGACTGAAATGCAGCACCATTTCTGGACTATGTGTCCCACTTCACTTTTGCCATCTCTTTTTCCTTTCATTACTGGAGAACAAGATGAAGTCTCATGGAGAGAAGCCCAAAGATTATCAAAAATGCCTTCTTCCTGAGATCCCCTTTTGTGCTGCATAGCCATGTAGCTATGACTTCACTTACCCAGTCAGACCAAGCCATCTTTTCTTCTGCCAGCTCCCTGTCCAAGTGTCGGCAGTCTGAGGTACAGTGACGCTCAAGCCCCCAAGGGTAGCTGGAACTTCACAATGTATCTTCTGTTACTGGAAAAGTTTATGCCAGTGCAGCTCTCTGGATGTCAGCCCGAAGACTGCAAATAAAAGAACTGAAATTGGCACTCCCTGGTCTTTAATTCCTAGCTTAGTCTCTACACACTTATTGTAATCTTCCTGGGCGGTTCTTCTAAAGGAAGGGCAATGTCACTCGCTGAACTCTAACTTTTTTTCCCTTTCAGCTAGGTCAGCAAGCAGCCTTAACCAAGAAAGTGCTTAACCCTTTAGTAGCAAGGATTGCACTGGATGACATTTCCCTGGCTCTTCGACAAGAACAATGTCAATGATCATTAAGATCATCATTAAGGAGGGCTTGCTTAAAAACTCGGTGTGGATTTCTTGGCATGGCAGTGCAGCTCAGGCCTTTGGGAAATTCAGCTCCACTTGCAGAACTTCATTCTTGCAAACTCTCAGTAATGTATCCATAAACAAATTTAGGGAAGTTTGGAATTCTTTGCAGCTTTCAATTGAAATTTCACAATCTGAGCCTACCTCAATCTGTGCATCAATTGGTACCTGAGCAGGAGAGTCATGGGTGTAGAAAGTTGAGCAGATAACAAAGTGGTGGTCATGGCAGAGCAAGTTGATGCTGTGTGACTTTGGACAGCCATCTGGGTCTGAGACAATATTAGGGGATTAAATCCATCCTTTAGACAGAGCTGGTCCATGTCCAGGAGATCACTCTGGCATTCCACATCCTTCACAGGAACATGGGTACAAAGGGTGCAGGATTGACAGCTTCTCCAGGCACAAACCAAACAAGAACATTTTCACTTCTCTTCCCCACATTTTTGGCTCCTCCTGTGCTCTGAGGGTGACTGGGCCAACACAAACTCAATCTGAGGGACTGTGCACCTACCACAGTGGGTCATGGGAAAGTGAGTGGGGAGCCTGAAATATTCGTTGGCATAAGCCTATGTCTTCAGTGCTTTGTCCAGCCCTGCTGCACCAGCATAATGGGAGCTACAGCCACCAGACTCCGCAGGTGCTGCTGTAACCTCCCTTCAGGTCTGAAGGCTTTTCAGTGAGCCTGTGTTAGTAGAAATGGAGTATTGTGGCTAAATACCTCCTTTCAGCCAAGAAAAGGGGCAATTTTGGAACCCTCAATCACAGGCAGACATTTTCAGAAGTAACTTATAGCAATCACAGGAAAATCTTCACTAATATTCCTCTTGACTGGTTGCTTGCACAAGCACGGAGACAGCTCCATTCTAAAGTGCTTCCTCTCCTAGAGGAGACAATGAGCAGGTACAAAGGGCTCTCCAGGAATTACAAGGAGACAGCTAGGAAACTGGTCAGCACAACAAACACTAGTTTTAGCAGAGCAGCAGCCTGCCAATTGGTACATCTTTTGCAGCCATGGCAGCAAGAAGGAGTTTTTCAAATGGGTTTGAAGGAGGTGCAGCAGCCACAGAGGTGCTTGTTTGAAAACCATGAAAGGGGAGGAAGAAATAGCCCAAAAAAGAATTGAAGTCCAGAATGACACTGAGTGGTCTTGGCTTTTGTTTTTGAGACTGATCTGGTTTGTCTTGCTGTGGGGATTTTCTTTTCCAGGATGTGGGAAAACACATGTCCACGTGCAGGCACCCAAAACATCTCCCTGTTAACATGCTCTCATGGCGTGGAGCTGAGCCTTTGTTATGGTTACATTTGGTTCTCATTTCGTCTGCACTGCCCCCCTTGTGCCTCTGTCTCACGTCTCTATTGTTTAGCTGAGGCTTCTTTCACCGTGTCACAGAGGCCTCATGCCAGTCTTTCTTCTCTTTCCCTGTTAGCACTGTTTCCATCTATCCATTCAGTGTTCACAGCATCCACTTGTATTTTAAGCCTTAATTTTTCTACTTTTTGTTTCCCCCTCACTCTTTTGTCTTGTCATTCTTCCTCTCTCTGTCATCTGTTTCTCCCCTACGTTAAGCATGCCCTTTACCTTTATTTATCCTCTAGATCAATTCCAGTCTGTGTCTTGTCTTCCCCCCCTGCCTCCCTTCTGGTTCCTTTCACTTCTCTCTTTTTTTGATCCTCTTTTTCATGTTGTTCTTTCCTTTGAGAGCCTGCTGGTACCTAAGCAGCACTTCAGCGTATAACTTTTGTTTATTGTAAGACCAGGATCCAAAGTCCACCTTGACAAAGAAGATACCTCCACTGCCTTCAGTGCCTGAGTGCTGTAACTTTGCAAAGTTTGTTTCCTTCTAGAAATTGAGCTTCCAAAGGCTTTGATTGCAAACAGAACTATTTACATATGAAATACTTGTGGCCAGAATTTGAACTCAGAGTAACAGACAGGGATCACTGCTGTGCAATGTGTGTTTGCTGCACAGAAAGCCAGTCCCATCCAGGGCTGCAGCAAAAGAAGGGAGACCCCCACCTGGATTACTCCATCTGGTTCTGGGGCTCCCAACATCAGGAGGATGTGAGCCTGTTGGAGTAAGTCCAGAGGAGGGACATGAGGATAATCAGAGGGGTGGAACACCTTTTATGATGATAGACTGTAAGAGATGGAGTTGTTCAGCCTGGAGAAGGGAAAGTTCCATGGACATCTTATAGCAGCCATCCTGTACCTAAGGTCAAGCTGGAGAAGGATTTCTTTTTTACAAGGTGATGCAATGATAGGACAAAGGGTAACAGCTTTATACTGAAAGAAGGTAGATTTAGATTAGATGTAAGGAAGAAATCCCTTGTTGTGGGGTAGTGAACCACTGGAACAGTTGTCAGAGAAGCTGAGGATGCCCCATCCCTGGAAGTGTTAAAAGGTCAACTTGGATGGGGCCTTCAGCAAACTGATCAGGCAGAAGATGTCCCTGCCCACAATAGGAAGATTGGAACTAGATGATATTTAGGATCTCTTTCAACCCAAACCATTCTGTGCAAACATTTTTCCTGCTAGCTATTAATTTCTTATTAAAAACATGAAATTGTTGGAGAAACATGATCCAAGCTGAGGAGCAGTTAGGAGATCTTTCCTGTTTACTGACACAAGTACTGCTACAGCAGCTCCACGCTTGTGAATTAGTAGCTGCTCTTATCAAGGGGGATAAAAAACCCCACAACATTCTGATGTCAGCTTTTGGGATATTCTATATTTTGTCTGCCATCATGGTCTCCATCTTCACAGAGTGAAAACACTGAGACATCTGAGTTTTATTCCATCAAATAGAAGTCTTAACAGCTTCTTAAGACACTAGTTTAAATAGTTTTATTTTTTGTTACCCATGTCTGTTAGAGCTTTTTTTCACTGCTGAAGGTCCAGAAGACGACAGATGGGCTGAATATGTGGGAAGCAGTCAGTGATCTTAATGTCAAAGGTCAGAAGTGCTCTTTATTAGCCATATGAGTTTTATGAGTTGTAAAAGGACCCATCAAATGCAAGTCAGGTTCCCTGAACTGGAGGAACCATGCATTTTTGCCATTCTGGATGGTTAAACAAAATGAAAAACATGAACAACCACCCAAAAAAATCCATGTAGACCAGTTAGAGAAGTTACTCAGTTTAATGTGCTTTTAATTACATCCCAGCACTTGATGTGAATATCCACCCTGCACGAGGGGAGGCGTCAGGAAATGTTTCAGTGCTGTCACACTCTGTGGTGAGTGCACATTCAACGCTTCGGTTCTGCCTGTTTCTGATGGGTGGTCTGTTTCCCTATGAAAATATTGATTATCTTCCTTCCCTCGCAACTTGCACGATATTATTTCTTCCCAGCATCTTATTTTTCAGTAACAACCAGGCAGATTCCTTCTCACAGTACATAAGTGGTTCCCTCTTCCACTTTCATCTCCTGTGCTGCAGGAGCCATTTCCTCTTCCGCTGCCATTATCTCAAATGGGCTTTTCCATATCAGTGACTCTTTCATCTCCCTTCAAACATCAAGAACATAATTCTCTCTTGGATAGCCTGCTTAGGCCTCCTGTCACTTTTACATTTAAATTAGGGTTTAAATTGTAGCCTCATTGTGTAATCATTTAGGGACTATCATTTGCACAGATGATTCCAATAAGGCAGACTAGTTCCATCTTATAAAGCAGCCAAAGTGCATAGATTGTGTGAGGTTTTTAGCCCGTATCTTAGCCTGGGCTTAAAAATAATTATTATAAAAGAAAGGTGACTTGGAAGAGGGCTCAGAGAGATGAGTCAGTTACCTGCTACCTGCAGGAACAGTGGTTTTGACACCTCACCAAATGGCCTCGCTGTGTGAAGCTCAGTCTGCCTAGCCTGCCTCTGTAGCCAAACCAAAACTCAAGGCACCGGATCTGAATTGGCAGCTAACCTCTGAGGCTCCCTTCTCCAATGATACAGCCTACTTAAAAACCTCAGGTTCCAGAAATTCAGTGAGGTGGCTCTGGAGCCCAGCGCCTTGGGTAAGGTGTTGGCTATTTAGAAAAGGTCACTAAAACACCTACCAAGTTTCCTCCCCCACAAGGATAAAGCCAAAATCACAGCGGTAGCTTCAGTATGAGAGCATCCACATGAGCTGCGGAGTGCCTGTATGAGCAGAGCTATCTGTGGGTGTTGTGCCCATGCCTGAGCTCTGCAGCAGCAGTGCCTCAAGTCACAAAATTCCTGTGTCCTTGAAACTTCTGGCACAGCACTTTTTTCTTGCCTGAGTCTTCCTCTGAGCTCTCTCATGGCTCTTGCAGGCAGAAATGAGTCCAAAGCATAATTGTGTGGAGTTGCAAGAACAGGTAAGAACACATCTTATATACCCATCAGACAGGCTTGAAATTAAAATCTGGTGTAACAGACAGCTATTCTCAGATCTAGCTGCAAACAGTAAATAAATCCAGCTTGTAACTTAATGATCCTTGTGTTTGCAACCAGCAGTGAAAACTGCCTGGGGAACAAAAGCTGGAATTGTACATGGAAGACAGAATGAAGTCATTGGCAATCATAGCAGAAAGCACCTGGATTTTATCATTCCGACCTCGAGACAGTCATGTTAGTTCTGGCCAGAAATCCCCCAGCTAGAGAGCACTGGGCTGCAGGATCAGTCCCTGGATATTAGATGTGTGCTGCTGCTCATTTCATGTTCATGGCCCACATTAGCCACCCTGCTCTGCGCAGAGGCTTCGTTACATTACCCTGCCAGTCCCTCCTGCTTCCTCCTCCAACAAATCAGGCTGAAATCACCTGCCTTTCTTGGAATTCATTTCAAAATAGATTCATGTGGAGCCTGCTATTCCCCAACAAACAAATAAATTAGCTGCTGTGATATGGAAATTTGCATGACTCACTGTACTTAAAAACTGTTAGCTGTGAACTTATTAATTGAAAACCACAGGATGATAATAAGTGTGTCCTTCACTCTGAACACAAGTCCCTTGTTATGATGAATTTGTAAAGCAATAATGATGTTTCTCAACAAAGCCACCACTGCCTCAGGACAGTTGAGGCCTGATCTCACCTCACAGTAGACAGAGGTGCTTTTGGGGAGGGGAGTCCAGGGACTGCCTGCCAAAACATGGCACTTCATCTGAATGGCATGGGCAAGGTGCAGGGTACCCAGGGGCAGCCCTGCTTGCTCTGCCACTCCAACAGTCCTGCCTTCACCTTTGAAATTATTTCTCCCAACCCCTTCCTCGAAGCCAGGGTGCAGGGAGGTGGCTTTCTCCTCCCTCCTGCACAGCTGCTCTGGGGCTGTCCCTGCTGCTGGCTCCACTGGCATCCCTACATGTGGGCAGGGAGCAATGGTTTGAGCCCCAGCAGAGCATCACCTTGCAGCTGACTCTGCTTTCCTTGCAGAACGTTGGGCCTGTTGATTTATGTGCTCTGCTTTGGTCATACACACTCGCATGGGTTTCTTCCTGCCTTACATTCATTGCAGACAAACTGCTTCTCTCCATTTGTTTTAGGGAAAAGCAAAGTGCATTTATTTTGCAGCTGTAATTCAAAGGCTTAATCCAGCAAGCCTAAGTCTTCCTCAGTGTGGAAATGAGAGGTTGCCTCCATAGATAACAAGCTCTTCATGTTCATTTGCATGTCTAATACATGGAGTTTGGTCTCACTCCCACTCTGACTCATGATCTGCAGTACCAGTGAAGTCAATCTAATTGCCAGTCTGCACTAGAATATCCTGCCATATATTTTCATACACATTATGATTTTCAAACAGCAAACCATTAGTTAAACCTGCATTGACAAAGCATGGCAACACTTGGGATGAATCCTGACACAATCATCCATTGCTTTGTTTTCTATAATTTTCCATCTTCTCTGTTTTCCTTCATTTATTCAGAAGGCAAGAAAGAGACTGCCTCTAGTGCTTGAATGTTAATTCTTTGCTGCACTGTCCTTGGGCAGAGCTGAGTGTTTCTGAGAGGTGTTACAAAAAGCAGGATTGTAGTGCCAGTAGTTCCAGCGCCAGGATTCATTTCTGCTTTCCTTATCAACAGCTGTTATATCTTATTTTGGAAATACATTGAAAACACTGATATTTAATCTAACTTGAAAATTACAACCCTCAGAAAAATACAGGAACAATTGCCAAAGAACCAAAGCTTTTACAGGGTTTAATTCAAACACAGATTTATATTCCTGTTGTTCCTGGTGACAATAGTGAACTGCTGCACACACTGCAAAGCCAGGAATTTATTTTATCAGAAGGATGCATTAGCCATGTGAACCTGATGCCAATATTGGGCTCAAAGACTCAATTTAATGGTAGGACAAGGGCATGGGGAAGAAAATACAACTTTTATAGGCAGGAATAGCTAAAAATATATAAGATAATTTAGAAATAAAGATTTCCTGTTAGCTGCTCTATAAAAACAAACCTTTCTCACCCTGCCCTCAGCCTTGTCTCATTTACCTGGCATTTCTGACTCCAACTTTTTATTCCACTGTGATTTTAGATCTAATGTTAATGTAGACAAATGACTGCAGTGGTGCAGCCAGCAAAAGCAAGTCTGTGGTGGATTGAGCAGATGTACATCATCCAGGGATCCTTCTTCAAAAGAGACCCCAGATCACTATTGTTTGTCATGCCACAGACACCACTATCACTTTCAGCAAAATAAAATGAAATTGGAAGAATGTTTCAGATGAACTAAAACATTCTTTTCCAGATTACTCTTAATTTTATACCCCTTAGCTATTTGGATCTTGTATCAAACCCACAAATCTGGTATTTGAAAGCCTGCTCACTCTTATTAATCTTTCACAGAGGGGAGTTAGGATATTTTTTGTTCTGCAATGTAGAACAGAACACTGCAGCAGATCTAGCCATTGGCTAAAAACACCAAAGCTCAAAAGCTGCTGTAGGAACAATTGATTTCAGCTTGTAGTTCATAAGGACATTACAAACAACCAAGCTCATATGAACTACCAGCATCCATGCCTTCTCTCTAAAACCTTTAAAACCCCAACTCAGGAGAAGTCAGGAGCATGGCAATCTAATTTTCAAGAAAAATTGTGCTATTCTGTAAAATTTTGGTTCTTGTTAAGAGCAACTGCTGTTTGTCTAAAGGACACCTTTTAAAGAGCTACAATTTAACCAGAAAGGCAGGGAAATTATTTGAGTTCACTAAATGAATGCAGATGGCTAAAACACGGGGAAAAAAAAAAAATCAAGCTTGACATTCAAGATACATCTGAAGTTAAAGGGCAGGGAAATCTAATAAATCAGAAGAACATTTTCATATCAGGCAAGCACCAAAGTCTCTTCCACATCTTTCAGTCACAGAAGCATGGTCCACAGCATGATTTTCTATTTGTTTTAAACTAAGTAACATCTCATGGTTATACAGTTCAGAGAAAATTGGTACTATGAGACTTTTAGAAATGAACATGAACTACCCAACTCATAAGACACCTTTATTAGATGATCCTTAATGCCTGATTCTAGTCACTTAAAGCAAATTAAAGCTGAGCTTAATAAAGAGAAAAGGCAAGTCAGGCAATGCATAACAAAAAAAGATGATTCTTGAGAGCCACTATCCTAGATCCAGATCAAACCCACAAATATTAAATGCTTCAGAAAGAGATGTTATTTTAACCTCATCTTCATTATCTCATTTTACCTACTGGCCTGTCTCGTTATGCATTAATATATCACTGATATGCATCAACACTTTCAAGAAGTTGAAAAAGTAAGAAAATCACAAGAAAAGGGGAAAAAAAACCCAAGTACAAAAATATGTTCCTTACATATCCAGTTCTTGGGCAAGCTGCAAGAGATTAGTATTTTTTTAATACAAAAACTCAGAAAGATTAACTTCTGCATCTGTCAAAACCATCCCCTTGCTTTGCCTCCCCTTACCAAGTCCAGTATTGTTAGGAACTGGTTTTCAGTGATAGTCCTTTGTAAGACTTCCTTAAGCAACATAAGGAAAACAGATAACTCAATAGAAAGGAATCAAAATCATCTCAAACAAATCCTTCTCAGGTCACTTAAGATGTCAGAAATAAATGGCTGCAACATGACCAAGTCCCCTCGGATTAATCTGCTGTACAGGCAGGGCTGTAATGCTTGCTTTATGCATCAAATTTTGAAGCTGCAATTTAATCCTCTGTAGGAAAGAAGCTGTAATGTTTTGCTCTTGGAAACATTAAGGACATGTCCTTTAGTCCTGGCATGCCAAAGGCTGCAACCAAACAAGTCATAGAGGAGCCAGACATGAGCACCACGTGTTCTTCACAGCTGGACAGAAAGCAAGGAAAGACCTCCTCCTCCTCCCACTCACACTGTCACTGACAACTTCGGTTAAATGTAGCCATCTCAGAACGGACTTCTGCTGTGCTGTCCTTGGGCATGCAAGCCACAGGCCATCTCTCTGAGCAAGGCCACAGCCAGTTGTGGGGACAGATCTCCCAGGTCCTGACAGTACTAAGGCAGTGACCTATGTCTGTCCCTCCTTGCAGCAGGACTAAGGCTTATTTGTCACTTCACAATTGTTTGTTTAGTGGAAGTCACCAGGTGCAAAGTAAGCAAGTTTCTTTTTCACTGTGTGTCACCAGCAAAGCGACAATGAAGCTTTCAGGGGAAACTTTTGCTACCATCTTACTCACTATAGTTGTTTTAGAAACACTGAGATGCATTAGTATCAAGAGGTCTCCTTGGCAGCCTGAGTCATGTACTTTTTGAGACTTGTGGACTTCCTTTCTTCTGAATCATAGCAAGTTTATCCTGGGATAGGGCATACTCCTCCCTACAGCGACCAAAAAGGGGTGAGAGAAGGAGAAAAATGACTTAGATTAAGAGAACAAATATCTAAAAACAGATGATGAAGTCAGAGACCTTCTCCCTTTTTTTTTTTTTTTCCTCATGAAATTTAAGGAGCTGAGTGCAGAACTTTGAATGCACCAGCTGAAGAAAGTTTACAAATTGTAGTCCATATTCCATGTAGAGGGCATTGTGCTTTCAGAAACCATCCTCTGGTTCCCTCTCGGATCAGACTGGCACGTCCTCATCACCTGCATATTTAATATCTGACAGTAAGTAGCAATAGGTGAACAGCAAGAGGCAAGGAGTTCTACTTTGTTTAACCTGGGAATTGCTATGTGCTTATCCAAACCTTATCTACATCCTCCTACAAATATGTGAACCTTTGGGCATGAGAAATATTTAGACACCTGCTACTGAAATTAATGGGAGCTGCAAGCACAGGGTTCCCTGGACAATCAGACATCTTAAGTCTACAAAATTAGGTTGAAATTCTCCAAGGAACAATTTTTCTCTCTCATCATATTTACTGCTTCCCACTAGGCAGGAAATATTTGAAGCACAGGCTCACTTGTGGTATGCTGGCAATCCTGAAGTTTTTAAAGGGAAGGAACCAGGAGACAGGGGAAAAGGGAAAATAAAAATCTTTTAAAGTAACTGAAAAGATTCAATGTCTGAAAATGCTCAGTGTGGGATTGTCTCAAGATTCTGAATGGATTTTCAGTTGGTTGTAATTTTCATTCCCAACAGATTACACTTTCTTTAATAAAAGGGAGAATTCTCAGGGAAGTGCAAGGAAAATGGCATCTTAGGCCCCTTCTTATAATGCAAACCAGATGGGCAGGCTGCTAAGCTCGTGCCCTGCCTTTCTGCATTCGGTAGGTCTCTTTGCAGATGCAAGAGTCTGAGGGAAGTATGAAGACTCAGCTTTCAGCCTGGTAGGATCAAGATAGCATTTTGCACACTCTAACTGGAAAGAAGAGTTCTTTTTCATTTAAGTACTCCCTTCAGAAAAAAAAAAAAACAAAAAAACCTCAACCCAAACATCTTTAGGGTGGCTTCTGCAATTTCTAAAGCTTGAAATGATCCCCTGGAGAAAAAGGATACAGTTATGAGGAGGAATACGTGCTGCAAAACAGCCTGCTGTGTAGGTCCTTAGCAGATGAGAGAAACTGGCTAGGCTTTGTGAAATCCTGCCTTGTTTGGCTTGATGGCTTTGGTTGTACTTTGTAAATCAAAGCCAAATTTGTGCTTTCAATGACTGTTTCCAACTCTGAACAAATACTGCAAGGTATAAAAGCCTGCACATGCTTTAGTGGAATGAAAATACATCCAACTGTATTGAATAACTTTTGTGTAGTTCTCCTCTACAAACATTCATGGGAAATCCTTTATTTGTGTGTGTGTTTTGGTGAGATGCCATTGAGTGATCCAGGCAATGATCACTGGTCTGGACTTCATGGAGCTACAAAGCTGGAATGAGTCTGTACCAGCTCCCTCCTCCTATTCTGCTCCTTAGGTCCAAGGCACCAGATATAGTCACAAATGTACCATCTGCTGCACACAGACATTGAGTGTGGTCTATCAATTTATGAGTCTGTATGTGGCACCTTGAACAGCATCTACTGATCTCTAAAGTTCTGAGCCTGGGTTCATCCTGTAGAAAAACCTTGGTGCTTATCCAGCAGTAGAAAGTCAAACACTGGAAGCTGTGGCTATGGAAAGAAATTAACCACAACTTCCCCAAAGGCCACTACTGTGTTTCCTTGGGGGACATGTACCATTTCCCATCCTAGTCTCTGCAGAGACTGTGGACAAGGAGGAACTTCTTTACTGTAAGGGTCACAGAGCACTGGAATCGGCTTCCCAGAGAGGTCATGGAGTCTCCTTCTCTGGAGACTTTCAAGGCCTGTCTGGATGTGTTCCTCTGTGATCTGTGCTAGATAGAATTGTCCTGCTCTGGCAGGGGGGTTGGACTTGATGATCTCCTTGGGGCCCTTCCAACCCCTAATATCCTGTGATCCTGTGATCCCATGACTAGAAATGGCTTTGGGGAAATGAGTTAGTTGCCTCTACAGTTACAACACTCTCTCCAGACACATTCCTATGGTGTTGGCTAACATTTGGAGCTATGTTGCTTCTCCACTATTGCCCTACACGTGTCTCTACCAGAGCCACTTGAACTCAAACATGTATGAGTAGGAGACTTGGAACAGGCTCTCTGAACCTTATGAATCTTGCCTAGGTGATAGGCACAGAGCAACCTTTCTGCCCAGAGTGACCTTTCTGCTTTCACACCATGTGAATTTGGAGGACAGTTGTCCATCTGCCATTTTACCCTGGGTAGTAATCAGCTGAGTATCCCCATAAGGTTCTCTTCTTTTGCCTGCTGGGAGTTTTGATTCTCAAACAGCCTTCTGCAGCAACAGTAACTGAATTCTTCACTGACCCATTCCTCTAGTCTGGGACTCTTAAGAATGAATGGGGCTCTTTGCACTCCTCACATCTACAGGGCACCAAAAGTCTGACTTTCAGTGTATGTCAAGAGCACAGTGAGATCAGATCCCTTTTACAACACATAGTTAAGCTATGGAATGCTGTAACAGGTGACAAACCTTTCTGAGCTTCAAAAAGCTTTTAGAATAGTGCTGACTAAGCACCATCAAGGCCAAATAACGAGGAAGACATCTCTTTTGGTTCAGGAGTCTTGTGACCCACAGATTTTGGAGAGCAGAAAATTTCACTAGGGAGGTGTCACTCTTTAGTCATCTTGGTTTAACATTTTCATCTTGGTTGGCTATCAGCCATGGCCACTCTTGGTGACACATTAACTGGGCAGGACTTAACCTGATACTTTTGTAGTCATTCATACATTCTTTCTCTTTTGCCTAGCTAGCTTTGTGGCTATACACCTGTACATACAGGGCAGAAGGTGGAAAAGGAGTGGTGGGCAAAAGGATTCTTTCAAACAGGCTGGGCTATTGGATCAAGTCAGCCAGCAGGATGATGTCTGAATCCACCTTGAAAAGCTGCCATCCACCAAGTAGAAAGCACTCCTGCTGCAGGCCAGACTCTTCTTAGATTTTGAGGTTTGATAGACAAGTGGGCATGAGGCAAAATCCCAGGTCTGAACAGCCCAAAGCTGAGATTTGAGATTTCATGGGCTTATGGTGCATGTAATCATTTCCCCCTACCACCTTCAGGAAGGCTTATTAGACAGCAGGATTTTCATTTTCTTCCAGCACAGCTCTGTTTGGCAGTGTGTAAATTAGCTGATACAGCTAACCCTTCAGCTTCACTGACCACTGCATTCACCTCACAGGCTAGAAAATTCCTGCTGGAGCTCCACAATGTCTTGTTGAGCCAGAGATGCTATGCTAATGTATAGATGCACTGGCTAGAATAAGCTCCAGTTTCCATGTGCTAATAATGCTGGTAGTGCTTGTCATGTGCATAGCAATGTGTGTGAGTACAAAAGAGTGGGAAGCACGTGGGGTGGGTGGACATAAGACAGAAGATGCTTTTGCCTATTATGTGTAAGATAGATTGAAGGTCTGACCAAATCTTTCTGGCTTTCAGTCACGTAAAGGTAGGCTCTGGTTTCCCATTTTAAAGATGAGTTTAATAAAGTGAATGATAGAGCCAGATTAATTTTGTTTTCGTCTGTAGGTATCGTACCAGTGGGAAATGCCATCTGATAAAATGTCTGATTCAGCTACCAACCTCTCCTGAAAAGGCATAATAGAATAAAAGCTATCTTCAAAGGACATTGATGTATTTATGCACTGAAATTAAAAAGTGGATACCTCTGTCTTTGCTAAAGTTGGCTGCATTTATTCCACGTTTCTTCGGCAATTCAGCAGCTTGGCTTGGAGTGAGCAATGTTCTGGTTTTGTGTCTCGGGGTCAATGGCCTTGCCTGTTATTCTTGGAGCCTTGTTTTTTCAAATGCAATGAGCTAGCTGTGTGAGTACCAGATCTCAGTTCTGCATAAGGAGGTGAGTATTGCTCACAGGGAGAGAAGAGACTATTTTGAAGCTGAGGAAATAACAGGCAGTGAAGTGTCTTTATTTTCATCCTAGCCTAGCAAAGCTCAGTGCTGGCACACTCAAACCTAGGTGGAATTCTACTTTCAACAGTCTTGGGGCATCAGCAGAATTAAACCTCTGAACACAGAGGGTTTTTCTTTTAATTGGGCTTGCTGCCTCCACTAACAAATTGCAGACACAGACTGAACATAGATGTAAACAAAAACCTGCATGTGGAACCTCTTGTGCTGTTCAAATAGATGTCAAACCAAATTCTCAGCATAAATATTCCTTCCACACTACCCCCTGCACTCTATGTCTATACAATGCATACACACAACCACATATTTCCATTTGCCTTTTTGTTTTTAGGCTTAGAAAGTATGGGCATTTATCCCCACCAGACTGTTTATAATGATGCTCTAGGTTTAGCTGCATGTCCCCTTTGGCTTTTCTCCTGGAGCAGAGAAACATTTGCACAGAGCACACCAGGTGTTACTTTCATGTCCTCAGACATACTGGAATATATTAGCACAAGCACTAAATCAAAACACAGCAAAATTAATGATCACTGCTAGGCTAAAGGAACCAAACTCCTTATTACCAAACAAAAGTTATGTGTATTGTTTCTGTTCTATTAGTTCCTAGGTTATTATAAAATCAGATACCGATAGCTAATTAGCTCTTCTAATTAGGGGCTTGAATTTGCATGAATTATACTGAAATGCCCAACTTTCTCTTGCTTTAATCAATATAATATATCCAAAAGTTGCTTGAGGTTGTAGGATAATGAGATAACTAAAGCAGTATCCTGTACACTTTGTTATTACAGGCTTTAGCCAAAAGAAGTATCAGTATTTCCAAATTATCCTCACTTGAAGCATTCAGGCTGAAGCCTAAGGCTCATCAAGCAACCGCTCATCAGCCCTGTTTCTCTTGGAACTGCTACTTGACAATCAGACTATCAAACAAAACATAGATTATGTAATTGGTTGGATCTTCTCCTCAGAGTCCTGAACATTACAAGCCACCTATTGCTTCCATATCTGGATTTAATCTTTGTCTGGATTGGACTCTTGAGAGGAACAGGTAACCCTCCAAGGGCATGATTTTGGCCAAGATTAACTCTCATTTGACATAAATGTACTGCAGTCCAAGCTCACTTCCAGGGCACTGTACCCAGGGCACTGTAACCACCTCTTGCTTGTAATGCTAATACTTTAATGCAGAGGTTACTTCTCTAAGCACCACGGTCATTTACAAATGAAGTAAATGATTTAATCACCTAAAAAGCTAACATCTCTCTCACCCTTTCATCTGCTGCTTTAAAGCCCTTAATTATGAACAGACCCAAATTGTTTTAATATAAAATACAATTTTATGTAGTAATGACATAAGTGAAGGGTAGGAATCAAGAAAAATATCTCAGGAATGGAAGAGGTGGAAATAGTGAAAGAGAGCTTTATTGCTCATGTATTTTTACATGATAATCTCACGGTGTTAGGCAAATTGTATTTCATCTATGTGGACTTCTGCAGTGGTCTTCAGCTGTATAAGTAAGACAAATACTCACTCATGTTGCCAGAACAACACCAAAAAATCCTAGATAATCCCTGGATGCTGAAAGATTCTCTGTCATTAAAAGAGACCAAGGACTATCACGACAGTCCAGATCAAATTTTCATACCTGCTGCGTATTTACTTAGGGCAAGATTTTGCTCAGGTATTTCTCATGCTAATAATCCACTAAAATGAGAAGGAAGTGGAAAAGAAGGTGGAAATAAGGATTGAAAAGTTGCGATTGGATGCTTTCAGAAACATGAGAATATTTACTTTTCAAAGTGATCAGTCATGCCTTTGCTTTCAGAACGAATGGAAATTGAAAGTGCTCAGAGCCTCCTGAGATCAAGGGGTAGGATAAGGTCCTAGCTGAGAGTGGAACTGAAAATAATCTTAACCATTAAAGGAGTACAATGGAAATATTTTCTGCATAACACCTTCAGCCCTGACCTCGAAGAGCAATCCTGGATTCAAAGGCCATTCTTTCTGAAAGAAAAACCTGGAGATAGTTATGATCTATGGAAGCGCAGAAACCTAAGAACTAAGATCAGTATGGGTGCTCTGAGAGACAGCCTGGGTTTTTTTTTTCCTGAAAGGAGGTGAGGACATGGTCAGACACATTAATTAGTGCTTTGTTGAGGAGTTCATGCAGCAGGCTGGGTGACAGATGTCACAAACACATGGACATCTTCTGAGTGAAGAGGAAGAGATATTAAAAAAGGACAAACAATTGACAGGTAATCAAGAAATTGAAATGTCTGAAGAATGGCAGAAATTTGAGGCCAGATGGGATCCAGCATGCTGGAAAAATATGGCATTCAGAGACAGGAGGGAAAGAGGAATCCCTTTAGAGCCATGCAGATCTATAATATACATCCATAATGGCAGCCCCTGCACATGCAGTGTTCTGTATGCATCCATTTCATCATTTACTACTTCAGAGAACACAGCAAATTGACTTTGCTTTTATTTTTTTTTTCCAGCCAAAAAAACTTAAATTATTTGGAATTGTTTAAGTTGCCTTTCTTCCTCTGGCTCCTTATTGTTTAGGTCTGAACTTTATTGTCCTTCTCTTTTGTCCTGACTGCTGCTTCATAGCTGAGCAGCAAATGAATCAATTCAGTGCCTCTTTACTTCTTTGTTGGCACAAGAAGTGAATAAAATCCATCCTAACACTTACCAGGATCCTCCTCCCTAAGTCACATCCTTCCATGGTAGATTGTTCCCATTCAGAATATCTGTCCTGGTATCCACATTAATTCTTTGCCTTTATGCACCCAAATAATTTCCATCCCATTTGTCTAATGAACAACACCTTCCTTCAGTAAAAAGCCTGGCCTCTTTGGAGCAGGCTTGCAGGATTTATAAGTTGTGGCATTAAAATCATAATGGAATAAACAAAGGGAGTCTCTTGTGTATCATGCAGCATATGCGGAGTCGAATGCATCTGAGATAAGAAATGAGGATGAGGAATTTACAGCTGCTCCCCCAGTACAGGACCAGAAACACATACTGGGCTAATGCTGATAAAGAAGGTATGGTCTCTTTTGCCCATGCCTGATAGATTTACTCCTGGGTGCACATCTTGAAATTTTGACTTGGAGAAGAGAGACAGAATGCAGGATTCTCAACACAGAGTTCTTTCAGGTGTCCTCTGAAAAAGACACCATTTTACCTCAATTCATCCATCCCATCTGTGAAATAGGCATAATAATGTTATGTTCTGAATTGAATTTCTGTCCTGGTCTTTTGTTTCCTGGGGAGGTGGTGGTGTTCTTGTGGTTGGGTTTTTTGGGGGGGGTTTGTGGGTGGTGTTTTGTTTGGTTGGTTTGGGGTATTTTTGTTGTTTTTGTTTGGCCATTTTTGTTTGGTTGGTTGGTTTAGACTTTCATTTGGTTTGGTTCTGGTTTTTCTTTTTCATTAAGGAGCTGGAGACAGGGTGCCCTGGCAGAGGAATGCAATCTGTGGGGTGACTGGAGGGACTGAATGTGGTACAGCAACAGGCACAGGCTCTCTCTCTTTTTCAGGCTATCTTTCTCCTCTGGAAAGGGAATTGCAAAACCCCTGAAGCAAGAGGTCTGCATTGCTTGACTAACTGCAACAGCAGGAAAAAAAATACTGGTCAGAGCCAGACCTGGGGAAATTATTACTGAATCATAAAAAGTCAGTATGTGTTCACAAAGCAAGCTTGTGATTAACAACCCACTAATGGGACGTTTCTAGAATGGGTAATAACTGATAACAGGAATCCATACCTTCTGTTTAACTACATTTTTACTTAGAAAAGTCAAGTTCTTTGTCTTATACCTCTGCCTTCTGGGAGAGAAGGGATGCAAAAGAAATCCCCTTTTAATACTTGTCTGTGACAGCTTTCCGTTAGAAACTACAAAGACTTCCCTCTCCCATCACAGAGTTGGGGGATGACAAGACAGCTTTAAACCTCCAGGAACTCCAAAGTGTGATCAAGAATATCAGAAAGAAAGAATTTCTCACAGAGCCATTCACTCTGGGACTCACCAAGGAGATCCAAGCCTGTCAGCAGCTGCTGGTGGTCCCAGATCGCATCCTGCATCAGCCCCTGCAGCCCACGGGCAGTTTTGCCTTGGCTGGGGAGGTACCTGCAGCTGCAGGAAAGCCAAAGACCCTTATTCAACTCTTGCCCCATGGGGAAAGGCCAATGACTTCCAGGTATGCTGCCCTTCTTCCACTTCAATTGTAATAAGCTATGAACTACCTCAAATATTCTTTTAAAAGGTAGCAATGTATGCCAACAATTTTTCATAGCATCACAGAATGGTTGGAGGGGACCTCCAAAGGTCATCCAGTCCTACCACCCTGCAGTCAGCAGGGACATCCTCCACTAGCTCTGGTTGCACAGAGCCTTGTTCAGCCCTACCTTGAACAGCTCCAGGGTCTCAGCTACCTCCCTGGACAACCTGTTCCAGTGTTCCACCACCCACCTTCGTGGTGAAAAAAAAAACACATTAGCATGTAAAGATGTGACTAAAAGAGAGCCATAAGGATTAGTGTGAGGATCAATTTTATCCACTTCATATCAGTGACCCGAAATAAAGATGCAGTAAGTGGATTACATTTGCTGATGATATAAAGTGAAGGGGCAGTCTAAACAAAGGAGAGCAACAAAGTTCAGAATACATGGTCTAGGAGCAGGAGACAGATAAATAGATTATAAGCTTCAAAGTATGTAAGGTAGTGAGTCTGCAAACAGAAAAACAAGAGAGAAGATCCACTCAATAGCCACGTAGTACAAGACATTACAGAACTGCAGTATAGGGAGTTAGTGGCAGTTAAATCTCTAACATCATAAGCAAAAGTGCTGAACAGCAGTGAGAGACTGGAAAGAAGTCTCTAAACTGTAAGACAGAGAAAGGTAACTGTAAAGCAGGGAAAAAAAAAACCTTCTTTGAATCCTGCAAATGAGGCTGGGTTTGTGACAAAACATTGCACATTTCTAACCAGCTATGAAAAATATGTTGCTGAGAAAAAAATGGTGGAGTAGGCCTCTGCCAGAAACTGACAGCTGTTGAAATATCTTGATTATCCAGGGACTGGAGATGAAATCCAGGTTTGTATGGCTGAGGATAGAAGATTAAAAGGAAGTTTTTTTCTGTGGTGCATGCAATCCTAAGGGGAAGAGAGAGGAGAAAGCTTGGGATGCTCTCAGAACTGGTGACGCTGCTGAGGGCGTGGATGTCAGTGGAGGGCAGGCACCAGCAGGACCAGACAGGGCTTGCCTGCATGTGGAAAGAGTCACCTAACAGACCAAGGGCAATGGCAGGGACAATATATCCCACATATGTTTATAGGGCAGGATCAGCTGCAGGGTACATCCCAACCTCTGAAGGGGGTCAACCACATGCTCACATGGCTCTTCTCCCTCACGATTGTCCTTGCAACTTACAGGCCTATTTCAGAGCCTCCAGAGATGAACCTTCATGCTGGCTGCCGCAAAGGGTGGATTGGATGCCTCCGTGTGCCTTTCTGTCCCTCTGATTTGCCTCCCAGCAGCCACTAATTAGCTGGCTCACTTGTGCCCCTTCACTGGCTGCCCTGCAGTGCTGGCCTGAGCCTACTTCCGAAGCTCACTGGCCTGGCTGCCCCTGGTGCTCCTTTTTCTTTCCTTTTCTGTGTGATCTGTACTTGCTGTTCCTTTGTCACACTTGACTTGTCCCTTCTTCCCTTGGCTGCTGGCAGCATCTCCCTCCTAGGGTCCCTCTCTGTGGCAGGAGCAGCCGTGTCCCTGCCTTCCTCCTCTGTACGTGCCTGAAGCAGTCCAGAGCAAGCTTGTTCCCTTTTTGTTCCACTACCTGGTCCCTAGCATTTCTCTAGTCTCTCATTCCCCTCTGGGTACTTGCTGATAATTAATGGGACTTTCTGGGCCACCTCTGACACACATCACCTTTGGGTGGCTCTTGAAGTCTGTTGCTACCTCCACAGCTGCTACTCCATCCATGCCGTGTCTCTTGATTTGCTGGCACAGGGTAAGGCAGGCTAGGAGAGTAAAAGCACGCACACTCCCTCCCTTACTACTTCTGAAGAGAAACACCCTGCTACACAGATTCACACCTGTTTGGTCCTAGCAGAATTTCCTGAGCCCACAGTGTCTGAGTGGGTTGGAAATTTCTGTAGTATTTTCCTCTCAGCCTTGAAATAAATGTTAACTGAACTGTGAAAAGCAAACCATTGACCACATTTGACACCAACAATATTCAACGTTGCACTGGCATCCTGTAGTTATTCTTTGCATTGAAACCTAGAGGACTCAAATCCTCTAGCTGATACTCCATCAGTTTTGCTTTCCCAGGTCTTCCTAATAATTCCAAGTCCTGAATCATGAATACCTGTTCACAGTCCTCACCATGGCCAGCCCAGTGAGATCCAGCTGTCCCACATGTTTCCAGGAGGGTCTTGATAACACAAGTGTCCTGTGCAATACAAAGCAGAAGGGGAGTCCCCATCCTTAGCAAAGCTCAGGTGCAGACCTCGCTTCTTCCCTTCCAGGACCTTTTGAGTCAGATCAAGTTCATAATGAAGCAGGGAGTCACAGACTGTGTTTTGTTGCTTATAATACTGAAATAAATTGAATCACTTGGGTTGTCTGACACTCCCTACAACAGATAAAACCAGAAACAGCATATTCCCTAGTGGGTATATGTGATTAAAGTTTGAATCACTTATAATGCTTTTGCTTTTGACAGGCATTCAGAAACAACCATGACCTAGGCTACTACCACTCTTTTTCTAAATAAAATTTCACTTTTACAGTTTTTTTCCCCTCTCAGCAAAGTTGCTGATAAGCCAGAAAAGATCAGAGAAATAGATGTATTAGAGACACGATTTTACATGATTATTGGATCTTTGTTCCAAGCAATTTCTGCATTTTAGGGATCAAGGTGAGCTTCCCATAATGCACCTACTAGTAGGCAGGTATTAAAGTTTTTCTAGGCATTTTTCTTTGAGACATCAGACTGTGAGATGAAAAGATGCCCCAGGAATTTGCTGACCATCACACACAATGGCTCACTCTGATTAAAGCTATGTATGCTACCTGGACGAAGCTACATCAAAGTGCTAATTAGGAAACATGTATTCCTGACTGCTCACCTCTCAGGCTAATATGCTTCCACTTGTGCTAAAACCCCCAGCTGATGCAGAGAACCAGCATGAGCTAGAAAGAGATGTCTGTCTAATGGGCAGTATTACTGCACTCGACCATATTTTCTGTGATATATTCTCTTTATGAAGAGGAACAAAATTTATGTTTATCTCACTTTACTGAGACGTCCAATTAAAGAGCCTTATCCTACAAAATCATCTGCCTGAAAGTAAAAATGAAAGGAAATTGGTCTGATTCATTTATTCCTGATGATAAGTACTTAACTACCAGTTTTCAGGAGCTTCTAATCCTGTAATATTCCCAAAAGGCTTGCTGTAATCGGTATAGGCCATGCTTATAGGAAGAAGAAAGGGAAAACATCACCCACATGTTGTTATTGAATATGAGTGCTTTTGAAAAGATTGTCTAATTTACCAAGGCAAGCAACTCTTAGTTCACAGATGAAGCAATACACAGGACAGACATATACATTAGAATTGTAGAATTGTTAAGGGTGGTTTAGGTGCACTTGAGCTGGGCTATCGATTTCACTCCTGATATGGTCTTGCCACCCCTAGGGTCATCTCTAGTCAGCTTAGGTTTATCCCCCTCCAACTTTAAACCTAGCAATGAGCCTCTCCAGCTCACGCATGAGAATCACAGAATCACAGAATGGTTTAGGTTGGAAGGGACCGCAAAGATCATCCAGTTCCAAGCCCCTGCCATGGGCAGGTACACCTCCCACTAGAACAGCTCACTCAAGGCTTCATCCAACCTGGCCTTGAATACCTCCAGGGTTTGGGGACCTCCCTGTGTAACCTGTGCCAGTGTATCACCACCCTCACTAGCAAGAACTTCTTCCTAACATCCAGTTTCAATCTCCGTTCTGCCAGTTTAAACCCATTACTCCTCATCCTGTCATTACAAGACCTTGTAAATAGTCTCTCTCTTCTCCTGTAGCCCCCTTCAGATGCTGGATTATCCTTCTCCCCCTTTTAGACAGCTGAACTCTGTCCCCAGCAGGAGCAGTGCCACTGAAATGTTCCCATAATCAGAGAAAACAAAGTTTTGCTTGTGGCACCAGACCCACAAGTCCATCAGCTGTGTTGTCCTGTTCCTTTCAATGTATCTTCCCTGCCGCCACAGTGACTGAGGACAACAGTACCTGTGCTCCTGATCCTTCAACCAATTGCCCCAGTGCCTTGAAATTGGTTTTAATTGCTTTGGGCCACGCCACCTGAGCAGCCTGCCACAGGCTGCCAGCCCTCAGCACAGGGACTGAAGCAGGCAGGATGTAGCATGCTGTACGTTAGAGATGCAGCCTGTTCCGCAGCACCACATGTTCTGAATTCCCCTCTGATTGCAGTGGGCCTGTTGGGACCAAGGTGCTGCCTCTCCTTGCAGGTATATTGCCTTTCTCTCCCAAACTGACACATAAGGGCAATGGTACAACAAATCAAGTCATACTGAAGAGGGAGAAACATTATTCACCCTCAAGAAAACAGCATCCAGATCTTCTCCTACCGAGTAGAAAGATCTGCATACAGTTAAATGTAAAAGAAACCAGACCAATCTCTCTGAGTCAGACAGGTTTTGATACTTTCTTATCTAAGCAGCAACAGAACCTCATTGTTTCTTGGTCAAGCATGGACCATTTGGAGGCCATATGGATATCCAGGTTTTATTACACATGCACCAGATATTTTACAGTAACAAGTCTACACTCTCAATGCATCTTCATAAGGTGAGGGTGAAGCTGCAGGGAGATCAAGTCATTTTTTTCTTTAAAGAAGAAAGCAGAATAGTAAGACTAATACCACTAAGTGCATTACACTTAGTGTTCCACTTCATCTGTTATAGAAGTAGGAGAGGATAGCAAAGGTCTATTGAAAATGACTGTAAAGGTGCCGACCCTTCAGAAACTCAGCTGCTTTCATGTGTTGCTTACTTGAAGAAGTAATTAGAGTTCTCACTCCTTGGCTAATGCCTCCTAATGGTCACTTTATTCTTGAAAATTGTACAGTGCTGTAATTGTTGGCAGGTAGAGTGATTGTGTAAAAAGGTTTATCAGGAATGACCCAGGGAAAAAATCCATGGGGGTGGAGGGGGGAGTTTTCTGTCAGATTATCTAGACTTTATGCCCTTTTCTTAGAAAAAGAGGTAGAACAGAATAATTTGTTTCATAGTGTCTGGACAATACAGGCTATGGGAATACATAACACAGGTCAAGCATTGGGGATGTGAAAGTCCAACCTTCTGGCCAAACAATGCTCTCCTGATGTATGCTCCTGGTTTTCCTTTGGATATTTCTCTTGGAGATGGAGTTTTTCATCCTTTACAAAAAGTAGCTTCAATTTGTATTTGAGAAAGCTAGAGGCAGCACTCTGGTACTTGGTATTTGGTTGTTTTATTCTGTTTGCTCACTTGCTGCTCCACTGCAGAAGGGTTAGTTAGAGTGGGCGAACAGCTTTGGAATGCCCAGCCTGAAGAAGATGCACACAGATGACCTAGAGGTGCCAGGGCTGAGCAGGATGTGGGGCAGACAATGGTTCTTATTTTGTCAGTAAAACCTTGACTCTATTGAGGCATAACTGGCATGGCTAAACAAGGAATTAGAGCTGAGAAAGGATTTCAGTACTTGGTTCATCACTTGTCTAACAGAAATCTCATCGTAATCAGAAATGCATCATTTCCAGTGTAGTTTAGCAGAAATCTTTGGGCTGAATCCTCACTTCCAGTGATGAAGCAAAGAGAAACTAAATGCACAGACTCCTGACTCAGGATCATCAATAACTGAGCTATTAAATCAGTTCCTTCTTGCTGAATGGCACTTTGGTCACAGCTAGAGCCTGTTGCATGAGGACCAGGTTGTCTTTGAAAACTAGGCTCTGCTGTACTAAAATTGTGCCAACTGAAACATGCCCTTCTAAACTCATATTGGCTTTGTCAGGGTGCAAAATTCCATTTTTTCCACAAATTCATAATAATTCAAACAGGTGTCAGTCACTTTTTTCATTCCCAGGAAACAATTTTATCCTGTGGAATACATTTCATTCCTGCCATGGCACAAAGAGAACTATCTGAAAAGGATAAATAATGCTTAAGGAAAGATATTTCACTCTGCTTCTGCAAAGCCAATTTAAAAATTCTATTTCTTACTGCATTTTCTCCTACAACCTGCCTTTGTGATGCTGCTGTTTGCATGCAAAAGCTATCTAAGTGGAACGTTGCACTTTGCTTGTTCAGAGCTTATAATGAAGAAAAATGTGCAAAAGCATTACTTTGCAAAAACAGATAAGTAAGCAAACTGCCTGACAAATGATATCACCCATGCTTGGCAGACAGAAAAAAAATAATAAATGACTGCATAAGCCTGCAATCCACAGAGCATGAAGTGTCTTGGGGAGTAACAGTCTGCACTCTGCATTTCTTCATACATCTTCCCAGTTTTCTGTTTCTTTTGCTAGGCTGCAGAATCTGCAGCATATTGCAAAGCACTGGCTGTAGGGCCCTTGAAAGGTATCTGGGATCAATCCCTCGTGAGATATTATCTTGTTAAGACTGGCCTGAACCCCAACCTGCTCAGTGATATTTGGGTTATTACATTAAGTCGACAGAATGCAGAGAGTCATTACACCAAGGTGCTCAGCACAGAGTATGTTTTGCTCTATAAAAGAAAGGAAAGGGGAGAAGGCTTTATTAGCCTAACTGCTCTCATAGACAGCCAGAGGTAAGAAAATCTCTATTAGAACCATTAAGCTACACTTCCTCAGGATCTGTCTTATGCTAGTTGTGTGTTACTCGTGGCATCTGGCAGTGTTTTCAGTTAAAACAGGGCTGCTGTTTGCTTTTCTTGCCAGCTCTGCAATCCATATCTGCTTTTGTTTGGGGAAAGTGAGACTCTTTGGTGATGCCTCTGACAGAAAGACAATAAGCAGTTTGTATGCATCCAGTGTAGGTGAACTCACTGCTGTGCTGTGCCTGGCTAAGCACTGTGCTCCAGAGGGGAAAGGCAGCACTGTGTCTGTGTCTTGCAGCCACTCCTGAAACGCTGAAGTCAGGGAACAGGCTGCCCTGTGCTTTAGGCTGAACCTCCAGAGAGGTTGTAGAGTGACATTTTCTGCCAGCCAAAAGTCACCAAGGCTTCTCTGGCTTTGTCCTTTGTCCTTTTCTGATCTGACACATCTCTTGTCCAGAGATGGAAAAAGGACATCTAAAGCACAAAAGGGAAAAGCTCAAACTAAAATCTTATTTTAAGGAAAAGCTAACTTGCAATATGGCAGGAAACAGCAATAGTATGTTCCTTTGGAGGGCTCAGAGTGAGGGCAGGGAAGTGTGAGATATTTCACTTACGAAAAGAAGCAATTCAAGGTCCTCTGTTAGCAGCCAACTCTGAGTAAGGGGCAAATTGTAGCTAGAGCTCCGGAGCTCCCTCCCTGCATGACCGAAGAGGAACAGCAATGAGGAACTCATGAGTCATGGAGATAAATACGATGCAGAGCAAGAGATTGGACCAAATATTTCCTCAAATACCATCTAAAATAAATAGTATGTTCTCCTTTCCCATGCCTGCCTGAGAAAGAGATGTGACAGCCACAGAGTGAGAAGAGATAAGAGAAAGTGTAGAAAATAAATTAATCCAGTTCTAACTATATGAAAGTACACAAAGCACAGAGCAGAGCTTGAAAAGAGGAACATTTTGCTTTGTAAAGGTAAATCAGAGGAGCAGGTATCTTTTTTCCTGCTTTCAAGAACCCGGCAACACCACTCATTTCCCACAGCAGGCTGAAAATCAGCATGAGGGGAGGAAGTGAGGACCAAAAACTGAAACAAAAGCTTGTAGCATCCAGGTTCTCAGGAGAAAGATATTTAGGGTTGGTTATGAAGTTATTAGTGTAATTTTTATAACAAAAGTGTGTGTGGGGTTTCATTAAAAATAAGTTATTTTTTTCGGTGCCATTATTTCCCAGATTCAGAATTCCAACATTAATTAGATTCCCTGATGAAACTGGAAGATCCAGAATTATTGTGGACTATTTCTTATGTGTTCTGAAACTAGGGTAATTGATATGATAATTCAGACTAAATAGCAGTTGTCTGCTTTAAATTATGCCTCTACTTGTAGTAGCTTTCCATGACTGTAGTTAATAGGTAAATAAATACATAAATATCTGTAAATGGGAGTGTTTTCTTCTTTGCCAGTTGAATTTTAGTTCAAAATTTCCTGAGGAACCCTTTGAATTGAGAGGGAAGGTGAGCTGATCAGCTGGGGATCTGGCTGGCTGCCAGCCAGGAGCTCTGGTCGTGTGAAGACTGACTCATTTACTGTCCCAACAACCAGAGGCTGTGTTGGTTGTAGCTGAGGACCAATGGTTATGGTGGAGTTCATGCATAAGCATGAGCCCTCAGTCACTGACATTGCCTGACAGGAAGTCAAAGGGGACCCTCAGGCACAGCTTCCCTGTGGGAACTCCTGTTGAGTGTAGCTAACACAGGCAGGACAATCACAATCAAAGCTTCACCATGGTTGATTCTATGGTTCTATGATAGCTGTTGTTATTTTGAGTGGGACAACTTGGCAGCCCAGTGGTCCATAGCCTGTTCCATACCTGTGCTGGCATATGTATAGTTTGATAAGTGATCATGTAAATAGAGTGGAGGAGAGTGGGCTTTTTTTCTCAGGGAAAAAAAAAATAGTTATGTAGTATCATATTTGGAGATTCTCTTTCCTAATAACTGGAGAGGTTACTTGCAGATGCAGATGCAGAATGGATCCCCTTGCACTCTTACGTGCTGTGGCATGGATCCTTGACCTCATTGAGGGAATAGCAAATATTTTAAGGAAACAAAGAACAGGGTTGTGCCATGAGAGGAGTGGAACACAGGAACAGGTTGCCCAGGGAGGTGGTTGAGGCTCCATCTCTGGAGATATTCAAAGCGAGGCTTGACAGGGCTCTGGGCAACCTGACCTAGTGGAGGATGTCCCTGTTGATTGCAGGGGAGGTTGGACTGGATGATCTTTGGAAGTCCCCTCCAACCCAGACCATTCTGTGATTCTGTGAGTCTATGAGTCTCTGATTATTCCTCTCTGTGATATATTTATGAGAGAGAGTTGGGAATATTATCTGTACAGAGTGGAACAATTCAGTTAATAACCAATTTGCTGACAAAAAAGTTAATCTTGCTCCAATCACGTGAAGCTCTTAAAAGACTTCCCTTGTGGGCCAGGATTACCCACTGCATGATTTTGCTGCTTATTTATGAGCACTGTGTTACTAATGTTCAATAGTCAACTTTTGTTTTCACTGATGTTCAATAGTCAACCTTTTTATTTTCCCTAGAATCATTATGCACTATTTGCTTAAAAGCAAAGCTTAAGAGCTTGTTTTGCTGGAGTTACCTTCCAAGAACCTCATTTGCACACACCTTCTGACACAGGTAATGTTACTGCACTCATAAAGGTGGATACAAACTGGAATATCTGCACACACAAATATTAAAATATTCAGATAATATTAGTATCTGTATTCAGATAATGTTAGTATTGTTTACAAATAGCAGAATAGTCAGAACTCAAAATCTATCCCCCCCAGCTGTCGAAAAATGCCTGTACTTCCAGCTGCATCATGAAGCAGGACATCTTTGTGTATGTAAGGCAGATTTTCACCAGCAGAAGAGATTCCCAATGCAACAGGCTGGGTCCTGAGGAAATTTCCCTTCATTTCATGCAATTTTCCCCACAAGTGCATGAGTGAGATAACTTGACTTAACGATGTCATTTCAGTGCCAGCCTCTTCAGCAGCAGTTACTGAAGGGGGAAAAAATAATAAAAGAATTAATTCCCTGGGTGCTTTTGTTAGTTCTTCATTATTTTCTCTTTGAAAATTATTCTTCTATACTTCATCTTGAGCTGCCTTTTTTTTTTCCCAGCTGAATAGCCCTATTGCTTCTGCTGAATACAAGGACATGACCACCCACACTTAGAAAAACCTTACCTCTTGCTGAGTTTCTCTGAAATGCTAGGCAGCAGGGCTCATGCAGCAATAAAACTTGGTGATCACAGGGGAAGGAAATAGTGCAAGGCTAGGAATCCTCCTGCTGTTTCCATATGATTTCCTAATTTCAAAATAAGCTGAGAAATAATAGGGGGGAAATGTATTGTGAGAGTTTCCCCTGTGCTCTTCTGCAATTTCCCACCTAGCCTGTTCTGTGTGTGAGGAACTCTATTAAACTGCTACCCCAAAAGCAGTAGCTTGGCAGTCAGTCTAACAAGCAGGAAAACTTTGTTCTCCTCTATTCTCTTGGACCAAGGTTAGTGGTTCTGGCTTTTGTTTTTTTTTTTCCTGCCCCCCAGCAGGAATGAGATCTTGATTTGAGTCAAAGCTAGAAATGAGTAGATTCAGACTGGAGGTTAGGAAAAAGTTCTTCACCATGAGGATGGTGAGACCCTGGAACAGGCTGCCCAGGGAGGTGGTGGAAGCCCCATCCCTGCATTACGAGAAGTGAGAACACTTCTCGTGATTCTCTCCCTCTAGTCCACTCTGGTGAAATGCCACCTGGAGTACTGCATCCAGTTCTGGAGCTCCCATTACAAGAGGGATGTGGACATCCTGGAGCTTGTCCGGAGAAGGGCCACGAGGATGATCAGAGGGCTGAAGCACCTCTCCTATGAGGACAGACTGAAAGAGTTGGGTCTGTTCAGTCTGGAGAAGAGGAAGCATGGAGGTGACCTTATTGTGACCTTCCAGTATCTGAAGGGGGCCTACAAAAATGCTGGGGAGGGACTTTTTAGGCTATCAGGGAGTGACAGGACTAGGGGGAATAGCATGAAGCTGGAGGTGGGTAGGTTCAGAGTAGAGGTGAGGAGCACGTTCAGCATATATATAGTTCCAAACCCCCTGCCATGGGCAGGGACACCCTACCCTTGATCAGACTGTCTAGAGCCTTCATCCAGCCTGGCCTTAAACACCTTCAGGGATGAGGCCTCAACCACTTCCCTGGGCAACCCATTCCAGGCTCTCACCACTCTCATGCTGAACAACTTCCTCCTCACGGCCACTCTGAATCTCTCCACCTCCAGCTTTGCTCCATTCCCCCTAGCCCTGTCACTCCCTGGGGGCCTAAAAAGTCCCTCCCCAGCTTTTTTGTAGGCCCCCTTCAGATACTGAAAGGCCACAAGAAGGTCACCTCGATGCTTCCTCTTCTCCAGACTGAACAGCCCCAACTCTTTCAGTCTGCCCTCAGAGGAGAATCGCTGCAGCCCTCTGCTCATCCTCGTGAAGTTACCTAGGAAAATGGTGAGCTGGAATGTCAGGGGCTTTAGAAAATACCTGAACCTAAAAGCATTACAAAACCTATCAATTGTGAACACCAGAGCAAGCCCAGATCTACTCCTCCACCCAGAGGACTGCCAGCTTTACACTGCATTATGAATAACCAAGGCAAAGTCAGCCAAGTACTAAATTCCCAGCTCTGTCATGCGCACATCTGAAATATCTCTATTCCAAGGTACCATTTTCCACACCTCTCATCAACCACAGGTTTTTTTGGGGGGGTTGTTTTTAACTTTTTTTTTTTTTAGTTCAGAACAGTCTATTAGCATTATTTGAACTGTTGGTTGGGGTTTTTTTTGTGTGGTTTCCTTTTCCTTTTTGTCTGTGTAATTGTTTAAAGCATAACCTGCTGAAGGAAACAAATGGAAAGTGACATCTCACTGTGACAGAGGATTAAGAATTCCAGGATTTTTATTGCAAAATCGAGTGGATCATTGTCGCTTTAGACAGTGGATTTTTACTGCCTTACCACCTAATGAGAGCACATGCAGTCTTCAGAGCTGAAGTCACAGAGGGGCACTGCTTTTAAATCCCATGAATTGTCTGGTAGACTTGTTATTTGCTTTCCCCTCTCCCTCCCCAGAGTTTCGCAGCCTTTGAACACCTCAGAAGAAGTGCTAATGCTTTACTTCACAGACAAGGTCCGAGCTACAGACCGGCCCTAGTGCAACAGCAGCCAGAGTCCCATTGCTCCGCGCTGCTGCTCTGGGCTTGCTGTTTATTTTAAAGCCTGTTATGAGAGCGGGGAGGCAGCGAAAGGTCAGGAGAACGGTGAAAATATGTACTTAGGGGGATCGCCACTGCTAGGACGTGGAGCTCGGCCACGCCAGGCTCCCTCCGCCGCCTCTCCCCGCCGCCTCTCCCCGCACTCCGGCTCCTGGCTCTCTGGATAGGTTGGCACAGGCCGAGTCCCACCGTGGGACTGTTGCTCAGCAACGGAGGTGAGAACAATTTGGTTCTGGACCATTCAGGAGATGATTACATTTGCGGCGTGGTTTCCCCCCCCACACCTCTGGTACCTGTTCCTGGATATTGTAAATATTCATCTGAGTTTTTGCATATACAGTAGTTTCCCCCTCTAGGTAAAAAACACCATCCAAAGGAGCTTTTAGAAGTGCTTTGCTCTGATGCATGCCTACCTTTCCTCTCGTTCAGTAGCTATAATGTGGCAGATGAAATGACATTGTTGGGCTTCTGGGGGGTTTGTTTTGCTTTGTCTATGTCAGAGGAATTTCAGCTGGAGCAGGGCTGGGCTCTTTATGACAGTGCTGCTTCATTGCTTTGTTCAAGGCGCAAACAAGTGAAGGATTTAAGTAGTTGTGAACACCTGAATGACTTTAAAGCGTTCGAGTAAAAGATAGCTCAGATCTCCAGATTTCCAATTTCCTTCCTAATTGTTTCCTTATCTACACATCTTTCAGCATCCCATTAGCAAAGCATTCCCATGCTCTTCACTTAAAAGAATTTCTCTAAGGTTTATAACGCAGTATTTAAATGTTCGTCATAGATTTCTCCGTGCTTTCACTCACAGTAGTTTATTTTGAATCTTCCAGCTTTTTTTTTTTCCCCCACAAAACAGAGCTGCAATGGTCACTTCCCAAGCCTGCCATTCTGATCTGCCACCCTTTGGCAGGACCTTCCCTCACTGCTGAAGACCAGAGAAAACACTCCTGGTCCTTCTGTCTTTATGTGCTTCCTTCGTGCCCTGCAGACCAGCATACAGTCATCCACCCATCCATACCATGCTTAGCTCTGAATATCATCTTTACAAACACCACATGCAGTCTTCCCCTTAAGTCTTTCCCTCAGACATGATGGAATACAAGAAGGGAGGGAGAGAAAAGCAGGAGAGAAGAAAAATAATTTAGAAATCAAGTTTTACCTGCCCAAACCCCAATGCGAACATATGTGTGTGTGTGTGTATCACTGAGGCACGTTGCCATGTTGCTAATTTAAATATATAAGATGAGAGATTACTGTGCTTTTAGCAAGGTATGGGCTTGTGTACAGTACCAGCTCAGTCAAGTGTAGTCTGTTCTCTGCTGGTGTAGGTACATGATGGAAATTAGGTCTTTTAGCATAACCCTTGTCATACATTTCCTCTCTTGACTTATTTCTGCCCTTGACACTCCTCCACACCACTCTAAGCTGCCAGTTTACAGGGAGGGGAAGAGGTGACAAATCTGGCATTTCTCTCAGCTTTTCAAGGACACTTTGCTTTGCCTTAGAGGTGTCCTTACAGCGTGGGCTGGGTGTCCATCAGAGGGGCTGGCAGGCACGCTGACACCCCCCTGCCAGCCAGCAGTTCAAGCCCTGTGCCATGACTGAGACTCCAGCTAATCCCTCTCCACACACCACATGGCTCCTCGCTCATGCAGCCTTGCCCTGAGACCTCTAATGGGGACCTACACTGCACAGGAAAAAACCTTTTATGCACCGTAGTCTGCAAGATATGCCTGTACAACACAGGGAAGGAGCCAAGCAGCTAATGCACACACAGAGACAAAGTCAAACAGCACTAGGATAAGCTCTGTTTCAGACTCCCCTTTATGCGTGCCCAATCGCAAAAGCAATTTTTTCTTCCTAATTAGCTGTATTAGAGCAAACGCTAATACAAGACTGATCTAAATACAATATTGGGTTTTTTTTTCCTCACTTTCCTCAGTTCAATTTAGCCTATGAGTGTTCATTTTCTTTTCTTAGACAGTTCTTCTCTCTAAAATGCAGGTTAAATGCTAATCAATGAGGTAATCTTCATAAAAATTACCAGATATCGATGTCCAGCTCAGGCCAGATACTTCCCCATTATTTTGAAGGAGTGTATTACCAACTCCTCCTGCAGTGAACTCCTTGATATAACATATATTTATCCAGGCCCTGTGGGGGTCATTACAATGAGATTCACCTCTGTGTGTGTGAATGTAGCTATTTAAAAATAACCCCCTCAAATCTCTCCTGTCTTCCAGCAGGGAACATATCAAACAGAACGGCCAACCTCATACACGCATCACTATCGTGCTAACATAGCTGAGTTTCACTGAACCCAATGCCAAATTAACTTTTACAGGGCAATTACAAAATCTTATAATCATGCAAATTAGTAGAAAGAAGCTTACATTTCCCAATTAAGTTGCCACCTGCTATTCCAAGATCCAAGTTAGCAGTGGTAAACTTTCCCTCTTTTCATTTTGAAGAAGGACTCTTTTTTCAGAGAGTCGTCAGTGTATGGATCAGCCTCTGTAGAGACAGGGTTCTAGCCTGCAGTCAGTGTAGGCAGGTTATCTCAGCAAAAGACAGACAACCACATATCATAATGTGAAGAAAAAAGGGTATTAAGCCCAGAGTTATCAAATTTGAGTGTCCACACTCTGGCATCAGCATGAGTCCATGCCCAGGCATCATCTGCCCCCTTGCTTCTTCTCCCTACTTCCCTCTCCCTCCCTGTGTGAAACTGAAAAGCTGTTGACACCATCTGTCCCCTTCCTTCTTCTCCCTACCTGCCTTTCCCTCCCTGGGTCAGGGTGGGCCTCTGACTCTTGCAGATGAGCACACTGTCCCCCCACCACAGTAACCCTCTCTCTGCTTAGTCCAGAAACACTCTGATATCCTGTACAGAATGAGCACATGGTGCATTTCACAGCTTTCTCCCAGCTCCCTGCGAGGTAAGCAGTAGGATGAAGTGACCAGTGGATGTAGTTAATTCACTTTAAGGAAAGGCAGGAAGGTGAGGTCATTAAATGGCTTTGCAGAAAGGAAACACCACCACCACCCCACCTCCCCTCCAAAAAACAAATAACCTAAAAAAAGAGGGAGATATAAGAGTCAAATGCCTGAGTTCAGCACAGAAAAAGAGTGATTTTTTATTACTTATGAAGTTCAGATTTTGTTAAAAAGAGAGCTTTTCTTGCCAAAAGCAGCCAGAAGAAGATAGCAGTGCCTGGGCTCCTAAAACAGCAAAAATGCCAAAGCATACTGTGGCCTACAGAATTAGCTATGATGATGCAAATCAAGCATCTCAGAAGAGTCAAGCATAGCAGATAATGAGAACCAGTGTCAACTCTGGAAAATGTCAGAGAATTAAACTCTTATTTCTTTGCTCCTTCTCTTTACCTCCCTGTTCTTTGAAGTGCACCCACATACCCTGACTTGCACAGCTGGGGCAGGATCTATGCACATGTAAGGCACTGCCTTCAGTTTCCTAGAGGTTATTTATCAATGGTGTGTAGCCAACAGCACTGTTTTTCAGTATCAGCTTAGCTGACAACCATCCTGATGAGATTCATATGGCTTTGACAGAAAGCTGAGCTTGTGCAAGGGACTGCAGAGTCTTAAATTTTTTTGAGTCATTAGTAATTTGTAGCCAGCAGCCCAGGTCCATATGAGGGGCAGCTTTTCAGGCCAACTTGACAGCTCTCCTCAGGTGCTGAACACTTCCTGGGCTAGATTTCCATCTCTGGTGTATTGCCCTCATGGCAATATGAGTTTGATGGCTTTTCTGGAGTGAGTTCTTACTTATTCAGCCCGCTACAGTGGTTCTTTCCTGACATGCAGCTCATAAACTTACTTGTAACTAAAAGGAGTTGGAGTTTGCTTTTATTATTTTGAGTGAGAACTAAACTTCTGAAGAGAAAAAATAAACAGCTACTGAGCTGTAAAAACCAACTCCTATTACTTCCACCACCAGCCTCACTGCAGCTGTTCATAACCACAGCCACAGAGTGTAAGGTCAGCACAAACCCAAGTAGATAACAGAAAACAGAGATATCTTCATCCAGAGTGAGAACTCCACTGTCTTCTCTCTTTCAAGACACGCCAAATGTAGCGACATCAGAGGATATGTGGATTAGACTTTCTATCTTTGGATGCATCAGTGTTTGAAAACTGAGTATTTTACAGTGTCTCATTCTCAAAGATTTGCCACTAGGGTTCTAGCATGACAGAAATTTTGATTCATGGATGAAAGTGGAGTTGGGTTTTTTTGTGTGTTGCTGTTGTTTTTATACAGATAGTTTTGATTGAAGATCAGAATACCAAATGACTACAGAAATTCCTACCTTGCCTTACAGCCCAGCATTTCTAGGGCCCAGCCAATGTATTTGCAATCAGTAGCAGTTGTAGTTTGTTTGCAAGCAGAGTATCAAAGCACCATTTCATAGGTGGAAATGGGGAGAGAAAAACCCCACAGTTCTTGTGCCAGATTGATGTGAAAGATTACACAGCTGCAGTGTCTTGAGGTTACAAAGCTGCCAGTTTAACAAGCAAGATAAGCAGCAATGCTGATGTATTTATAGGAGTTGAGACATTTATATTGCTTTTTAAAAGAAATGTAATGAACCAATCCATAAATAGTACAAGGATCATAGGTTTATTGCTGCCTTTGTGTAATGGAAGCTTACAGTATAAAAACATGCCAGTAAGAAGCTTCTGTGATAATGGCATTGGCAATAAAATGTTAGGGTCAGGGACTGCCTTTTTGGAGTGTGTGCATGGGCAGAGGCTAGCACAAGGCAGCAGTCAGCCTGCAAGGACCTTGAGTTGCCATTGTAATGTAAATATTAGAAAATAATGATGAGAGATCTGAAAGCTACAAGAGCCTGAGACAGGAAACAGATCGTTATCTTGAACAACAAAAATATGTTCAATTAATATTTATTTGATAGTTGAGATCTAATCTGCAGATCTTGTATGCGTTTCAATAGGTTTTGGAGCAAGTCCTTGCTCCAAATGTGCTGGGTGAAGCAGCTGAAGACTGTAATCTGCTCCACAGAAAATCCAGGAAAGCACAAGGATCTACTGACTCCTGAGGCTTTAAGACAGTGAGAAATTTTCTTATCTCATTCAAGAAAAGGTATGTCAAGCAACAAATCATATCCTTTTTTCTCAAGGTCTAGTAATGTCAGGACGAGGGGGAATGGGTTTAAGCTGGAGGAGGGGAGATTTAGACTGGATGTTAGGAGGAAGTTCTTTACAGTGAGGGTAGTAAGACACTGGAACAGGTTGCCCAGGGAGGCTGTGGATGCTTCCTCCCTGGAGGCGTTTAAAGCCAGGCTGGATGAGGCCTTGAGCAACCTGCTCTAGTGGGAGGTTGGAGCTGGATGATCCTTGAGGTCCCTTCCAACCTAAACCATTCTATGATTCTATACCTCCAAAAAGTATTTTTTTTCTCTCTCCTTTAACACCAATTGGCAAGACAAAACAAGATGTGAAATCTACTACCAAAAAATCCTTTCGCTCTCCCCAGTCATATGTAAGTGGTGAACATTTCCCTTGTGTAATGTTGTCACATGTTACCAAGTGGGGCAACTTCACCTTCTCCTACAGGCCAAAATGGTTTAGCACTATGATAAGAGGACTGCAGAGATAACTCAGCTGTCATCACTGAATTCTCACTCCTCTCTGTGTCATGCAGCACTGGTCAAGGATAAAGCTGTTGACTTTCCCCCTTGGCCATAGAACAGAAATGAACAACATATTAGGGGTTAAAATTAACTTTCTTGCCAAACCCACTCGTCTGACTGGGGACTTCCTTTTGAATATCCTGGCTCTAGGAGGAAAGTTGGGTATGCTAAATACTTTACTACTTCAGTTTGAAAATATTGGGATGATGTCTCCAAAGTAAATACTGGAGAGATTCTTAAGCAATAAATGCATTGGACTGTAGCTGGAGGCTGGCACTCAGCCATGGTTAGGTGGTGTTTAGTTCTAGTTTCCCAGCCAACCACTCACAAGCAAGTGTTAAAATGTGGAGTGAGAGTGATGAGGGAGAAGTGATGAGGGAGAAGTGATGAGGGAGAGGTTGAGAGTACCTCTCTGACACGAATTGCCCTTTTGAGGTCAAGGCAGATATTATTAGAAGGCAAAGTTAGTCAGAACTCAGTACTATGGGTAACCCAGTGCTGTGAAGTCTCCTCTTCTGAACTTTCAAGTCTGCATGGAGATGAGTGATGTCCCTCTTGAAGTGCTCATGTTCATACTCTTTGTTTAAACCCCCTACTCCTCAGACATCACCTCCTCATGATGGAAGCTCTTATTTTTCACTTTTGAGTCCTTTGATTTTCTAGACCTGGGGAAAGCCACTTTCAACTTGCATAACTGTGAGGCTCTCACTCAGCATTGCCACCTCTCTGTCACTTCCTCCTCTGAACACAAGCCTGGGATCCCCAAGATGCCACTGTTGTTGTATCTGCTGAGGTCTTTCAGAGTGCTGTACATCAGTGCACATGTGTTTGTTTTCAAAGTCAACAACAAATGTAACATTAAACACCCTTGACTGCTCCACTGAACAGCCTTGTCTGCTTCATGTTGCAAAACAGACCTAATTCTTACTGTAGCTGGTTTGTGACTGAACTAATGGTGCATGCAGAATCGTAATTCAGTAAAGTGAATTAAATTATCAAAAGAGTCTTTTACACTCAACACTTATCACTGCCTGTGCAAACGGTACTTGTGGGAGGGCAAGTTCTTTCACAAAGCTTAGGGAGAAATGGGTGGGAAGCTGTGGGCAAGAATGAGGCAGAGGCATCAATTCACAGAAGAGCTGAGGGGCTGGAAACATGCAAATGACAAATCTAAACAAATCAGCAGCCCTCCAAAGGAGAAGCATCAGTGGACTGCAGGAACAATTTCCTCTTGCAGATCCCATTTGCAAGGCACTGACTGTCATTCACTACCTATACAGTTTAATAAGGGACAGGAATTATTCGTTTAGGAGTATTTGCCCCTTTTGGGAGGGAGCACCCTCAAGTAGTTCCAGACTCCAGACAGGTAAAATGTGTCAGTGAATTCTTTTCCCAAGAACTTGATGAAGGATCTTTGCATGGCAATGCAGATTTCTCATTCAGCTCTGAAGGAGACAGATTTAGTGCCCTCAGTGCACTCCAAATCAGATTCTACTGTCACCTGGTCCAAATACCACCATGGCAATGTAGCTCCAGCTTACCTGACTTACCGGATTGCAAAGCTTCACTTCAACAAGGAAAAACATTGACTTTCAGGAACATGCAGAAGGTTGTATTTACAAGCATTTTCTTTCTACCCTGAGGAAGATGCCTTAAAATTTCTGTGAAGTTTTTCTTTGTTTGATCGTTCATTAAGCAACTAAGGAATTCTTCCTTACAGAATCTGCTTTGACTTAGCTTTAGGGGCAGAAAATGCACAGCTGACTCATCCCAAATAAGTCTGAGACCAAGGCAAGCACTAACCTACTATGGGCTTTGTACAGCAAAGGAGAGTTTTGGGTTAGCAGACAATACCTCTTATAGAAAGTCAGCTCTGGAAGGTGTCTAGCCATTTCACTTTTCAGGCTCAAAAAGTCATTGGATTTTCTCAACAAAAGAGGTAGAGCTAGATCCTGGTTAAGTAAAGAAACAAAAGTTGTAGGTAAGAGAGGAACAAGCCACTCTTCCTTTGTACCTCTGCGAAGGCAACCTCATTGCTCTTCAATAAATAACAGCTGCAGCTCCTAGCAATCACAGGTCCTCTGTTCTTGGAGGATCATCCTTTCTGTGAAATCTTAATGCACTTCATATATTCTTTGTTTTGTTTCAACAAATGCCAGTCTGGACCTGAATTTTGCTAATGCTCCACTGCAGGAAAGCTGCTATTTGTGAATGTTGTTGGAAAACATGGACATGTTGTTCCAACTTGGAAGGATCAGAAAGGTGGAGACTCTCAAAGCAAGATCAGTTCTAACTATGTCCTGTCTGAAAGCTGTCTGTTATTCTTAAAGCTCTGTGCAGTTCAACATTTCACTGCCCCTGCAGAAAAAAACTGCTTCTTTGCTGTCTATACAATTTGAGAGGTTTTCTGGATATCTAGTCTCGTTTTAGTCCAGTTCTGGGCTTCTCAATTCAAGAGAGATGTTGAGGTGCTGGAATGTGTGCAGAGAAGGGCAACAAAGCTGGTGAAAGGCCTAGAACACAAACCCTATGAGGAGAGGCTGAGGGAGCTGGGGGTGTGCAGCCTGGAGAAGAGGAGGCTCAGGGGTGACCTCATTGCTCTCTACATCTACCTGAAGGGAGGCTGTAGCCAGATAGGGTTGGTCTCTTCTCCCAGGCAACCAGCAATAGAACAAGGGGACATAGTCTCAAGTTGTGTCAGGGGAGGTATAGGCTGGATGTTAGGAGGAATTTGTTGCCAGAGAGAGTGATTGGCATTGGAATGGGCTGCCCAGGGAGGTGGTGGAGTCACTGTCACTGAAATTGTTGAAGAAAAGCCTGGACAAGGCACTTAGTGCCATGGTCTATTTGACTGGATAGGGGTGGGTGATAGGTTGGACTGGATGATCTTGGAGGTCTCTTCCAACCTGGCTGAATCTATGATTCTGTGATTCTATGATTCTCCCTTGTAGGAGTTCAACCAAAGCATAAAACTATATTAATTTCTCTGAGCAGTAGTATTTTACATCTGTAGGTGACTGTTCATGTGTTTTCCCCTCCTTTATCTGCTTCATACCAGATATCATGTGATCTGTGTTAGATAGTATTGTCCTGCTCTGGCAGGGGGGTTGGGCTCTATGATCTCCTTGGGTCCCTTCCAACCCCTAATATCCTGTGATCCTGTGTGATCATCTGCTCCTTCGGCAAATGCAATCAGCTGAATTTTCTAGATCTCTGATCATCCTCAGTTCCTTTGTTCTAGACTCTCCCACTTTACTCCCCATGCATTTCAAAGCACCTCAGATGAGCAAGACTACTGCTGAGCCCACTGCGGAGTATATGGAACAAAAAGACAGCTTTACCTGTCTCTCCAGCTGTGCTTGCTTGTACGTCCCTGCAAAGAAGAAGCAGACTGGAATTATTGTCTTATGTTCACTACCGATCCACTGTAAGCTCCTGCTCTGCCAGGCTGCCTGCTCTGTGTTATGTATTTGTGCAGATGATTAGCTCTGGTATACCACACAACACTGCCACCAGACAAACAGCACTCTGGCCTCCAGCTTGTCAAGACTGCTTTGCATTCCAGAGCTGCGTGGCAGTAAATATTCTTGCCGTCTCTTCTGGGTGTCTCTATCTGTATAATCTCTCTTCCGTCATCTCTTAATGAAAGTACCAAGTCAAGAAGGACCTCCTCTGTGGAGCCCCATTTGATGAATCCTTCCATTTTCAGGCTGCCCATGGGTTTCAGGTCTGATCAGGGTTTTGTTGACCCAGTGCTGATGCCTGGGCAGGAGAGAACAATTTCACATAAAATTCTGACACAAGCCCTATTCTTTTCTACTTCTATTGTGTCCTGCAATGCAACTAATACTAAGGCAATGAAATCATTGTCTCCAGCTGTTTCCCAACGGAATTTACCAAAAGGGTAGTGAAATGATCTCATTTAAACCCCTTTCCACACAAAGCATTGAACCGTACCAGCCAACACCAACACTGGTTCCAGTGCGATCATTTCCTTGACAGTCCTGGACAGTTTCAGGGAGATTACAGATGGATGGAGCCTGTTTCGTTCCAGCTGGACTGGAGTGCAGATGGATCCCAAATGTCAGAAAATAGATCCTCACAGTTGAAATACTTGTGGATACTCAAATTCCCTTGGAAAGTGACAGTTCTGGAAATAACATTTTCAGTACCAGTAAATTAGTCCCAGAATGGCATTTCCTGGCACGTCCACAATCTGGATGTGGTTAGCTTGAAAGCGACACAGCAAAAATATTGAAGTGAAGATACTCTTGTGCTTGGAGGTACCCCATGGGAAAATATCTAGGCTTGCTCTCTCCTATTTGAAAGCTCTTCCTTTCTATTTAGATAGTGTTAAGATCAATACAGGTAATGAAAATCAGAGAGGTTTCTGGCTTGTATGGAAAACAGGACACGCATTTGGATGTGTTAAAGCTGCCCAGACAGACAGCTAACATAACCTACAGTGAATATTTTATTTCTTCAATGTGGAAGGATGTCTATCTGGCCAAAGCTGTTTGGCCTCCAGCTCCAGTGGTGCCACATAGCAGGAGCACTACGAAGACGTAGTTGTCTAGATAAAACCCTGTGACAGCTGGCAATGCTCAGCATTTTGCAGGATCAGACAACAGCTGGTAGGAAAAATACTTGAAAGTGAAGTGTTAAGACTGTAAGAAGATAATCTAGTATGTTTTCCTAAAAAGCAAGCAGAGCTCAAATGCTCTGAAGGACCTGAAGCCAGTGCTACCACCATGACAGCAGGCAGCAGCAGGCTGTGAAACCTGCTTTCCCTGGGATGCTCCTAAGCACTAGCAAAATACCCAGCAGATTCCAGCACTGACGAAAGCAGCCACAGGCACAGCAGGTCCAAGCACACCAGGATTTTTTCCATACAGCCAGAGAAGAAGAGAAACTTTGCTAAAATTCCTGCTGATTTCAAAGGAAGATCCTCAGAGCTTTCTACCAGATAGCTCATGCTGTACTGTCCCTTTCTCTATTGGAGCCAGGAACAGAGATATACATCAAATATAGACCAGCTGCTCAGAAGGACATAAGATACCAACACTTTAATCACTTTTATAGGGAATGCTTTATGCTGGTTCCCAGTAGGGACTGTAGTCTGGACTGTAATTTTGAATGAAGGACTTCAAATTCAAGATTTGTCTTGAATGTGTGTGGGAGAGAAAACAAGAGAAATCTTCTTTCTGTTCTGTATAGATTGTTTATATTTGGATTGAGTGATCTGCAGAGCAGATGGCTAAATAATTTCCAAGCTTCCCATAGGAAGCTGAATCCTCTGTGTTCACAGGTATGCCCATATAGATGTGATACATCTCCTTCTACCCTTTTACTTACTGTGGGATGTGTGATGTGTTTAAGGGTCATTTGGATGTGATGCTTCGGGCTATGGTTTAAGGTGAATCTTGACTTGGTGATTCTGAGGGGCTTTTCCAACCTGGATGTTTCTGTGATTGTGTGAGATGCATCAGCAAGACCATGGGTTGCACACAGGGCATATTTGTGTCCTGACTACCTGGCTGCAAGAGTCTTCCCCAGGTCTTCTGTGTAATAAATAGACCAGTGAAATTGTTTACCACAGAGCAAATCAAAACATTTCAGTCTGGAAATTGATATATGTTACCTGATATGATGTATGAGCTGTGGTAACTCAGGATGCGGTGCATGCTTTGCTTGAAGTTCAGACAAATGTCAGTGGATATTTAACAGATTTAACTTTTTAACTTTTTTTTTTTTTCTTTCAACTGCATGCAGGGAATGCTTTTCTCCCTTCTCATTTTAAATATGAGCACTGAGTGACATTTCCTCTACTTTGGAAATAAAAGATGGCAGTACCGTTACTCTGTCTGTGCAGGGGAAGATGGATGCCTTGCTCCTGCTACAGGGATAAAGCATGGCTGTTGCACCATCCCAGTAATAAACTATAAGGAGGACACAGCTCTACCAAAGTAATTTGCTTACATATTTCTGTTTGGGTTTTTTGTTTGTTTGTTTGTTTTTAATTTGACTGCTGCAGCACTGAGAAGCAAAGAAACTCATAAAAGTCACTGATTTCTGTACTCATTTCTCATTTCGTGACCAGATTGGGCCAAACGTGACATCTTTTATAGCTCCAGAACCACCTTGTTTGTAAGTGAGGCCCATCACGTGTGAGATGATTTTGCTCTTAGATCTCAGATTTGGGGAAATCCTGCACTGCATCCTAGTCTTTTTACAGCAGCAGTTTGCCAACTCCTAACCCATCACAGTCCCCACCAAAAGCTCGACCTTTTTTATTAAAGGCCTTTTAATATTTCAAGTCCAAACTGCCTTGTTGAGAATTCATATTGACTCACCATGTTTTTATTATTTATCTACGTGTTTTTCTTGCTGCCAGAAGGGATTATTTGCAGATGTTAACATATTTATTTTTCCTGATACATTCTAGCTTCCAGTTTAGCATTCACTTTTTTGAATCTGCTGTTCCATAGCTAATTCCATGAATGTGATTACCACAAGATGTACTCGAGTCTTAGCTGCTTGTTTTTCTTTTAATGCTCTCATTAATAGAGCACCTCCACCTTATAGCACTGAAGTGTCCTCCTTAGGCCTTTTGGAACCTGAACTGTATCCCATCAGAGAGCACTTCTCCACCCTTTTATGCCTCTAGAAATGTACTTCCATGTTATAAATATCAATAGAGCTGGAAGGAAGCAACATCAAAATCTCCAAGACAACACAGAGAGATACAACAAATCAAAGGCAAAATAGCAATGGTTTGATTAGGCTTTTAAATATGATATTAAAATGAGGTTTGTAGTTAAATACAATTGTCTCTCTGCATTTGGCAGAGAAATCATTAGCCCAATGATGTTGATTTTGCACAGATTGCTGAATAGCATATCATAGCATAGAACAGAAGAGAATAGGATAGGATAGAATAGAATAGAATCAACCAGGTTGGAAGAGACCTCCAAGATCATCCAGTCCAACCTAACACCCAGCCCTATCCAATCAACTAGACCATGCCACTAAGTGCCTCATCCAGTCTTTTCTTGAACACCTCCAGGTGTCTGGAAGAAGACACCAACCTCACCTGGCTACCGCCTCCCCTCAGGTAGTTGTAGACAGCCATGAGGACACCCCTAAGCCTCCTCTTTTCCATGCTGCACACCCCCAGCTCCCTCAGCCTCTCTTCATAAATGAGTAAGAATTGCTTTACATGGCAGCAAAGCAGACAGGAAACATACAAACAAAGATCTGCTAGCAGCCCACATGAACAAATAACTCACATGAGGATCCAAGGATCTTTAAAAGATCAATAACTGAATGGTTCCTATTATCATTAGCTAGCCCTCTAGCTAATAGTTCCTATTGTCATTAGCTAGTCCCCTAGGTAATGGCAGGAGTAACCTTCTAGGAGTAGTCTTCTTATGGTCTGCACAATTAGAGAAGCAAAGGGAGGTATGGACTCATGTTCCTGTGTTTCTTGTTTACAGCAGGAATGCTGTTAGCTGTGTGGATGCTATCAAACTTTATAGCTATATGCTCAAAACATGTAAAAGATCCATAATATTTTATACCCATTTATCAAGTTATTTTGATGTTGATGCTTTCTCTGTCTGATTCCTAGAATACAGCCAGAGAAGTTCAGATATCTGGAGACAAACACAGATTTTTTTTTTCTGCAAAATAGGCTTCTCCAAACAGAACTTTCACATATCAACTCAGGATTTGGTTTTAGCTACCGCTAGCAATAAATGTTCAGGATATTTTTATAAACTGAGCTATGATTTCTTCTGCTTAATGAAAAACTTATTATATAAAATCCATCAACTTCTGGATATACACCACCTGTAGATATAGTTAATATACATTATGTGTGTGAGAGGAAGCCAGAATAAACAAGAGCAAGGTGTAATCTTTCTTCCAAAGGTGAAATGTAATTTTGTTTAGGACTTAAAAACAGGATTATTTGTTATCATGTATTATATTGCTGCTTAGTTGATTATCAGTGTACTAAAAGCAGGGGAAAACACAGTCCTTTATCACAGCATCTGAAGCCTATGACTGAAATGAGATCCTGGTTCTCATCTCAGCTTATAGAGAGGTTACTTCTGGGGTAGTCCCAGTATAGGTAATCATTTCTCAGGCAGAACGGGAAAATTAGAATTTACAACTCAGCCATATCTTTGTTAATGTGTCAAACAAGAGAGAGCAAGTGGCACATGGAAGCTTGTGTAGATATGGTAAACTTCATCCTCCTTGCAACTATTATTTGACTTTTTCTGCCCACTGGGAACTATCTCTGTGCTGTTACCTATATCCCCACCTGCAAGAGTGGTGTCTGGTGTGGCAGAAACAGCCTAATAATTAAACAATATCAACAACTGTGGATAAGCACTTGAGCCTTATGCACTGGTATGTACAGGGCTAAAATAGGCAGAAGTAGGAGATGGTGATGACAGCTAAACATTAATTTAAATTGAGACCCAGAAAGGAGAGACCTTGATGGAAGACTGCTGAGCACACATGTGTCATCCATGGGAAAACAGTTTTCATTTGGGACCTGGAAAAATCAGAGAGAAATGTGAACTAAAACTGATATTGACTGAGTGGGAGAGGAGGAGGAGAGTCTAAGTAGCTGAAGGTCAGCCTAGAATTTGAATGTGGGTGGGATATGCAGCACAGACTCACATTTGAAATAACAAAGTAATTCTCAGAAGTGATTTCTTCCAAAGTTTTTTTGAGCAATGAAATAACCACACTGGTCAATGCCTACAATGTGATCTCATTCCCAGAAGTACAGTTCCAGTTTCAAATAACCTCTTCAAGTGGTTATGTCATAGAGATGCTTCCAATTTTACAGTTGAAATAGACTCCAATACAGCCTCTCTATCAACACAGGCTAAAGAAGCATATTGGAGAAAAGACCCTCCCCACTTATTAATGAAACTAACATAATGCCTCCAGAGAAATTAAAGGAGTTTGGGGATATATTTAAAGCTGTGCTGTATTGAAAGGTATTGATATTTCCACTCCAAGGACTACAACACATCCACTTACAACATCTAGGTTCACAAGGCAACTCAATAAAGCAGTTCAACTTGAGTGAGTTCGGTGGGGTCGTGCCAGCCACGGATTTGACCTGCTGATTGTAAAATACAGGGTTATGGTGTGAATGAGATGAAGTTTCAGATTCACATGAATATCAGACAGCAGCAACTATATTCCATTTATTTCAGGGTTTGCCTGGGAATCTTGCATGAAGAGAAGTCCTGCTTCTGTCTGAAAACATACAGGGGGTGACTGAAGTATTTTAAAATTAAAAAGAAAGAAAAGAGGCAAGTAAAATGCTAAAGGGCAGAAGAGAGAGAAGACAAACCCTGCTAGGGAAGTGGCACACAATGGGCCATGTTTTGTGGACAACACACAATAGTGTGAGGAACTGATCTTTATTTTCAGCGTTGAATACACAGGATACATTTAATATGCTCAAGAGATATTATTCAATATGCAGCAGCTGTCTTGATTCAGGACTCTGCAGAAGAATCAAGAGGGGAACCCTGCAGTAAAAGGAACACACTAGGCACCTTGCTATGCATGGCCCTTGCTAGCTGTCACAACACTCCTTCCTTCTATTCAAATGCAGCACATAGCTAAGATTTCCCCAAATAGCAACGTTAAGTGTTTCACAGGAAAGACAAGCAAAGGAGAGTAACCCCTTTGTGTGAAGTCAGCTGTACCCACTAACATTTCCACAAGAGATAACTATTTGTTGTTAAAATGTCAACTCAAGGAAATACCGAGGATTCAGACCTAGGCAAATCGTTAGGTATTTTCCCCAAGAAGCTGTATCCATTTCAGAACTAGATCTTCACTGACACCCTGCTTCTGGAAAGCATCATTAATCATTTGTGTTTTGTCTTCCTGGAACAGGAACGGATGTAGGCCTGACTTTCTGTGACTTAGAAGAATAAACTATTGTTACACAGACCATAAAACGGAGAAGAAAGGGAAAAGATATTGTTGCTTCTAGCCATTTAGTCTCCAAATCTGATCTTGTTTGCCACCATTTTGCATCTGAGGAGGAAGAGCATCCTTTCCACTCCTTCATTTCTCTTAGTGCCCTCAAGCTGCCCTAGCCATATGACATCTTGTCCACTTGTTCCATTTTTGCCTTCATCTTATCAGTTTGACTCAGCCTCCTCTGCCCCTATTAGACATCTGTACTCCCACCTGTCCCACTTCAAAGACAGAAAACATGAGCCAGTGGTCAGAGCATGTGTCAGATTTTCAAGGTGGCTTTCTTCTGCTCCTGTCACCATGCTGTTGTCTCTCCTTCTGCTATATTTTATGCCTATCACTGCTAAGCATGGTGTTAAACTGAAATACATTGCTTGTTCACGGGAAGACACACAGATGGAGATTGTCCAAAGCCATAGACATTCACTTTTGGAGGTAGCAATGCCATAGCTCCCAGCTGGTGGCCAACAATAACCATCCTGTCCAGGGCAAGCATAACACAAAGGCTAACCAACCTCTCTGAACACAAATCAGAATGCTTGTCTTGAGCATCTGATTCAGAGAGATCCAAGCAAAGACTTTCAAGCCTGACGCTAACCTGTAGGGTGAAGATGCCTCTAGGCTGAGGGCACACACAAAGAGAGGAACAGGACCCTTTCTGAAGAACCCCTTCAAAGCAACAGCTATTCATTGGACAACAGGTTGTAACTGGGCCAGTAGCTGAGTCAGGCTACCACTGGAACATAGTTGGTGGCACAAGCTTATTATCTTGTTGCTCAGCAATGTGTGCTTACTGTGAGGACTTCTGCTGATCTTCATGGGGACTGTATGGCAATGCACGACAGATTTTTTTGAGAGGGGTAATTGCAGAAGCCTCCTTACTTTTTTTTTGCTTTGAGTTGGAGAAAACCTGGAAGAAGAGAGAGGCTCTGTCCTCTAAGGAAACAGCAGAGCATGGTAGGGTGCAGGAAAAGGGACATTTTAAGATGACAGAATGAGCATAAGGGACCCAGCAAAGGAGGGCATAGCCTGAAGTACTGAGCGACCATCCAGAGCGCAGAGAGCACAGGTTGACCTTTTAGTGTAGTAAGCAAAACAGTCTGTAAATTTTGTCACAATCCAGCACATCCCTGAGGTGCTGACATTCAGAGCAGCCCTGTCAGAACATCCCTGATTTGCCAGGACACAGTGCAGGAGGAAGGTCATCTACAGACTCTGAGTTTACTACATTTAGTTCTAGACTTCCTGTGGGGTAAGCTTGTTCCTTTGGCTTTTACTCCAATAAAATCTACTTTTCAGGTTTAAGAAGTGCTTTTGGTCTTTTGGGCTGCCTACTACATGATTGTGCAGGATGTAGAGCTCTGCTGAACCTGCAATGCTTTCACCTCCAAGTCACTTTGGACTGAGCGTAGAAGTGCACTCGAACCTTTCATCTGGCAGATGAGGAGCAGCAAAGAGCTGAGGGAGTGAACCTCTTCAGTCGTCAGAACCGTCTGCAATGTCTCCTGTGGCCTAAATTGCTTTCAACTCCTGTGTGGACTTCCTTATCATAGATAAAGTCTGAAAGATCAGAGCACCACCTGGGCAATAGCAACATGTTAAGATAGCACAATTAGAGCTTGCTAGCTTCTGGGTATGCCTTAGCAAGCATCACATCTGCCCCTGCACACACTCTGTTTGGAGTTGGCAGATACAGGTGTGGCTGAGACACCCCGCAAAGCAAGGTGGTACTCAAACTGCTGCCTTACCCCTGCTGACCAGGCACCACACTTAAAATCCATGTGGGCTGAGTAAATTAGGATGAATACTGTCACATCTCTTCTAATGTTGAATTAATGTACCCAAACAGTAATTCAGTGCTTGAAGTTGTAGCTAGTCCTCTGTTTTTTTGTGTCGTTGTTGGTGGCTCCTTTAGTTTTGCTCAGTTTTGATTAATTGCTTTGTACTTTTAGTTATTGTAGGCAAAACAAAAAGCAGTTTGAGTTCTTTTTATACCTATCTATTCACTTCATATATATATATATATATATACACTTCTAAAGTATATATATTTACACTTTAGAAATGGCAATTTTATTTTCAGCTGCTGCAGTACCAACAGGATAAAATCTCATTTCTGCAGCATTTTCACTTGTTTCTAGTGAATTTTATCTGGCAGATTTTTTTATAGAGCAAAACAGAGCCACAGAAAATGCAACATTTCATCCTTCTGCAAATTGGGAGGAAAAAAATTGCCAGGGTAGCATAGATTTGTTGTAGCTCCAGGTTTTATAACTCATCAATGACTGACAGAGTAAAAGGGGACTGCACAAAGTTTCACTGAGTTTCGACAGAGGGACAGATTTATCCCTGGCATAACTCAAAGCAAAGTTAAGGGAAGAGTCTGACTTGGAGACTCCAAGTGGATTTCCACAATTTATGGTTTACAAATCCACCTTAATCCTTGTCCTTCCTATCTGTTATGGGCTACTCACAGGCAATAAGTATTTGTCGGGTTGCCAAAGAGCAGTTGTTTATCTCGTTTTAAGTGAGTTTGGGAGTCTGTTTGTTTGTTTTCACAGGAGGTATGACAGATGCAGTTCCAGGGGCAACAATATGCATGGTTACAGCAGACTTTGTGTTGGATGAGGGAGGTTATTCTTCCCCTGTACTCAACACTGGTCAGGCCACACCTTAAGTATTGTGTCCAGTTCTGAGCTCCTCAATTCAAGAGAGATGTTGAGGTGCTGGAAGGTGTCCAGACAAGGGCAACAAAGCTGGTGAGGGGCCTGGAACACAAACCCTATGAGGAGAGGCTGAGGGAGCTGGGGGTGTGCAGCCTGGAGAAGAGGAGGCTCAAGGGTGACCACATTGCTCTCTACAACTACCTGAAGGGAGGCTGTAGCCAGGTGGGTTTGGTCTCTTCTCCCAGGCAACCAGCAACAGAACAAGGGGACACATTCCCAAGTTGTGCCGGGGGACGTCTAGGCTGGATGTTAGGAGGAATTTGTTGCCAGAGAGAGTGATTGGCGTTGGAATGGACTGCCCAGGGAGGTGGTGGAGCTGCTGTCCTTGGAGGTGTTCAAGCAAAGCCTGGATGAGGCACTTAGTGCCATGGTCTATTTGACTGGATAGGGCTGGGTGAGAGGTTGGACTGAATGATCTTGGAGGTCTCTTCCAACCTGGTTGATTCTATGATTCGATGATTCTAACTGCTCTGCAGATCAGACAACAGCAAACCCATCTTCCAGGTGTGCCAGCACCCTGGCTCTTACCTTCAACAAAGTGAGACCTCTCAAAAAATGTGCAGAAATGTATCTTTTAAAAAGTTTGGGGTAACATTAAATTAAATCATTCCCCAGAGTGACTGTGGTATTAACATGGCAGGAAGGGAGACTCTCTACTTAACTACGAGATGATTTGCACCTGGGCAACTCCCTCAACTTCCCTCTTCTCTGTTCAGGCACAAACACTTAGTAGTATTGTCACTACTGTGTTGTTGTCTAGGTGGGGTATGTTCCTTTCCTCCATGATGGGGGGTGCAGTCAAAGCTGGTGCTTCTGAATCAAGTAATAAACTGATTTTGGTCTTATTTTTGCACATTCATTATCCACACAGATGATAAATTTCTCTCCTGCTCCTTATAAGTAGCGCTCTGCTGGGCACTCTTTCACTTGGAAGTGTGCAAATCCTGATCTGGCTTGTCTTCACTGATATATTCTCTCTGCCAGCACATTTAGGGCCTCCAACCTTTTCTTCTGTCTAGACTCTATCTTTTGATTTATCCCCCAATCTGATTTCATCTCTGATTTAAGAGTTTTCTCACTTCCACCTGCCCTTTATTTTGTTATTTTTTTTCTTCTCACCTCTTTAGTATTTGACCTTTGCTAGACCTTATTTAAAAGATGTATTTTGCCCTTTCTATTGCTCTATTGTTCTTGCTGGCCTTTATCTCCAGCCCCTCTCCAACCTCATAGTTCACTTTGGAGTGAAGCAGGGTAAGGAAAAATAAGGGTAAGACAAAGCTGACCCTGATTTCCAGCAGACTTTGTGTTGGACTACCAAAGTCTTGAAAGATAATAGAAAGGTTTTTGGGCATCAGTCCTGTAGCTGGGGCCCTATCTTTGGAGATAGTTGAGGTCAGGCTCAACAGGGCTCTGGGCAACCTGACCTGGAGTCACCGTCCCCAGAGGTGTTCAAGAAAAGCCTGGATGAGGCACTTAGTGCCATGGTCTCGTTGACTGGATAGGGATGGGTGGATAGGTTGGACTGGATGATCTTGAAGGTCTCTTCCAACCTGGTCTATTCTATTCTATTCTATTCTTTTCTATTCTGTTCTAATGGAGGATGTCCCTGCTAACTGCAACAGGGTTGGACTAGATGATCTTTGGAAGTGCCTTCCAACACAAACCATTCTATGACTATATGGGAAACTCTGAGAGGCCACATCATACCCCATGAGTGCTGCAGTCTGCAGCTTTGTAATCACCTTTGCATTTGTTAAATGTTATCTGATCAACTGAGGTTCTTCTGTTACATTCTACTGTATAATGCCATGTGTTAGGCTGAATGAGGACTGAGAACTGAAGACACAGCGTAGAAAGCAAAGAGGAATGTCAGGATTCAGCCCACTGTTGTTACAATCAAAAAATAACCTCCACCCTGAAGAGGTTCCACCACATTTAGGGAATTCCTGTTCTCAGTGTTGGCTTTGCTAACCCAGCAGAGCAGCATGACTGGAGCAGCCCACCACAGACAAGAGCAGCATTGTGTACAGGCAGAGCTGGGGAAAACGTCTGTTACCATGATAGATCTGTGTAGCAACAGCCCAGGATGATAAATTTCACAAGTTGGTCAGGGTTAAATTGGTAAATCATGCAATCAGTTCTGGGTTAAATATTAACAGAAGATATTCTCTGGACCAAAACAACAAAAAAAAAAAAAGGACAAAGTTGATTACATTCCTTCAAATGACTCCCAGATGTTAAAAGGGGCTTTCCAGTGAAAATCATTGCATAATCTGCAAACCTGAGCACCTTCTTAAAGCCATGGCAGGAAAAATTCCTGTGAACAATCTAGGCCCACAGCCATGTTGTCTCTCTAAAGACAGACAAGGAAACTTCACATGTCCTGAGAGCTGTTGAAGTGAAGAAATGTGAACTGAGCAGATTTCATACTTTGTGCCTTAACCTAAGCCTTTTCACTGCAGGATGAAATGCAGCCATATTTGCAGTTTTGTGGCACTGATTTATAGAATCATAGAATGGTTTAGGTTGGAAGGGACCTCTAAGATCATCCAGTTCCCCCCACCATAGGCAGGGACACCTCCCACTAGAGCAGGTCACTCAAGGCCTCATCTAACCTGGCCTTGAACACCTCCAGGGAGGGAACAGCCACAACCTGCCTGGGCAACCTGTGCCAGTGTCTCACCACCCTCACTGCAAAGTACTTCTTCCTAACATTCAGTTTCAATCTCCCCTCTTCCAGTTTAAACCCGTTACTCCTTGTCCTGTCATTACAAGACCCTGTAAATAGTCCCTTCCCAGCCCTCCTGTAGCCCCCTTCAGATACTGAAAGGCTACTCCAAGGTGCCCTCAAAGCCTTCTCTTCTCCAGGCTGCAGAGCCCCAACTCTGATAGCCTGTCCTCATAGGAGAGGTGCTCCAGCCTGTTTCCTTTTTCTGTGGCTTGCAAGGTACACCTTGGAGCCAGGCAGCAAGTTCTCAGTGTCAACTACACTTAAATACACCTTACCTGCATATTTCTGCAGGCAAGCGTGTCCCTGTTTAACATCTCAGCCATTCCTTTTTCTTTTTCATTGAAGAATTGACAGCCTCAGGTGTCAAAACCATTCAGGTTAACAGTTCCCCTTTCAGGTTCTAAATATTTCTTATGAGCTATTGGACTGAAAATAACATTTGGGCTCCTTTTTAAAATTAACTTCTGTGATTTAGAATTCTTGGGGTGCTGTTCTTGCTTTCCATGCTTGCTTCTTTGCCCTTCCTGTTGTTTTTAAAGTGGGGATCAAACTCTCATCTAGCTCATGGAGCATCTGGGGGGCTGGCAGCAGCATAACCCTTTCAAAATGGAATTAAAATAGACACGTTGCTGTTCAGTAGCCTCTGTGTTGAAGCCGTGAGCATTGCTTCTGCACTGCTGGTTAACTAATTAATAGACTCATAGGTAAAAGTTTGTCCAACAGTTAATGCCTTGATTACTTTTCTTTTTTGCTTGCAACAGTTAAATGAATCTCTGAGTGACTTCTCAAGAATGAAATTTGCTGGTAAATGTAATTCTTAATTAGATATCTGAGATGGACATACTGATCACAGCTCAGATAGGGATCCCACTCTGCTGCTGAGCATAGGCAAAGTTGTGCTGGGTGCTCAAAGCTGTTATGGAAAGAATGGGAGGATTAGAATTCTGAAAACATGTAGTAAGTATTGTTAGTAATCAATGGTCCTGTCAGTAGTGCAGGCAAGGTTTCATCCACAGGACAAACACAAGGCAAAGAACACCACACATGTTATTTCATCTCTAAAATAATTCCTCTTCTGGTTTTTGGGTTTGGTTGGTTGTTTTTTTTTTTCTGTCTCTGTAGATCACAGAATCACAGATACATCCAGGTTGGAAAAGACCCTCAGGATCACCAAGTCCAACCTAGAACCCTACTCTACAAGATTCACCTTGAACCATATCCCTAAACACAACGTCCAGATGACCCTTAAACACATCCAGGGTGGGTGACACCACCACCTCCCTGGGCAGCTCCTTCCAGTCCCTGACCACTCATTCCATGAGAAACATTTTCCTATCTAAACCTCTCCAGCCTCAGGTTGAGGCTCAGCACCAGCCTCTCCACAACTTCCCTTCAGGGAGTTGTAGACAGCAATGAAGTCTCTCCTCAGCCTCCTCTTAAGCTCCCTCAGTTGTTCCTCATAAAATTTATTCTTTAGGCCCTAGATCATCTTTGATGATACTTTTGTTGCAACAGGTTTTAACACCAGGAAAACTGTGTTTTAAAAGCTAACGTTGCTCTTCTCAGGAATGATAAGGAAGCATGCATCATTTAAATGCTCTATGCTGACCACAGGTGCCTAGGTGATAGTGATCTCCTGCCATCTTTACAACCATTGGGGAAAAATAGGCACTGCCAGACAACGATTTATCAGACCTTTGTGCCTAGCATGCTTTAGATCTTGGGGATCTAGGAATGATCTCTCTCCAGTTGGCCTTTCTCCTCTTACATATGAAAAGCACCTGTGTTAATGAGATCTTGTGAGGTGGGGTTTTTTATATAGCTACATTAGAAAAAGATCCAAGATCCCAGCTGGAGCTACAGAGAAGACCTCCATGGCTGTCTAGTGTTTTGGAAGCCACAGGGATGCCCTCAAGGCTGGAGAGTCCCAGATGCCGTTGGAAGGTTACTGAAAAACTGGTGTCTGAGCAGGTCTGAAAGCCTCATGGAACAATTCCTGCTCGTTAAAAATCCCACCAACTCCATCTCCCAGTGAGGAACAAGTTGTGCTCAAACCCATGCATACAAATGAATGGAGAAATTAGTTGGGGTGTTTCTGAAGTGCTATCATCTTCACCAACCCTAAAAATCCCCTTATTTTCCTGATAGAAGAGGTTATATTTTTCTTTAAGTGCTGACAAATATATTTTCTAGCTGAGATCAAAATGGTATTATTTTCCCTTGAGTGCACTAATGTTTTATTGATATATATTTATTTTTTTTATAATCTCTCTGATATTTAAGGAGTTTATGAGTTTTGCTTTGGGTTTGTTTTTTTCTTAGGGAAGGTTTCTTTTAATCAAATGTGAGTATTAACTATTTATTAGCTATGGTCAAAAATAAACTTTCAGATCTGGAGGGCAAACACACGGTAAAGCTCTCACAGTTTAATCCTGGATTATGCAAACCCTTGAATACAGGGAAGCTCATTTAAGTGAGAGAAGCAGCAGGCCTGGGAGGGTCTGGGACAGTGCTCCCTCAGCTCCATTCCCAGGCACCTGTGTATATGCCTCTGTTCTTAGGGGTGATGGATGCCCAACCTTTTGCATGCTGAGAGCCAAGAAAATAAAACACACAAAGAGTCCTGTCAGCAGCACTGATACCATCACTGGCAGAAGTGCTGGGGGGTTGTGCCAGATTGAAAGGGAGCTCTGCCTTTAGTGTTTCCAGTGTTGCCCATCCTTGTCTTCCATCAGATGTGTATAGTCCCCCAGCTTAGATCCCTCCTTCTTGTCCTCCTTGAATCCCACTGTCTGCTGCCTCACTCTATGCTGTGTTGGTTCCAGAATGGCAGTTTCTGGCATTATGTTTTTACCAAGTAGCCACAAAGATATCTAAAGAGCTGAATTACTGCACTTCCAGGAAAAAAAGGTGGCAAACTTACTGTGCTTTGGAAGGAGGTTTCACTGACCAGTGATAAATGATTTGGAGGAGTCATAGAATCATAGAAACAACCAGGTTAGAAGAGACCTCCAAGATCACTCAGTCCAACCTCTCACCCAGCCCTATCCAATCAACTAGATCATGGCACCAAGTGCCCCATCCAGGCTTTGCTTGAACACCTCCAGGGACAGCAACTCCACCACCTCCCTGGGCAGCCCATTCCAATGCCAATCACTCTCTCTGGCAAGAACTTCCTCCTGACATCCAGCCCAGACCTTTTCCGGCACAACTTGGGACTGTCCCCCCTTGTTCTATTGCTGGTTGCCTGGCAGAAGAGACCAACCCCACCTGGCTACAGCCTCCCTTCAGGTAGTTGTAGACAGCAATGAGGTAGACACCCCTGACCCTCCTCTTCTCCAGGCTGCACACTCCCAGCTCTCTCAGCCTCTCCTCACAGGGCTGTGCTCCAGTCAGCAGCCCGAGAGTTGCACAGGGGTGCCACAGTTCATGTCCCTGCTTTTCTTGCCTCTGGTTTTCTCTAAGTCCACCACCTGGTTGCTGCGAATTCAAACAGTGAGACACATTAGAGGAGAACTGATATTCCCCAGTTGAAACATCAGAAAGTAACTGGTGGGTTTGGCTCCTGTTATTTTAGGCTCAGCTTGAGGTACCTTAAAGAGACTTGACTACGAAAGTGGTAAGGGTAGCTCAGATCTAACATTCAAATGCAAGGAAAAAAAAAAACCACCAAAATCTTTTGATTTTGAAAAATGGCTTAAATGTTTCAGGCTGGGTGTCTTCAGTTGTTACATCTATGTCACTATCTGAAAAGAGTATCACTATTCACGGCTGCAGTGGCCTTCTGTGGACTCAGAGGTTTCCTCAGCTCGTTTTTAACACAAGTTCATTATTTTTCCTGCTGTAGTTTTAAAGGACCTTAGAGAAACCGGCGATAAAATACTCAGTTTTTGTTTACTTCTACATGGGCAGAACTATTGAAGAGTATATTGTTCATGGTTCCCAGCAGCAATACACGACAGGAAAGCAGAGGGTCCTTGTCCATAAATTCATTCTGAAGTGCAAAATAAATGTTCAGTGATCCAGGCCATAAAAATTCAAGACTAGAGACTGCATTTGGGAAAGAGGAAAAAAAAAAAGGTGGTCTATTAAATTAAGATGCTACTAGGTGTCATTGTGACTCTGTGGGTAGCATGTCTGTCTCACAGCCAACTACTTGTGGGTTCAAGTCCCATACTGGGAACTTTGGCTCCCATCCAGTGCACTGCAGTAATTATTACTGCAGCATGTGGCACTTTTAGAGGTGTCATCCTTCAGAGGAAACGCTAAACCTCCTGTCCTTCTGCCAGCTCTCCTGTTGGAAGTTAAAGATCTCCCAAATCCCCTTGAATATAGTGAGTAATAACCTTGAAGCTCTGGCCAAGATTTCCTCTCTCAATAAAAGAGTTTGTAACGGACAAGGCATATTTCAGAACACAGCAGAAGTCATAGAAACCAGTGGAGAAGCCTCATTAAGATGACATAGTTCCATTACATGTTTTTTTAATGTAGCAAATCATCTGTGTCCAGAGAAGGGCCATGAGGATGATCAGAGGACTGGATCACCTCTCCTATGAGGAGAGACAGAGGGAGTTGGGGCCGTTCAGTCTGGAGAAGAGAAGGCTTCGAGGTGACCTTATTGGGACCTTCCAGTATCTTAAGGGGCCTACAAGAAAGTTGGGGAAGGACTTTTTATGATATCAGGTAGTGATAGGATTGAGGGGAACAGAACAAGGCTAGAAATGGGTAGAGTCAGACTGGGTGTTAGGAAGAAGTTCTCCACCATGAGAGTGGTGAGACCCTGGAATGGGTTGTCCAGGGAGGCGGTGGAAGCCTCATCCCTGGAGGTGTTTAAGGCCAGGCTGGACGAGACTCTAGACAGCCTGATCTAGTGTGAGGTGTCCCTGCCCATGGCAGGGGAATTGGAACTAGATGATCCTTGTGGTTCCTTCCAACCCTGACTGATTCTGTGATTCTATGATCTATTTGATCAAGTTTCAACAGCATCTTCAAGCATCTGCCACGAATTGTCCATACAGGGACATTCAAAATGCAAACAACTTCCACTACACATCTTTGGAAGGTAGGTAACTTCTGTTGACACCTTAGAAAAACTCAGTCCAGGTTCAGGAAAGGTCCATGAGAAATATTTCAGAAGAAGCCTGCATTTCAGAACACAGCTTCAGCACAGAGCATTGCAATGGATTCATGACTTGCTACGTGTGAAGATGCAGAGGAGCCTGTCAGGAGCTTCCTATGCTGCTCTTCTCTCCAAGCACCAGGTGCTTATACACTCACGTTTCCAAATGTACTCTTATGCTGGGGACTGTGGATGCAGCCAGCTGGTGTTTGCATGTCACCAAACCTGCTTTTGAGACCTCTTCCACACAGCAGGAATGATAGCAAAGATATTTAATGGCAATGGGCAAATCCTGCCAGTGGTGTGTGCATGTAATTGTGGAAGAGGTATTAGCGTCCCTCATGTGGATCGAGTGAAGCAGGACACAGTGCGCTCAGAGCTAACTCTTCTAGCCCCCACCGGCACTGGGAAGGTACTGTAGGTTACTATAAGCACTAAAAAAACTTCTCATCACCTAACCGTCTTTCCTGGCTCCCAGCTGATTGCCTCTCTACAGCTCCACTGCAAGCAGGCACTTCCTCTGCCCTTGTGATGGATCCAGCTGACACCCAGGCAGGCAGGGCAGCAAAGGACTCCAATGCTATGGGAACATTTCTTGTCCTGAATCCTTAGGGAAGCCATGTGCTTATCACGGGAAAGGATAAGAGCTTTCACCTACTTCTCTGTCCCCTGTTTTCTGATTGTAATGGGCTCCCAGCTCCCTGTGACAGTTTGATGATGGCACTTCTTGTGAGTCACATGCCCTAACCTGGGAAACAAAAATTAGCACCTTGTTCACTCACAGTGAACAGGGAGAAAGTCGTTCTAGAGAGCAGTTTATCTCTTGAAGGGTGCACCTAAGAGAAGTCAGAGGAATTTGTTCTCTTGACAACTGAGGAAGCAGAAGTGCCTCTTATGGACTTGGACCTCAGACAAAGGGACCCAACCCTTATATGCCTAAATCTTCCTTATCTCAGGTGAGAACATCCTGCATTTGCATTGTGAGGAAGTCTGAGGCTGCCAGAACACAACAGCCTGCAATGTTGCATTGAACTCTCCTTTGTGCACTTCACCATTAATACTTTTTACAACTTTTTCTTTATAAATAGAGAATGTACCAGCAGGGGCCAGAAGCCTGAATATGTGTTAGAGAAGCTGCTGTTTGTGCTTAGTGTCAGAATACTCACCTTTTGTTTTAGCTTTTTTGGCATGTTTCTTTCCAGCAGACAACAAAATGAGCTCCCTTGATGGTGTCTGGGCACAGCAGCCGTCCTGTGTAGTACTGGTTAGCCATGTGCCAAAGACTTCCCAGCACTGCCCACTCGTTCCCATTGCTGGTTGTGATGCAGTTTTAGAGGGGAGGTTGTTGTGGTTTCTTGCTCCTGTCAAAGTTTTCCTTCTCTCTGCCCACTAACCATTGAAGAAAATGAATGGAGGGAGCAGCAAATGGCTTCTGCCTCCCTTATACCTTTCTCATTTCAGTTCTGCTGTTCATTTCTCATCCTTCCAGTCTCAAGTGCTCTTCTGAACTCCTCACTTGGGTGACCTCCTTTCTTAATTTAATCTGGACAAAGCGCCGAGTTCATTTCGAGCCATAAAGCTTGATTTGCTGTGTGCTCTTGGCAAATGTGAATAAGCTCCCTGGCTCCTTTTAATCAGCTATCCTAATAATTTATTTTTTTTTTTCAAAAAGACCTGCTGCAATTAGGTCACCAAAGCAAGTAGTCTCTTGTGCTTTATTGAGAACAAATCTGTCCTACGCCGACTTGCTGCATAATTTAATTTTTAAAGCTTGATATCATTTTGGTTTCCATGTAAGGCAACCCCCATATGAGCAATTATATCCTTTCGAAGGCAAGGTTACTACTGCTAGAACCAGGACCCAGAGGGCCTGGTACTGTGCTGTGTATGGTAATAGTACTGATTACTACCACTTACATTGCAACATTCATCTACCTACCCAGCCAAAAAAAGCATTCTGCTGGCATCCTCTCTGCGACTTATGGAGGGTCTGCTATCAATTAGTTAATAATTTAGCAATGTTTTGAAGATGTAAGGCAGCTGCTAAAATCCAAGTCTTATTGCTGTGTTAACTATTTACTGCTCCTTTTACCTTTCACTTTTTTTGTTCTCCCTTCAGAAAGCACTATTGTAGTATTAACTGCATTTAGCATCTCCCGGTCCTACATTTAAATGTCTGAAATGTTTTGGTGTAATTACGATGTTTGGTATCAGAACACCTAAGGTGCAACATTCTGCATGAAAATTTGCAGTCCTAATTTTTAAGAACTCTATTTCTATTAGCTACTTTTCAAAACACAAGGACATACTATGGTACAGCAGCTTACTCATCTGGCTGGAGCAGCTTTCCAGATTAAATGATTTGAGGAGTTTGGGAAATGCTTTTGGCCGCTGGGTTGACTTTGGTTTCCAAACTCTGGTTCTCTCTCAGTTCCCCTCATCACCTCAGGACTAACAGATCCTTCTGGTGCACTGGGAGAAATCTCAGCTGAGTCATACGTTTTGAGGCTCTGGTTGGCACTCAGATTGGGCTGCAAGGCACAATTAGAAAGCCTGTATTTCGAGAAAGACTTGTAGTAAACACATGTAGCTGGAAACCCGGGAGACACAAGAGCAGAATTCAGTAAGGTGCTTGCAAATGTTGCTGGTCAGAAGAACTCTGTATCTCCCCATCCACCTCACTACACTGTAAACTGCTCAGAACACAAACACATTTTGTCTGATGTGGGCAGACACAACAAGATCTAACTGCAGTATGTGGAGAATAAAGGGGCCCTGCTCACTGAGCAAGCTTGTATAGGTGTTGCACCATCCAAAGATAATATGTTGCAATGATTCTAAAACATGACTTGGAGCAACCACCTCATATTTAAGATGTTGATTTTCACTTCTATGCAGGACAGAATGAGAAGTAGGGGATATTGTCCTACTCTAACAGTAAGAGCTTATTTAAAGGCTAGGATGACCTGTAGCTGATCTGTCTCATAAACTTCACAGTCTTTCTAGATTGAATGTTTCAAAATTCTTCTCCTGTTATAAATCATTAGCTACCCTCAGGACTGTCAGAAACAAACCACTGATGTAACAACACTTCAGCTCCTTCTGGGGCAACTAATTAAAAGCCCCTTTCACACACTCGCCTTGTCCCGCCTGTAGCTATTGGGACATGTCATTTTTCAGTCGGGGTGAGGGCACTGGAGTTAGCTTCCTGGAATTCCATCAGGATAAAAATAAAGTTGCTCTTAATATGTGACACATCATTCAGAGTGGCTCATTCCAGGCACTCTGGGAGAGGAAAGTAATGTATGCTTCGTCACCTGGGGCTATGTTGTGCCATGTGGAACTATTTTAGAGCTCAGTGCTTCTGATGGGGACTGCAGCTAATCCCATTCTCAGGTACCAATACCAGAAGAGCATGACTAATGTGCAAATCATACCCAAAACCTGTGAGCTAGCTTGTGCAGAAAATTAGGATCTTTGCAAGCCTCTCTGCCACAGGGGAAGCTGTTCTGCTTGCGAGCAGACAGTGCAAAGTGGAGTCCCTGCTTTTTGTGCACAGCCCAGGAGGTCCAAGCAGTCCATCAGAAAGCACAGGCTTGGCCCTGAGCTCAAATCCTAGCAAACCTCAACCATTCTTTGAAAACGACCACTGAAGTATAGCACTAAAGAAGGAAAAGAGGCAGGGCAGCACAGGCTCCTTACATTGCTAATGTGAAATGGAATAAAGGCAGCTAAGTGTGGACATGACAAGGATGTTAATTAACAGACAGATAAAGCCATAATCACAATAAGCTTTATCCAGCAGTATATAGTACCTGGCATCCTTCTCCGTTTTGGTCATGCCTGCCTCAGTATTCCCTTTAGGACTTCTCCAGATCTTTTCCCAGTTGCTAAGGGCTCTGCACAGACTCCTCAGGCCCTTTCCAGTCAGTGTCACCACATCTTGTCATGAACCTGCCACTCTCTTTCAGCGTCAGCACCAGGAGTACGAGCCAGAACGATTCCTGGTGTTTGACCTCTTATGCAGTTTGCGTATCAATTCTGCTTCAAGCCCATTCTCCAGCCTGCTCTGGGACTCCAAAGCCACAGTCAGATGCACTACACTGATCTTGCCTCCAGAGACTATGAGAATATTTGCTTTCTCTGGGAATATTTTTTTACTGTGGCAGAAAATCAGACGTGGGCACACATAAACAAAGAGAGATGGAAGAACATCTGGGACAGCAGAATGCCCAACAGAGCGATATCCTGGCCTATTTCCACTCTTTTGCCTCTTGAAACTCATCCCTAGGGCCATAAAAAAGTAAAGAACAAGAGCATCAATGTTTTTGAAGGAATTCTCATCCTGCATCTCATAGTAATTGCTACGTGCCTTCATCTGCAACCCTGTTTTGTGCAGAACCTTCATTTGTCCTTAGACATCAAACGCTCCTTAACTTTGAAGAAGTTTGAATACAGATCTGGCCTGTGCAGCTGAAGCACACCTCTGGCATAATGATTGGAAAAGAAAAAGGAATGTAGTGAAGCAGAGCACAGACAAATGTCTTCCAGAAATCACTGTAATCAAGCAGCTGCTTCTAGCATGAGATCACATCAAGATGTCCTCCGACATGGTGAACACAGTTTTGATGGGAGCTGATGAGGAGCCTACCTCTGTGAAGCTCACAGTGTTACTGGCTTCTTAAGGCAGGTGTTTGTTAGGAGATTAGTTTGTTCCACAGACACGGTTACAAGGTGCTACTCTCAGGGTTACTTCTGCCTCACCAGATCCTAAATGGGAAAGTAAATTGCAATGAGTTATATCTGGAAGAGGAAAAGATCTACAGGGCAGATCTTTTACTAGTAGAATAACTCAGCTGTACACTTCACACTCCAGCAGTTGCCCAAACAAATTTTAAGCCACGATTTGTTAGTTTTTAAAGGAATATATCTGGCATTTCAGCATCAAAGCCAGAGCAAGAATGTTTTTGTGCTGTTGTTGCCATCCAGATGTCTTAAACATAGATTAGAAATGCAGTTGCTTAAGGCAGCACAGAAAGGTATAACAAGGAAGATAGCAAGGCATAAGCGTCAACAACATTTTACTTGTAGACACAGGATACAGAGACAGCAATATTCTTCTCCAGTGTGAGCTGCCATTTTTAACCTTGGTGGCTATGGTTGTGACGTAACTGGAGACAGAGCAAGGGGGAATGGCCTCAAGCTGAGGCTGGGGAGGTTTAGATTGGACACTAGGAACAAGTTTTTCATGGAGAGACTGGTCAGGCACTGGAATGAGCTGCCCAGAGAGCACCCACCCTGGATGTGTTTAAGGGTTGTTTGGATGTGGTGTTTAAGGGTGGTTTGGATGTGGTGTTTAGGGATATGGTTTAAGGTGAATCTTGTAGAGTAGGGTTCTAGGTTGGACTTGGTGATCTTTTCCAACCTGTATGTTTCTGTGATTCTATGATTCTGTGATTTGGCTGGGGGTGTCCTTGAGCAAGGGGACTGAAATACATATGGGAGTAGAAGCTTAGCAGAAGGAGACGGAGGACACCTCTGAGGCTGAATTGAAAGAAATTCTTCTGACAACAGGAATTCTTAAAGGGGATCTGATTTTTATCATGAGTATGGCACAACCTGAGAAGCTGTGGGACTGGTTATAATAGCAATAAACTTGATAAGAGTAAAATAAGAACAAAAGCTAAAGAGGCAGATTTTGTGCAGCGAAGGGGTTCACTTTCATTCAGAGAGGTATGTTTAAACTCTTGGGCATAGTTCAAGGATTTCCTGTTGTAATAGTTGTTACTTGTTCAACAATGCAAAGTTTCTAGCACTATAGGTAAAGAATTACTCTGGGGAAAATATATTCTCTAAGCTTACCTGTGCCTTTAGACTTGTCAGGCCTTCTCACCAGCTCTTGTCCTCCCTTAGCCACAGAACTAAACTATGGGAATGCATCAAAGTTCTTAACATTCTTCATGTGCCTGGTGTTTGGACCATTCCTCCTGGTGAACAGCAGCCTGTGGAAAACAGCTCAAATCAGGACAAAGGACAATGGCTCAGCGTGAGGCTTTAATTGATGTCCTTTGACAAAAGAAATGCCAGATTTGACTGGGGAGCAGAAAAGGAGGGGAATATTAAGCAATAAACATCAAGCCAACTTCAAGGAAATTAAAACGTGATCATTACTGATGGATTGTAAGGATATTATCTATTTTACTTATGGTCAAGTTACCCCATGTTGGTGAAAACTGAATACAAAGAAAGATGCAAGTGCAAGCTGAAGTAGCAAGGGAATTTCAGGGCACAGATGCTGCACTACTTTTGCTAGGTCATCACATCAGCAGAGGGCTTGTCACCACTTTTGGTGGTGTTAAGCAGACCAAAGAGAGAATATACTTTCATTTCTTCCTGCCACTGTTTTCTATTCCAAGCAAAGTCTGCATCAAAGCTTGAGGCCTTTGCTGGTGGTAGTAGCACTTATAACTCTATAATATTTTAGGAGATATCTTTATCAGATGCAATTTCATTAGTGATCACTCAGAACTGGTTCCTGTGCCTGAACAGAGTGTACAATTTTGTCCTTCTAACACTCTCAAAGATATCCTTGTCTAGAGTCAGGCAAGGCAGGGAAGTGCTGTCATTATGCTTTCAGAAGACAACACTATCATATTTACTCTCATCTTTTACTCATCCTTTGATAGCTTTTTATGATTGTTCTCTGACTTCTGGCCTGCAGCCATTTCCCATCCTACAGGGAATGACAACCAGAGATGGTAAGAAAGAGGAAAAGATGACAGGAAGAAAAAAAAGTCAAGTAAAACAAGATGAAATTCTGCGAGGTAAAAATGAAGGTTTAAAAGAAAAGTTTGAAATACAGCCAAACAAAATAAAATATTTAAGACACATTGCTAAATGCAAAAACCTTTGCTTTAAAGACATTTAACAAGCACAGCGAGACAGTGGCAGAGGAAGAAGAAAGGGGAAGGAGAGCAGCGGAGAAGCTGCGTTGCACTGTCACACAGGCTCTTCTCGCAGTGCATTTTGAATCTGTGCTTTAAGGGTGGCTGGTTGTGATTCATAAAATAAATATCAAAAAGTGTGCCTACTTCTGAGCAGGGAGAGCAAGAAAATCGCTCAGTCTGGAGACTCTCAGGAGGTGTATCTCAGCTGCAGTATGGTTATTGAAAATGTGAAGGGGAGTTTGACAGAAACTTTCGAACAGGTTTTTGTAATCAAGGGAAAGAAATTCGATCAAAACATTCCCCCCACCCCTCCAAAATGTTCACGTCAGTTTCAAAATGTGGCATTTCTTTTGAGGATCAGGAAGTACCACCCTGCTCTAAGCCAAGTATTCTGAAGTCCTGAAGGAGTATCTGCCCTTTTGCTTATGCCACACTGAGATGGGCGAGGAGATTCTTCCGCATTACATTTTCAGTAGCCTCTAGGTCCGTCTAATTGTGAACAGGAACAGGTTTGGGATCATGAAAGCTTTTACAAGACACAAAAACTGCTTCCTGCCCAGCTCTAGCATGAAGGCTCTTATATCACCAAATAAAGTGACCTATAATGGCTAAAATAGCTTCATTAGGTAGGTTTATTATTGTGTAAATTGCAGAAGAGGCATGGGACTCCAAGGTGCCGAGGTGGCAATCCCATTCCCTACCTTCCAGCACAACATATGCTTTGAATTTAAGCACGTTGTACCCATTTCCCAACTGCAAATTGGGCGACACACAACCAAAGCTGTGCTTTAAGAGCTTTAGCATTTTATAGACATTGCAGCCATGCACCAATCCTTTACCTTAGGAAAAAGTAAGGATCACAAAGAGCTTGCTATAAAAACACTTTAATCCCCTGCACCCACTTGGAAGTATGATGGCCTGCTGCATGGACTATGACACAAAACACACAAACTCTTGTCCTTGAGGAAACATGCTTTGACCCTTTTGTTTCCATGTCTATAAAATGGGGTGATAATACTCATCTGCTGTGTAATTGAGTGCTCTGGAGAGAAGAGCCTGGGTGTTTTCTGCAGAGTGGAGATCACTTGGTATTGCCAATCACCTGAGTAATAATAATGCAACTTAACAAACGCAGCAGGAAATATTGAAGCAAGCTTCAGTGAATCAACTCAAAATGCCAAGACCATACTATAGAACTATGTCACTGCAGCTGCAGCTTCTAATTTTGGGGTCTTCTTTTCCATTAGATTTTTAGTTCAGGTAAAGCACAAAGATAGGCTTTTTCAAAGTAAAAATGCTCTAGTATTTTGTAGACTTCAGTTACAAAACCAGCAACTTCTGCCTTACCCAGAGTATGTTTTACAAGCCCCATTAATATCAAGGTCTGATATTCTGATGTACTTTTGGGGCTCATCTCTAGTCAACTGGCAAAATATTAAGTATAATGGCAGAAAGTTATGAATAAAGGACTGCCAAGATCTCTACATTTGTGTATATATTTATTTATTTGCTTATTCACCTAAATAAGCTGCAGATTAAAATATTTATTGTAAAAGTCTGGAAAGATCACTCTTGGCTCCACTTAAGTCTCTTGGAGTTTTGCCCTTAATTCAGCAGGGCAGAGCTCTCAGAGTGGACTTTGAAACAATCGGATTAGGAACAGCTACTTTCCCATATTTCACAGTGGGAGCTGAGAAACAACATTTCAAGGGTTGAAGTCATTTAAGCCAGCCAAGAAGGATGCAGCCAGTAAACTTGTTACTTCACTCAAAGATTGACTGTCTGGACAATGCTACAAAGCTGGACACTTATTATTTTTGCATTAGTTCTCAGAGGTCTGAGGCACAATCCATGGTGCCAATCACAGGAGGGAAGGTGCACACTGCATGCGGTGGGGTAGCAGTTCCCTCTTCATCACATGCACACAAACTCTTACACCCACACAAACTCTTACACCCATATGCAGCTCCATTGATACAACAGAGTTTCATGCATCTTAAATTAATGAGAAAGGAAACATAAAATATAGGGTAGTGGTTCCTCTAAATTCTGGAGAGTATTATTTAACAATTTAATTCATGCATCTATAATGCATTCTTCATAGTACTTTAGAGCCCAGAAATACTTCAGTTGTGATACCACTCATGAAAGGAATCAACTTTCCCCCCTTTTTATATTCTATTTTCTATTTTAATTTTTCCAAAGAGAAATATAAATGTTCTCTTGTCTAGAAAGTCAAGCCCTGGTACTACCAACCAAGTGACCAAAGGACTTGTTTCTCTTTTTTGCTTTCTGCCAAGGTCACAGGGTCAGTGATCTTCCTGTTTTCTCTAGGCTACTTTCTGTTCATCCTCTTCTTCTGTACTCACATAATCAAAGCAATGATTCTTTCCCATTCAGGAAATCTCCCCTTCTTCTCCTCCAGTCTAGGCCTGCCTCAAGGACAGTGATTTGGACAGTGATGTCTATTGTTTCACCCATCTACTTCTAGGGAGGAACTTAATTACTTCTCCCACCTGAATGACAGAGTTTACATACTCATTACTATGGCCCATGAGTGTCCAGGGATGAAAAGCATTTCTGCTGCATTTAACCACATTCAGCAGCCCTCTACCATTTTACTATTTAACCCCGTGGGCTGAAGTCAGCCTCTGTGCCCACATTCTCATTTTGGCAATAATTAGGAGCCATATGATCCTACCAAAAGCCGTGTTTTGAGAGGCCAGCAACAGATACACAAAATTCCTGCTACTTGGATAAGCTCTGTCCAGTAAATTGAAAAGACCTCAAAAGAGCTCCAAAATATTATTTTAAACACAGAGGAAACATATTTTGGGGGGGAAGGATAAGAAAAGGAAAGCCTGTAATGAACTTTGCAGTCATGTAGCCTTACACAGACCAGTTTCTCTACTGCAGCCATTGCTGCATAAGTACCCTGCTGCGTTGAACTTTTTTTTCTAAGTGGCCAAAACTATTGGGAAGAATGCTCCACCTGTTTGCCCAGTTTTCTCCCTCACAAGAGCTGATTGGGGTAATTGATTGTGGGGGCTGATGGAGGGGGCGGGAAGATGAGGTCAGTTAATTGCTGCCTGGGGAAGAGGATGTAGGAGGTCTCTTTTGTTCCAGGCTGAGGGCCCACTTGTAGTAAATGACATACAACAGAGATGCTCAGAAGACACTCTTTTAAGACCCTTCCCACAAGGGAATAGCAGATGTTGTCTGTGATTTATGGGTCTGGCTTTTAGGGTCTAATACTGTAAAATGTCTGTGCAATCTGGGCTGATATCACAAGTGAGTGCAAATGAATTTACCCTGGATGAATGTATTACAGTTCACAGCAGAGCCAAACAGCAAGCACCCAGTCTGGGTGATACCTTTGACTTCTCCTTTTGCATATCTGAAATACGTGTGGACCTCACAGGCTTTGAGAATTTCCACAGACAAAGCTTTCTGGAAGAGCACAGCCCTCAGTTCCTGAGCACTGCTGTCCCACGGGTTCTCTGCCTTCAGATTATGGGAGATCTCACATCTGTTCTCAGACTTGCCAACTCTAATAAAATGCATTTATTTGAAGCTTTACTGATGACTAAAGAAAAAAAAAAAAGAAAACAACCTAATAACTATTGAAATGGAAATCAACAACTGTTCCAGGTCACACTAAATGGATTTGAGGACTTAGTAACCTGGCACCCTTGAAAATATCTTCTCCATCAGGCCAAACAAAAGGAGCGTATTTGGAAGCATTTGGTCAGGTTTCCTGAATGCATCCTCCTTTACCCAGCAAATACAATTTCTCTTTCATTTCTTCCTTCTTTTTTTAATCCTCTCTAGACCAAGAAAAATACAGAAGCCCTAATACAATCTTTTCCAGCTTCCCTATTCCTCTCTCTCTAGTGAGTGTCTTTGATGCAGCTGTGATTTACAGCGGTGAGAACAGCAAATCATCTGTACTCCACACACTGTTGTTTCAAGTGAGGACAAGGAGCTTTAGAATAGCACAGTCCCGGAACAAATAGTTCTGCTCAACAAAGACATGAACAAAATAACCTGCTATACATTTGCTGTTAACACATACCTGCATTTTCTTTTCCAATCCTTAATGAACATTTAAGAAATCAACAGTAAGTGGCTTTGAATTTTGGCTGGGAGAACATTTAATATGTTTTCACCTATATACTGATGCCATGGCTAGAAAATGGTATCTTTAATGGTATTCATATGCCATACCTCTCACTTTTCTGCCAACAGCCTCTTCTTGTAAAGGGGTTTATATGGAAAATATCTCAGTTTATCTAAAACACCCAGGAAAAAAAAATAGATCTGTTTTCCTCCCTCCCCCATCTCTCTTCTCTCACACATAATTAGCCAGCAATCAGGTATAATAGCTAGGCATGTAAATGCCTTTAGTTCTGTGCAGGTGCAAAAAAACAAGGTTACACACCAAATCAGGCCCAAGGGAATAGTTTTTCACTAAAGGACATAAAAACTGCTTTGATTCTCTCCTCCAAACTGCTTCCTCACATACAGATACTTCTTTCACATATAGAATCATAATGTAATCACATCCCAACCCCTCTGCTGTATAATGCAAAACCAATGTCATGTGGGCTATGAGTGAGTCAGTTTTGGCATCAGTTTTGGTAATCTGGAGATAGCAACGCAGTGAAGAGAAAATTAGCTCTGGAAGATGGAGAGATTACCAGGAGAGCAGCAGAGAAATGGAGATTTCCTTCACAAAAATCTTGGGGAGTAGATTATTTTCTGAGGCACTAAACTGTCTTTTTCCTTACAGGGAAAGAAAAAAGCTAAGGCTCTGGGAATAACCTCTGTATATATGAGAACACATGTAAGAGAAAAAGCTAGCAGGGGTTCTAGTTTTCCCATAGTTAGTGTACAGGTTACTTACCTTTGTCTTCCACTAAAGCTGAATCAGCACAAGTAGAAGGTAAGAATCTTCTTTTCCTGGGCATAAAGGAGATGAATTCAAAAACACCTCCTCAGATCTTCTGTCAATCTTCAAAGCTAAAAGCCTGGGCAGAACAAATTGCTCAAGGTACACAATCAGTCACCATCCAAGGGAAGGAGTTGTGAGGACAGGAGTATGAACACAGCCTTTGTGGCATCCAGCCTAACCCTGCAGCTGACAGTGTGTAGGGTTACTGATTTATGAGGGATAGTAACTAAGAGAAGAAGTTATTGAGGTGGTTGGATAGTTGGGTTAAAAGGTTTGTCGGTATGAAAGCAACCCAGTCCAAAACCATCCTTACCGTGGCCAAAAAAACAAACACGAAACACAGACACTGTGGGAAGATCTGGGTTTGTGGTCAGAAAGGTTACTATGTTTTCCTTCACAGTCACAGATCATTAATTTGAAATAACTTTTCCGAGGGTCTGTGGAGATCCTGACAAGGTAACTCGGCCAGTGTAAGAGAGACGATGGGAAAATTAGTATCATGCAACAAATTGTCTTTACTGTCAGTTTTCAGACTTCAGCAATTAAAATTCCCACCTCTGTGCAGACACATTTGGATGGAGTAGAAGCATGCTCTGGCTTGTCTAGAGCTAAGTTAAACAAGCACAGGAAGGCAAGATCCCTGTAAGATCTGGCACCTCCGTGCTTAATAATGTGTTTAGATAGCAGCGATTGCAGCCTGTCCTCTGCTACACTCCTCTCCAGCCACAGAGCCAGAGCAAAGGGAGTGCTGAGTACTTGACAAGAAAGTAAACACTGCAAACATGCCTTTGCCTGCAAGATAATCTAACCCGGCTGGTACTGAGACAGATGAAGAGAGTTTGCCTCTGGCTCTGCTGCGCTCCACAGCATCAGGGCAGCACCATCCGTGAGTGCCTCTGCAGAGCTCTGCTTCCAGCCCAGGGAGGTCTGATGGAAGGGCATAGCAGGGCCCTGAGCTTTCTGGGTGTTGGAGAGTTTGCATTACTATCTTTAAGCTCTCAGGCTGGCTCGTTTGCAAGAAAATTCAAACTGCCTTGACACATGAGAATTTTGCACGGCATTAAACTGCAAATCCTAAAGCTGGATAGACTCTTCTGTGGGAACCTGAACTTTCTGCCCTGCCATCCTATACAGTATCAGCTTTTCACATTGCAGCTCCTTCCTTCTGACTTAGTTTTCACTCTACCTTTGGAGAAAAGTGCCCCAATGCCTCTTCACACAGAAACCCAGGCACTGCCTGGAAGAGCTTCCAAACTGAAAAACCGATCAAGAAGCCCAAGAAACTACATCCACAAAATGACCACACTCACTGCCACAGACATTCGGTGCCTCTGGGAGTGCTTTCTCTGAACAAAACTGAAATACAGTATTTGTCCTCCTGAGCCTGGCAGCTTGAAGTCACTGTCAGGCTCATTGGAAGAGCACTCTGCAAACTCCACAGTAAGTCATTCCTGCTTCCCTTGCACTCCCTCCCCTGCCTTGTCTTCATAATCTATACCTTCTTCCCTCCATTATTGATGAGATTCTTACCCTTTGAGAGCCAAAAAGCCACCCACTGAGGCTTTCTCCATTAGGCCATAAATGCTCTTGAGCTGCTGGAATCTGTTTTGTAAATAGACAATTAAAATTAAGAAGAAGGGGAAAAAAGCATCAAGGAACAGCTTCTCATAGTCAGAGCCCAAAGACAGCTGTTTTGAGGGGCTCAGTCCTACAAGTCATGAGAAGCCTCTGATCTGTGCTGAGTACCTTCATCTGGAAAGAGCTTAACTAGAGAGGAAAAGTAGCAAAGCACCTTCAGCACCCCACCTGATGAAGCCACATGTTATTGGGACTCCCAGGGACTTCTGCCATCAGAGCAATTGGTTTTGAGAATAAGTAAAGACAAAAGTCTGCCACTGACACCAGTAGGAATCCTTGGCACATACAGGGAAACAAACGTTGTGGTTGAGATCTTCTCTGCTTATGGGAACAGACTTTCATTCTGCTTATGCAAATGATACATATTATACAAATGATGCAAATAATTACCAAGTCATTCTGGTAGACTGTATAATAACAACAACAATAATAATTATTGTCATTACTATTGTTGATGTTGTTTGTCAGGACCGTTGGTAGTCACATTTATTCTATTTGTGCCTCGGGGCCAGCCAAGAACAGTGTCCAGCAGTGTCCTGTGCAGACAGGCAGTTGCTGCCCCGAGGAGTTTGCAAACTGAAGAAACCTCATGGGTGTAGAAGGGGAGGGAGAGACAGAGGGAGAGTGCTGGAAGGCAGAGCCGACAGCTGGGGACACCACAGCCTCCTCTGGCTATATGTTTCTTGGTCATTTTCCTGGCTGTGGAAGGAGCAGTGCGGAGAGCCACAACAGAGCTGGCTTGGATGGACAGTGAGGAAGGAACTCATGGCCAGCATCTCTGGAGTACTGTGTACAGTTCTGGAGGCCCCAACACAAGAAGGACATAGAACTGTGGGAGCGAGTCCAGAGGAGGCCATGAAGGTGCTCAGAAGGCTGCAGCAGCTCTACTATGAGGACAGGCTACGAGAGTTGGGGTACTTCAGTCTGGAGAAGAGAAGGCTTCAAGGAGACCTTGGAGGGGCTCTCCAGTATTTGAAGGGGGCTACAGGAGGGCTGGGGAGGGACTATTGACAAGGTCTTGTAATGACAGGACAAGAAGGCATGGGTTTAAGCTGCAAGAGGGGAGATTTAAACTAGATATTAGGAGGGTGGTGAGACACCAGAACAGGTTGCCCAGGTTGTCTGTGGATGCTCCCTCCCTGGAGGTGTTCAAGGCCAGGTTGGATGAGGCCTTGAGCAACCTGTTCTAGTGGGAGGTGTCCCTGTCTATGGCTGGGGAAGTTGGAACTGGATGATCTTTGAGGTCTCTTCCAACCTAAACCATTCTATGATTCTATTTCTTCATTTTTTTTGCATTTTTCTGCCAGGGCCATGTGAGGGTCAGCAGCATCCAGATGTGTGTAACAAATACATCCACTCCTTGGTTGTAGTTGTGTAAGAGTTCTGTGGGAAGTGTCTGCTCCATAAAGTTACATTTTACCAACTCCTGGCTCAGTGCAGGTCATCCTCCTTCCTGTACAGATTGGGACTGGGCACTGCTGATTCTCTGTGCCAGGTACAGCCTGCCTGGTTTAGCATTCACACCTACCCCCAAGACAACTGCAGTGGCAGCAGGCTTTCTCTCCCTATTGTGTGCACACCTAATGACAGCAGGGGAAAAATAAAACTTTAATAATTAATCAAAGCAAGAATGATCCTGAACCTTCTTTATTCTCCCATCAAATTCTCCCATCAGTTTCCAGGTGTTTACTGGAATGAAGAAAAAGTCATTGCTAGCCACTGGTCCCTTCCCAAACTGGCTGCACTTAATTTCCTTCCCATGACTCTGGAGTATCTGACCACTTCTCTAGTGATAAGTGAAACAAGCTGGGGCTGGTTCTCCGAGCTTTGCAGCAGGTAGCACAGCCCAGGTAAACCCACGCAGCTAAATTCTCATCCCCTGCAAAGTAGGTTGGCCTTAGCTTTGCTGGGTGTCAGGCTCTGGTTGTGGCTCACGCTCTGCCTGGCAGAGCATGCTAGTGCAAGAAGGGTCCGTGCTGCCTCAAGGCAGCACCCACACCTACACTTGAGCCTTGATTAGTTTATTAATAGAGCTGCTAAGTGTGTTGCTTTTGCCAGAGCTCTGCTCTTATTTCTCCTTCCTGCCATTTTCAGAGTGTTTGCTCATTGTTACTCAAAAAAAAAAATAAACAAAGAAGAAAAAAAAGTGATAAAAATGACATGTTCCCTGAAAAAAAAAAATGGAAGAAATGGTCTCACTACTGAGGTTATGAAGATAATTGATCAGCCCTTTTGGAGCACACCCATGTAACGTCTAATGGCGTTTCACCAACAAGACTTTCAATCCAGAGGAATTGCACTGAAGTCTTTTATTCTTGATTAAAAGCTCTGGAGCTGTACTGTGCTGGAAAACTGGAGGAACTTTTCAAATCTCAGCAGTCTGAATTTCTCAGAAGGACCTACGTGGCTGTGATTTCCTGTGTGAAGTACAAATCATCAGGAGGGTTTCTGGAGAGCTGAGAGATGCCAAAACCTTTTTCCTTTGCTCTGCATTTCACCAATTATTTCCGTCCTGTTCTAACTTCTGAGTAAGTAATATAGATGGATGAACCTGCTCCCCTACATTTTTCAGTCTATTTTCACTCTTCTTGTCTGTGTCCTCCCCCTTTCCCACAATCTCTTGTCAGTGGCCTACAAAGTCATTTATTATCAGCCTGAATCGAACTTTCACAACTATAATGTCCAAGTGAGTCACATATTAGGCACAAACTAGAACGTTTAAGCTATTCAAACAGCGTCATTGTGGCGCCTAGGAGTAGCTACCATGAGAGAAGTGTGTAACAACATTTTTCTGGCAAGGTCTCTTACAATCAGAAAAGCCCTAATCTATTTACTTGTGTTGGGTATGATGTGGGGAGTTCACAACTGCATATAGTAACCTGCCATTTGTGAGAGCCTCAGACTCCTTTTGGAGGACTCTGTGTCTGTTGTGGGAGGGATAAGACAGATGAATGTGAGGAAATAGTTGAAAGGTTCAGCTTCCACTAGAATAAATCTGAATAGCCTTGAGCTGACAGATGTAAAAGAACAATTGTTTAACAACTTCCTTTCTACAAAGAGACAATATTGCAAGTCCCTGTAAAATACAATACACCATAGAATATAAACACAATGCAAGTATGCTTAGCAAATTAAATAGCTGGGATGAGAATATTTGGAGAGCTGGCCTTATTTTCTTGACTTTTAGCTTCCCAGAAATGCTGGCTAGATCTCAGCTTACAAGTGTCTTAGTTACTTTAAATCTCCATTCCTATTATCCCTTACTGAGCCTCCTGGTAAGATGAGTAGGTTTCATAGTTCCACAGAATAGCTTTGCTTAGTAGAATAGTATTTACCTTGGCCACCAAAAAGTTCTCTGTGTCAAGCAGAGCTCCTCAGATTAAAAACTCAAATGAGTGAAGAAAAGACCAAGAAGAAACACTCCTTTGAAGAAAATGAGCAGAGGCACTGCCAGATTAGCAGACCACCACAATACAGACAAATGTCCATATTCTGTGAAGGTTACCTTCTACCCACTGCTCCATGTTTCTTCAGTGACTCTACTTGCTGATGAGGTAAAGAGGCAGAGAAGGACATCAGTAGTCAGTGGATGCAGGATCCCAGCTCCAATTCATAGCATGGGCAGGAACTGTCTCAGCTGCACAGCTTGGTGCCATTTTCTCTGCTCCTCCCAGCAGTACTGTTGGGTTAAAAAAAGTATTTTAGACATCATATGGGAAGGAGAATCAGAGCAGGAAATCCATCATGATATTCCTTCTGCTCTTGCTGTACATACAGAAGGCCAGAGGTAAAGAGGTGTAGCCTGTAGTCCCTTTGGCACTGATTAACATACCCTGTGCTTCTGCAGAGGACCAAATCGTGGCCAAGCACCTGAACACCCTCCCAAGTTCAGTCAGGGCAGGCAATCCACTACCACCCTGCCAAAGCACACATATCCAGTCATGACTTTTCAAGCACTATTCCAATATCACCCCATGGACTGCAGCAACAGATTTCTCTGTACTTGTCCTTTTCTGCATCTCACCAGAACCTGCAGAGCCAGTGAAACAAAGTTCTCTTTACTTTTGCTTCACTGTGACTCTGTTCAGGAAAAGACTGGATGAGGCACTTAGTGCCATGGTCTGGTTGACTGGATAGGGCTGGGTGATAGTTTGGACTGGATGATCTTGGAGGTCTCTTCCAACCTGTTTGATTCTATTCTATTCTATTCTATTCTATACATTAGTTGTGCACCAAAGGAATCCAGTTTGTCTATTCAAATGGCTGCATTTCTAGAAACCATAGATAAAAAAGAATTGTTGCTAATTATGAAGCCACTGCTGTATCCCAAACAAAGGAATGTCACAAACCCTGTCTAGTTGTTTGCCTGAAACTGGGCTAATTCTGGAACAGCAAGGAAAAAAATTCTCCAGATACTGCTGAGTAAATTCTATATTTGTGGAACTTTTGAGATAAGATGCTTTACACTCAAGCTGGCAGGAAAACTGAGAACAGCACTTCCCAAGCAGGAACTGTGGCATGGGGATGGCAAGTTTTAAGGTCAGCTACAAACCACTGTAAATACATTTGCACATTGTATAGTGGCTGAAAATGAATGTGCTATTGTGAGCATCTATTCAAGATCCCCACACCCCAGTTGGCTCTGCCTGATCCATTTCAGTGTAGTACCTGGCAATGGAATTATGCTGTGAACAATATACATGCTGAAGAATAATAGGTTGAAATTAATTCCCCCAGTGGTGTTTTCACCGCACATTCACCTTCTTGGCAAAAGGGAATGTGTGTAGCTTATCTTAGACATTGCACTAGGAACAGATGCTGGGCTGCATCAAGAGAGGTGTGGGCAGCAGGGCAAGGGAGGGGATTCTCCCCCTTTACTCTGCTCTCCTCAGACCCCACCTGGAGTACTGTGTGCAGTTCTGGAGCCCCCAACACAAGAAGGACATGGAACTGCTGGAGCCAGTCCAGAGGAGAGCCACGAAGATGCTCAGAGGGCTGCAGCAGCTCTGCTATGAGGACAGGCTGAGAGAGTTGGGGCTCTGCAGCCTGGAGAAGAGAAGGCTTCGAGGAGACCTTAGAGTGGCTTTCCAGTATCTGAAGGGAGCCTACAGGAAGGCTGGGGAGGGACTATTGACAAGGTCTGGTAATGTCAGGACGAGGGGGAATGGGTTTAAGCTGGAAGAGGGGAGATTTAGACTGGATGTTAGGAGGAAGTTCTTTACAGTGAGGGTGGTGAGACACTGGCACAGGTTGCCCAGGGAGGTTGTGGATGCTTCCTCCCTGGAGGTGTTTAAGGCCAGGCTGGATGAGGCCTTGAGCAACCTGCTCTAGTGGGAGGTGTCCCTGCCTATGGCAGGGGGTTGGAGCTGGATGATCCTTGAGGTCCCTTCCAACCTAAATCATTCTATGATTCTATGACATTTCAATTCATTTTAAGCAGCTTGAATTTTTAAAAAGTGTCCTCTCATCTTTCCAAAGTTGACTCCCTCCTTCTACTCTCAGCTCTTCAGCTCTTTTTCAGAAGTGCTCGCATACACTTGAAACAATAATTCTTTACCCTAAAGCATTATCTCAAGATTAAGAACGTAACCAAGCTGTGCTAGTTTGAGCCTAGCTGGCATGTTTTGGTGAGAAGAACTAGATGATAGGCTGTAAAATGAAAACAATGGTGAGGTCTACTTCGCTCAGTCTTGCTGAGATGTATACAAAAGAAGAAAGGCAAAACAAAGATTAGGGCATTTGCTTCTTCTCCTCGCTGGGGAACTTTGCCTGCTGGGGAGCTCGTGGCTGCTGGCTGGACTCCATCTTGCTTTCTAACCTCACCCTCCTTTGCTTGGCTGCTTCACCTTGCTTTTAACCCTTTTGGCCGAACCTCCATTCTTCCTTAGGACTGGGGTAAGGTTGAGAGGGGTAGGGGGAAGGTGAGGGGTGGTTGAGAGCCCCTCCTGGGGACTCAGGTTTCTGGGAGGGGAGTTGTGTTTGTATTACCTTTTTTCCCTTATATATTTCTGTATATAACTGTATATACTGTGAATATCTGCTTGTAAATTGTGCCAGCTGTAAATATAAGCTTCATTCAAATTTCCAGAGCCGACTGAGTCTAGTCTGGGTGATTTCTAAAAGTGTGGGGGGCGGGGGACACCCAAACCATCACATCACACAAGCATCATAGCATTTTTTCCTGGCAACAATCAGGAGCTCATTTCAGCCCTAAAGTTCATCTGTTTGGTTCAAAATGCAGCAGGACTTTCTTCTTTGACACAGAGCCCCATAAACATTTGCAAAATATAAAAGAGACAGACGTCCTCAGACTCCTGTCACAGGTAATCAGAAATCATACTCTGAATGTGTAGCTTTGCCTTGTACATCCATTTGTCAGGACAGTCCAGTCTTAGACACAGATCACTGCTTTGTAAATGGATCATCTCTTGTCTGAAATACTGAAGTGGAAATAAATCTTGTGACATATCCTGAGCCTTTCTTCTGTTGACTTTTTTTCCTAACTTGGAATAAATTGAGGGATTATCTCCTGTATTTCATAGCCAGAGAACTTAAAAGAAAAACACTTAAAGATCTAATGAATATAGTTATCTCCTGGGAAAGAAACAAAGGAAAGAGTCCACAAATGAAATGATGGCATAGATAAATACTAAGATCTGCCTTATGCTGCAAAAGGATGAGAAAGAAAGGAAACAGAACTCATCAATAGATACAGTAGCCAAATTTGCCAGATTTTGCTAGATCACTGGCAAAAATAAATAAGGCAGAGGTAAGACTCATTAGCCCCTCTTCTCTAGTCATGAGTGTCCTCTGTAGTGGCTACAACTGAAATGGTGATTTTGGTTTGGATTATATGTGTTGGCTTTAACAACACTTCCAGTTGTCATGTCTTGCAGAGGAAACATTTTGCATGGGCCCACTGTGCAAAGAAAGAGTAAAATGTGACATCAAGATGAAGCACTAGGAAAGCCTGGGTTTTAGCTTATTTCTTACCTGTCAGGAGAAAGAGCATCTTTTTAGACAGGTGCCTTTTGTCAGTCATTAGCCTTCCCATTCCCATTACAAGAGGTTGAGTTACTGGTCCTGATAACTGCATGGGTGCAAAGCCAGCAGCTTGATCAGTTTGTGAGTACCCATGATGAGGATACCACCTACCTTAACTCCAATTTCAGGATCTTTCAGTGACTTGCTGTATGACCTTCAGCAAGAGTCTTCCCTGCACACTCTTATTCCCAGCAGGATAAAGATATAATGATGTCTACCCACCTGGTAATGAGATTTGAGGGCTACTGATGAAGTGCAAGCCAAATTCTTAGCATCATCAGCATTTATTTGACTTCAGCAGCATCAATCAGTCAGTCTTCATGGGAAGCAGCATCTGAATTTGGAAGCAGAAATTGTTAAGCAAAAGTTGATACAGAGGTCTGTTTAATGCAATCTTCTGGGTATTGAGTGGTAGCACAGAGGAGTTTATTTGTACTTTGTGAGCTTCTTCATGTCTCAGTTAATGAGAAAGCAAGCAGATTCCTGTAGAAAAAATAGTTTTGCCTCTAACTTGTGATTTGCAAGTGAACTTCAGCCAGATTAATCTGGATGTTCCCTGCTATCTACTTCAGTGAGAAGATGGAACAGATGACCTTCAGAGCTCCCTTCGAACATCATCTTCTATGATCCTAACTCGGTGCTGCTGCTTTCATTTCCTCTGTCCCTTGGCTGCTTTTCTTAAAACACACTCTTCTTGCTTTGAATCCATGCTTTTCTCTGACATATTTCCCTGATCCTTTTTTACATGGATTAAATAGTGACCAAGAGAAAGGTCTAAGCATAGTTAATTGCCTTAGTAGATCGTCCTTGTTGGTGAAATACACCCTAGGCCTAGGCAAAGGTGCTGGATGTACCAATGAATGGTCAGAACAGTTTTGACAACACAAATGCCAAGGAAAGTTCTCTCTAGAGCTTCACTTGCTGTTCATCCTTTGCATGTTTTCAGTGTAAACTCCAGAGCATCCCACCACCTTCCTTGTTATTGTTTATGATCTAACCAACTGCTTTCTCTTCAAGAACAGACTTCTGTCTAAGTTGATAAACTGCATTTTACAAGCTTTGGCTTAGTAGGAAAATACAGAAACATGTTCATGCCAGAAGCTGAGAAGCTCTACCCCACTGCATCTGACCCCAGTATTCAGCTGTTCTTGCAAAGATTTCGAATGCTGGAACTAGATCTGAGAGGAGAATATTTGTGTTCTCTAAAAAAAAATGTAAACTAGTGCTCACAACAGGTGTAATCCTTGCTTTTACATAAATATTGTGGTTATTCCAGCAGCAGAGACCTTTCTCTAGAAGTCAATTCACTGCTTTCTTGCTGTAAGAGTGTGTTGAATTGGTATCATTTTTTTTCCCAAACAAAATATCAAAGAAGATTTGCTTACAGGGAAAACAAGTCAAAGGGAAATTAATAGGCTGTTTCTACAGAGGCCACATAGCAGGATTTGTAAAGTTCTCAGCTGTTTATAGAAGTCTGTGACATTCTGCATTTTCTTCATTCCTTGTCCTTGGCAGATCCTCATGTATGCAGATGTTCTCCTTCGGGGTGAGCAAGTGCTGTGCTGACATGGATAAACCCCCTAAGTGTTCTGATCTGCTTTCACCCTTTTTAAAACACTTAATTTTATCATAGAATCACAGAATGGTTCAGGTTGGAAGGGACCTCAAAGATCATCCAGGCAGGGACACCTCTCATTAGAACAGGTCACTCAAGGACTCATCCAACTTGGCCTTGAACACCTCCAGGGAGGGAGCAGCCACAACCTCCGTGGGCAACCTGTGTCAGTGTCTCACCACCCTCACTTCAAAGAACTTCTTCCTAACATCCAGTTTCAATCTCCCCTCTGCCAGTGTAAAACCATTACTCCTTGTCCTGTCATTACAAGACCTTGTAAATAGTCCCTTCCCAGCCCTCCTGTAGCCCCTTTCAGATACTGGAAGGCCACTCCAAGGTGTCCTCAAAGCCTTTTCTTCTCTAGGCTGCAGAGCACCAACTCTCATAGCCTGTCCTCATAGGAGAGGTGCTCCAGGACCTGTAGAATTATTGAAACATAAAACAGTAGTAAAGAGGAGGAGAGTGTGTTACACTAAAGAATCAGGCAGGCATTTAGGGAACAGGCTAAGCTGTGTGTTTTGGTTGTTTGTTTTTATTTTCTTTGCTTTTGACATGCTTTTATTCCTGCCTGTTCAGAGAGAAAACAACTAAAGAAATGGTCACATAGTTTAGGTAGAGATCAGGTTGTCTATCAATGTCACCTGTGCATGTGGAAGTGTGAAGTATTTGGTGAATTGGTTTGCAGTCATCACTGTGACAGTGTGGAATCATAGAATTATGGAATGGCAGGAGCTGGATGTGACCTTGAAAGCTCATCTTGTCCAGCCCCCCTGCCAGAGAAGCATCACCTACAGCAGGTCACACAGGAATGCATCCAGATGGTTATTGAATATCGTCAGAGAGAGAGACTCCACAGCCTCCCTGGGCAACCAGTTCCAGTGCTCATCCTCACAGTGAAAAAATTCTTCCTCAGGTTCACATGGAACCTCCTGTACCTCAGCTTCCACCCATTGCCCCTTGTCCTGTCACTGGGCATCACCAAGCAGAGCCTGGCTCCATCCTCCTGGCACTCACCCCTTACATACTTATAAACACTAATGATGTGACCCCTTAGTCTCCTCCTCTCCAAGCTAACAAGCCCCAGCTCCCTCAGGCTCTCCTCATAAGGAAGATGTTCAACTGCCTTAATCATTTTTGTGGCTCTGTGCTGGACTCTCTCAAGCAGCTCCCTGCAAGGATAGGCTGCAGCTCATCAATATGCAGGCAAAGCAGCCTCAGCCATATCTGCTCCCCAGTGAGGATTCCATAAATGCATAAATTTCCAAAATAAATGTATCAAAGTATTGGAAGAGACATTTGTCATCTATCTGGAAGTTTAATGAGGCACGAGTCAAATAAGGCACTATCCATCTAGAGAGTTGGAAGCTCAAACAGCCACTCACCTTGTGACTGTTTTAATGACTCAAACCCTCCTAGAAATAGTGCAGTGGCCCATCAGAAGGTGGACAGCAAACACATTTTGGGAAGTATAACTGGCAGCAACAAGCTCACTCCTAGGCTACTCTGGCAGCAGGAACAAAAATGAATGGCTTCACACTCTGCCTCGGTGCTAGCATAGAGACATGAGATGTTAGACTTCTTATTAAACGTTGTCCAAGGCAAATGCTAAGGTGGGAAAGCACCAGTGTGAAGCATTATGCACATCCTTACTGTCAGAACCAGTGACAGCTTTGTGAGCATTTTTATCTGAAGAATCAGCCAAGCTGGGAAGGAAAACTCTGTTGAAGTTTGCTAAATGTTGGGTTATTTCTTGCTTTGAATTCTCAGAAGGCTTAACACAGAGAGCGAGTGAATTTTCCCTGCAAGCCTATGTGAGTGCATGAGGCCTCTAAACATCTAACCAGGAAAACCATGAAGCATGAAGGTGATCAGTGTCAGGGTGGTGGTAAGGGAAGCAGTAGGGGCTGGTTATGCAGTACAGAGTGCTGTGGTACAGGGAGGGGAGAAACAGGCGAGTGGAAATCAGCTGGGGTACTCATCTCTGCGTTACTTGGGATGCATTGACAGAAGCAGACACGATGATTTATCTGGAAGAAAAGAGCCTGATGATAGATAGAGAACTCGACCTCATTAAGAGGGAGATAGACACGATAGCCCTGCTACAGGCAATACAGAATACAAAATGGAGCTGGAAGAAGTACTGTCAAATCAATGTTTAAAGGGAGTAAGAAAAAAAACCAAACCCAAGCACTTGAAAATACTTTGGCAGAACAGAGATTTGATAATATGACCCTTCAGGCATTAAAATATGGTCTAAGATGTATTAGTGTTAGCAAACCCAAAAAGCTTACACCTTAATTAACTAGATATTCCAGCAGATGTAGTGAATGCAAACTTGCTGAGCCTTTAAGGAAGTACCTGGCATGATGGGTTTTCTTGCTTCACTTAGAGACAGGAAAACCAAGACTGATGTCTTGTCACCCATTGGGCAGCAGTGTCATAGTATCATAGAATCGTCAGGGCTGGAAGGGACCTCAAGGATCATCTAGTTCAACCCCCCTGCCGTGGGTAAGGACTACTGCTAGTGCTGTCTACAACTACCTGAGGGGTGGTTGTGGCCAGGGGGAGGTTGCTCTCTTCTCTCAGGTGGTCAGTGCCAGAACGAGAGGGCACAGCCTCAGGCTGTGCCAGGGGAAGTTTAGGCTCGAGGTGAGGAGAAAGTTCTTCACTGAGAGAGTCATTGGACACTGGAATGGGCTGCCCAGGGAGGTGGTGGAGTCGCCGTCCCTGGAGCTGTTCAAGGCAGGATTGGACGTGGCACTTGGTGCCATGGTCTAGCCTTGAGCTCTGTGGTGAAGGGTTGGACTTGATGATCTGTGAGGTCTCTTCCAACCCTGATGATACTGTGATACTATGATACTATGACGTCTCACATTAGGTCTGGTTGCTCAGAGCCACATCCAGCATGGCCTTAAAGATCTCCAGAGATGAGGCTTCCACCACCTCCTTGGGAGGTGTCATTGAGCCCCAAGAGATAAAGAATGAGGAAAGAGACATGCAGCTAGGAAAAAAAAGAAATATCAGGATAGCAAGGGTCACAGCTCATTTTAGTCCATGATCTATGCACATCAAGGGTTGCTTCCAACGAGACTGTGACTGATGATCATTGACCTTTGATGTTTGACTGATCTGAAATTGTTTACTGATATTTATTATTTAACACATATTGATCAGGAGAGGAAAGAAAAAAACAACAACCCTCAACTCCACTTGATTGCTACTCCAAGCTACCGAAGACTGCAGACTTCAGAAGCTATTAGAATTTGTAGAATCCAATCAGGTAATATCAGCAGATTTTTATGTCAAAGTTTTTTGGTTGGGTTTTGGGGTTTGGGGGGTTTTGGGGAGGGAAAAGAAACAGATTAATACGGAGCAGTCATTATGCTGTTTAAAACCAAATTTCCTGTTATTAGAGTAGCTCACTATTACAGGATGTTTGCTATGCAGAATAAACCTTTGGGGATAGCTATCATGTTGGACAGAGAGCAGATTGTGACAGCAATAAGAAAATGCACAGCACAACAGTGTGGGAAAGGCAAAAGGAAGACAAAAAAAAAAACCCTACATCGATGTATATTCTTAACAGAGATTCACACTAAGATGTAACCTTAAATAATTGCAAGAGCCAAAAGTGTTTTATCTTCTTTTCCATCCATTTCCCTTGTCTGCTGGAATGAAAAAGAAATCAAGCTTTGGGGGATTTGTTTCATTGTACTTTGTTTATTCCCTGATCCCTACAAGACTCAGAGCTCCTGTGCAGCAGTGACAAACACTACATGTCCTGCTATTGATCAGTGCCAGCACAGAAACTCACCAAGACAAATAAAGTAACCCCCAGCCCCTTCTGACAAAGCCTGAGAGGAAAGCTGAGCTGGCTGCCAGACCCCAAAAGCATCTTGTTTGTTCGGGTTGAACACAGAAGATGAGACCATGAGAACTCCACCCTGCCTGGCTGCTCCCAGCAACTAAATAAGAACATGAATATCTTAGCTTAGGGTTTTAATGTCACTGCAAAATCACTACCAGGAGGCTGAGGCAGTCACACTAGAGCAGGACTCCAGCACGCAGGACTTGGCAGTGAGACACTGGCGCAGGTTGCTCAGGGAGATTGTGGCTGCTCCCTCCCTGGAAGTGTTCAAGGCCAGGTTGGATGGGGCCTTGAGCAACCTGTTCTAGTGGGAGGTGTCCCTGCCTATGGCAGGGGATGGAACTGGATGATCTTTGAGGTCTCTTCCAACCTACACCATTCTATGACTCCAGAGAGCTGTCTCAGCACTTTGACTGGAAGGCAGATGCAAAGAGGAAACCAGTACAGCTGGCTGTGTCTGCTGCTGCACTTCTATTTTATCTGGGGTTTTATTCTACATCCATCACCTCCTCCCCCCTACCCCCCTCCGGCATCAGGGCACTTCTGCTCGCAGCACCTAAAGCAATCATCTGCATCAGCTCAAGTTTCCAAAGGGCTCTCTGAGGTACCCTGGGGAAAGCACCATGCAGTAATCGGGTCTGGGATCTTGCAAAATCAAGACAAATATTGCCCAGTGTCACAGTTTTTATGTGACAGTGGTAAGTAAATAGAAGCCAGCTGCAGTGCTAAAGCCATCTTCAACAGGAGACCTTTCGGAGCCGATGTGGAACAGCCAACACTCTTCTGCCACGCAGTGACACACTCCTGAAGTGTAGTCACCTGCCACCTGCTGATGTGGTATCGGTAACATAAGCACTTTGTAGCAGTGACTTAGGCATTTTTTCCTGAAGGCACAAGAGTTAGAGAAGTGCAGAACACTCTGTCTGGATGAAAGTTTGGAAGCTCAGCAATAAAAATTAATCAGGAAGGACTGCGTTTGTCTTCTCTGGTGTGAGCTTCTGTCACCTCAGGCAATGCCTTAAGCAAATGGAGAAGGCAGCATTGGTCATCAGGTAGGTTCAGTAAAAAGGGAAAATGCAGCTCTCTATTTGCTGACTGATGGCAAGACAAGTTAATGGTTCTGCTATTTGCCTAGGCATCTTCACTGAAAAGGAGCAACTGCTTGAGGAATTGGAACCCTGTTGACATAAGACTGGATTCTGACCAGTCAATGGACAAGTGCTTCATGTGAATGAAGAGCTATTGGACAAAAGTTCAGCTTCCTGGCTTTGAGCAGCTTGACACAACTTGGTTCACAGTTGAGATGGAGGAGCTGTGTCCTTCAACTCTCCCAATGTCATTTCAGAGACTCTGAGCTGAGCAAAAGCTCTAAGGACACAGCCTGCCCAAGGCATCTACTCCAAATCAAGACAGAACCTCTGCACACACTTGCCTCCATGTCCTCTTGGGGACACACCATATCCTGTTGGGGCATGTTGCTCTTGCAAAACACTTCATTGCTTTTTCTTGACACAGGCATCAGTGTTTGCAGCAATGAAGTGCAACACACTTTTCCCAGAAACATTGGAACTAGATGACCTTTGAGGTCCCTTCCAACCTAAACCCTTCCATGATTGCCATGGCAGCAGGGTGAAACCAATGTTCATTAATTTCATGCCAGGGCACAAATTTATCTTTACAAGGTGAATCCTTGCTGACTGTGGGACATCAAAATGCAATCAGTGGGTTGGGTTCTCCAGTTCATTTGTAGTACCCTGTGTTTTCCCAGAGCTGCATGAAACCATTTAACTGCTTACTTGGCTTTAGTCCCCTTTGTGTGGTCCAGGTGCCAAGGCCTTGCTCGTCCCTAGGCCATTACCTGGGGTGGGAGGAGTGGTCATGAGCTCCATGCCCACCTTTTCCCCAGTTGCCCAAGACAGCTGTGCTAGCTATTTCCCATCACTATAAAACAGCCTGAAGCCTGCTTTGCTTTATGCCAAGGACTGGTGTAGGCAGTGCCCAGCAAAGGCAGAGTAAACTGCTGACCTTTGCCATTCTGTTCTCATAACTTGCAAATGAGCTCAGCTTAGCTGGCCCAGGAGCCTGGCCAGCATGTCACAAAAGAGAATGAGGAGTTAAGTGTTCCCTTCCTCTCTCAAATAGCTGAAATTCACTTGGCCACTCCATGGCTGGAAGCCACTGCACCTGTGAGTAGGTCCCAGGGGGTCACTGTGGCCTGTCTGCCTCAGAAAAACTGGGCAGGTTCTGCAGTGGGAAAGTGAGGAATAACAGGGTCTGCACCACGGGGTTTTTATTTTGGATAGTAAACCACTATTTATTTTCCTTTAATTATGGAGCAATCATGCTCCTCCGAAACAGGGCTTGCAGATTTCACTGTAACTCCTCTCTTAATTGGTTGTTTGTGAATGCAAAGGTTTCTACCATGACTTGGGAAATGAAACAAAAACATAGTTTCTACATTAATTTAATTCTCTTATTTCCACCCATTCTCTCACAATCAGGTTTCCTTGATATGCCTAATCTTTTGCAATGGTTTCCATGGCAACTCCTCTTCATTGTAGTGCCACCAAGGACTCCTGTAATCAGGAAATTCAACTTTGCCAAGGGATCAGGTTTTGCTTTTCACCCCCTGCTCTGCTCTGGCAGACCTGAGCAGCTCCTCTGCTTCCTCCTGTCTGCTACACCTTCCCCACAGTCACACCCAAAGGCAAGGGCAGGAAGCACACAGTGGGATGATACAAAGCCTTTAGGACTATTGTCACAGCCAAAGCTCCCTTTCTGAGCTCTGCTACACACAACTGCCTACTGCTGCACTCAGAGTAATTTCCCATCTGAAAGGTGAGGTACTCACAGCTATTCATCTCCAGGACTCCAAAATGTTGCCCTTGCTGTAGTGTCCAAACCAACAAAATAGCTCCACAAAGCACAGCCTCATTTGTGTGGTGTTGAGTTCCACAAAGAAGCCTCTTCTGCAGGACACAATACCACAGCTGTAATGTACAGTATGTGAATTAGCCCACACTGTCCTGCACACAGCCATAGCAGCAATACACAGATACATAACTTAACTCCTGCTGTACAGCACAAAACCGCAGCCATAGCACACAGCTGTATGAAAATAGCTGATGCCAAGCTGAGCTGGCTCCAGCAGTGTTTGGATTATACATTGCAAGAACTGTATTTTGTTGCTCTAATTTCCTTCCTACAATTTACCTCCCCCTCCTCCAGACCAACCAGCTCTGAGGAATGGACTGTGTGACTGGCAAATCAAACATTATTATTAATCACTGTAATTACTTTTCTTGGCCCAATTGCAGAGCCTGGGAAGCTAACCACAGTCTCTAGAGTGCAACCTTAACTACAACATGTTTCTGAGCCACCATTACCTCATTGTTAGTCATGTTTAACCAGAAAGAATTTGAAACTCTCTATTTTTTCTCCCTGAAACCTCTCAAACCACGTATGTGACACAAATCAGTGTGAGAATCTCTGCCTGTGTATCTCTCTGCTTCCAGCTAACCACTGACACTGCTAAAACCTCCAGTTTCATCCAGGCTGAGGGATAGGCAAGTACACTTTCCTCCCTTACTCACAAGTACTGGGTATGCTTGAAACCACACCAATGATACCATTTTCCACTGCAAAGCAGTTACTTTCTTTGGAGAAAGCAATACTACATCCAGCCTACTGCTTCTGCTCAAGTCAAGCAAACTTTTTGTTCACTAATCATACAGCTTTGAGTGCCCAGGTAATAACACAAACACCCTCTTCCAAAAAATGTGGCAGCTCCCTGACAACTAATGGATGACTGTGAGGACACTGAATACAGAAGGAGACTTAGAAAGAGCCATGCCTCTCAGCAGAGTGCCCACTTCTCATGTCCAACCACCTGCTTCTCGTTTCATAGAATCATAGAATCAGCCAGGTTGGAAGAGACCTCCAAGATCATCCAGGCCAACCTAGCACCCAGCCCTAGCCAATCAACCAGACCATGGCATCAAGTGCCTCATCCAGGCTTTTCTTCAACACCTCCAGGAATGGCAACTCCACCACGTCCCTGGGCAGCCCATTCCAATGCCAATCACTCTCTCTGGGAAAAACTTCCTCCTAACATCCAGCCTAGACCTCCCCCATCAGAACTTGAGACTGTGTCCCCTTGTTCTGTTGCTGGTTGCCTGGCAGAAGAGACCAACCCTACCTGGCTATAGCCTCCTTTCAGGTAGTTGTAGACAGCAATGAGGTCTGCCCTGAGCCTCCTCTTCTTCAGGCTGCACACTCCCAGCTCCCTCAGCCTCTCCTTATAGGGCTTTTGTTCCAGGCCTCTCACCAGCTTCATTGCTCTACATGTCCAGCCCTTGCCCCTTGGCCCAGACATTCATGCCCCATCCCATGCTTCTGCCCACACAAGCACATTACTCTCCCCAAAACTAACATTTGTTTGCAGGGTTACTTGTCTCTTGGCTCAGTGAGTTGATGCAACTCACCTTGCCACCACATAGATGCTAGTGTCAACAAGAGGCAAGGAGCAGGAAGAAAAGTGTCCGGAAGAGAATGAATTGGAGGAGACCTTTCATTTCAGGCCTCATTTTATGCATTGTTTTTCAATGCTATACTGATTATTACTTACCAATAAACAGGCAGTAAAAAGGAAGATTTTGGTGATGGTTTCTTCTACACCTAGAATATCAGAGCCTTTTGCCAGATCTAATGTCCTTTCTGCAGGGTCTCACATAGGAATACCCCTGCCTTTTCCTACTGGACAGCTGGACAGAGGAAATGCACAAACCCGCTTGTGGCTTACACTGAATTTGTATCTGGAGTCATCCACACGAGAGCAGAAAAATTATAGGTGTGTGGCAGCCCTTCCCAGCTACCCAATGAATGTGGTCACCATAAGGTTATGAATGTCACTGGCATCTTTGTCAGTGATATGGACAGAGGAATTGAGTGCACCCTCAGCAAGTTTGCAGATGACACCAAGAGGTGTGGCACAGTTGACTTGCTGGACGGCAGGGATGCCATCCAGAGGGACCTGGACAGGCTGGAGAGGTGGGCCCAGGCCAACCTCATGACGTTTAACAAGGCCAAGTGTAAGGTCCTGCACCTGGGTCGGTGCAATCCCAGGCACAGATACAGGCTGGGTGATGAATGGCTGAGAGCAGCCCTGAGGAAAAGGACCTGGGGGTCTGGGTCGACGAGAAGCTCAACATGAGCCGGCAGTGTGCACATGCAGCCCAGACAG
>WAAF01014704.1:1696071-2003399 GCA_013400475.1 Tricholaema leucomelas
ATTTTTCAACCTCTACTCTTCAGCTAGCTGAAAAACAGGCTGAGTGGAAATGGCTGATGATTACAGAGCCAGCTGGGTGAGGGAGAAGGAAGGAACAGGTCAAACACTTTCCAGCGTTTGAGGCAGCCTTTCTTAGCAATCATAATCAAGCAGAAGGAGTGCCAGCTCTCATTGTCTTTGTACAGGCAGGGGGAGGCAGGTTATTGCTAATTGCCAGCTGCTTGTGAAGACTTGAATTAAAACTCAGAATCCACTTTGTTTTTTTTCCCAGGGCTGAAGTAGTCATCTGTGAAGTTGAGAAGCGGCAGGCGACTGCTGCAGAGGAGAGAACCGCTCACTGCCCGGTGTAAAAGTGACCAGGAAGGCAGAGTGAAGTCCAAGCCAAAGCAATAAAGCAAGAAGAGAGAGCAAGAGCAGCCCAGCTCTTCCTGTGGCACAGCCTTGCACCTGTGACCAGCTGCCCAGGGAAAGCAGCTTGGGTCTCTGTATTCATTTAAATGGCAGAAGAACTATGCCTCTAGGGCATAACATGTGGGAGAAATGCAGCCCGTGACAGGAGAGAGTTAGGAGGGGAGAAAAGTGCTCAGTAGAGCAAACTTATTCATATCACTTACTGAAGGTGATAACATTTGGCAGGGACTCTGAACACAAGGCAAGAAGTTACTACAGTGTCCCCAGTCACAGAGAGCTTTACTGAGCAATCAGCTGTTCAGAACAACTCTCACTGCCATTCCTCAGTATTTGCCATCACGTACAAACGATACCATAGTGGCATAGGAGATAGATAAAAGAGGCAGAAAATCATCCTCCAGTAAGAAATCTGTATATGCAGGAGAGACACAGCAGCAGTTGTTCCCATATGTATGGATAAGGAGCACTGAAAAGTCTTGGGTTAGTCATTGCCAAAGCGCAGGTGAGTCCCTGGCAGTAAGCTTGTAAGGAAGAACACTGAAGTAAAGTTAGAGCAAATCTTTTGGTGCAGTCTTGAAGGCCAAAACTCTTGCCAAAAACCCCTACCCCTTTACAAAAATGCTCTCATTTTCATCCAGCTTAGATCTTATATCCAAATAATGGCTACTTTTAGTTAGAAAGTAATCCTTGGGCTCTTTCCTGCCCTTGTTGCTACGCAAACATGGAGAATTTTCATCACTACTTAATGCAAATGTCCCCGAGTTTGACTTTTTGCAAAACACATGTAGGTGGGAAATTCTAGTAAAGGTACTTCTGACTTTGACCTTCGATCTTCAGTTACAAATGGACGTATTTTGCTCCTAAAACCTGAATGAAAACATCATGACTGCTTATGTAAAAAAGTGTCTGTAATGACTTACAGCCATGACCTTTTATCTGCAAGGCAAGAAGTCAGTGCTGAAAACCTGACCCTAGGAAAAATAAGCAATGAATGTTCCAAGTAATATTTCCTCATCCCTCCATCGCACCCTTGGCCTAGCATTCTGGATGAGGCACCTGCAGAAGCACAGTTTGCTCTAATAGGGCAAGTTTTGCTGTAGGACAGCAGAAGAAATTAACTCAGACGTTTTTATGATCTCCACATAGAGACAGCTATCCAGACTGCAGATACAGAAGTCATCAGTCTCACAGTCCTAGCTGCTGGTTTGGTTTGATTTTCTGCCATGGCTGTAATTGGATCTTGCCTTTAGCCTTACCTCCCTGACCCAGCTCCCTGACAGGCAAGCTTACCAGCCAAAACCTTGACCATGGCTGGGGGCAGCACCTTGTGTTCAGACCTCTCAGATTTGAAGAGCCTTGCACCCTCACAACACTCAATTCATGGCACATATTTCGCACTTCCCAGATCCTGACACACCCTCATTGAGGGGATGCGTGCATGTGCCTCATGCACACCTCAAGGAAGCTTTATCTCCACTTTTCCTTGCCACATTCCTTGAATTTCCTAGTAGAAGTGGGAAGATTGACAGCCCCAGCAGAGCCTGCCCCTTGTTTGTCCTTAGCCAGTGCTTCTGTCACGTTTAGCTGTCTTCTGCATCGCCAGCAAAGGCACAAGGGAAGCTGCAGGCACCTTAGCTGCAGACTCCTCTAAAGACTGCCCCTTTCAGCAGCACTCTGCAGGGAAGGCATCCAGGCCATTAACTAATTTATCAACATTTACATTACAAACGTTAGCTAATTAAGTAACACCACTTCTTTACCATTTACTGCATATCTCCAGCAAAACACTACTAGCTGGATAAAGAGTCTCAACAGGGCTAAGGAGTTTAGCTTTCCAGTCACTCATTCCATTTTGTGTTATCTATGTTTATTTTTGTTTCTCCACCTACAGATACACAAAGCAATGAAAACAAGCCACAAATCCACATACTTGCCTTTGGAGTCTTTGATCCTTAAGACAAATGTACAGTTATTAAAACAGTTATCAGACACTTACAATCTAAGTGTTGCTAATGGATTTTTTTTCCCCCCTCTCCTTTCCTCTCTTCATAATTTATGTAACATTTGTTCACAGGAGTGCAGCTCTGGCTGATGCAGCAGTATAAAGTAACTAACTTACCTGAAGCAAAATAATAATGGATCTTTGGGGAGATCCCACTGTGAAAAGAGCCAAGATTAAGGAAAGCAGAAGTTTAGAAAGCTGGCCTGAAACAAATCCAAGCAAAACATGCATACACCAGCTACTTCGTTCCAAAGGAGGCAGGTGGCAGGCTTACATCCTCCTGTTCTTCAGCTACCCATTTCCTTTTGTGGTCATTTTTCATAGGAGTTGCTTCCCTTTTTTTTTTTTTTCCCCTTTTCAGTCCTAAATCTGAATATATTCTTTCTGTACTGTGCTTGCAGTTTCCAACTCAGCTTACACATAAAATGATTCGACCGCAGCTTCCTACATTCCAAGTTTATCTTGCTTCTGCAATCACTTTCCACTCCTCTCTTTTGGATACTTCAGTACCAGGAGGATGTGGGCAAATCAAAGGGAACTGAGAGAAAGTAAGTTGAAATAATCAAGAGTCTGAATGAAGTCACATTAAAATATGGGCTAGAAATTACATAGGAGAAAGAGATATCTGTCCAATATTTGTTTATTTGGCCTGATGTAATAATTGGAGGATTATATCCTGGACTCTCAAGTGACAACCAAATCAGAGATGTATTCCAACAACCAATTTGGGAGAGCTCACTCAGTGAATCACACACAGAACCTTTGTTCTGCTTCTCCAGTGCCTAAGGAATACATTTATCTCTCTTTAAAAAATCCTATCAGATAGGTCTTTTTCAGTGTAGCCAGAGGTGGCCAAGTTCAGGCTACTAAAGACCATAGGAAAGTGAAGCATATCAACAATTAAATGTTGCAAGCATTCAGAAAGGTGAACAAATAATGAAAGCAGTAAATGAAGGCTAAAGGAAAATAATACCTCATGAGAATATCAGAAAACCAAATCCTAACAATGAGGTGATCATCAAGCAAAACTACAGCTTGCCATGAAAATATTTTCAGTAAGACAATTTGAAACTGGAACAACTGAAATTATAAATACAAGGCAAGGTTTAGAATCATAGAATCAACCAGGTTGGAAGAGACCTCCAAGATCATCCAGTCCGACCTAGCACCCAGCCCTATCCAGTCATCTAGACCATGGCACTAAGTGCCTCATCCAGGCTTTTCTTGAACACTTCCAGGGACGATGACTCCACCACCTCCCTGGGCAGCCCATTCCAATGCCAATCACTCTCCCTGGCAAAAACTTTCTCCTAACATCCAGCCTAGACCTCCCCTGGCACAACTTGAGACTGTGTCCCCTTGTTCTGTTGCTGGTTGCCTGGGAGAAGACACCAACCCCACCTGGCTACAGCCTCCCTTCAGGTAGTTGTAGACAGCAATGAGGTCTGCCGTGAGCCTCCTCTTCTGCAGGCTAAACAACCCCAGCTCCCTCAGCCTCTCCTCACAGGGTTTGTGTTCCAGGCCTTTCACCAGCTTACTACTTATTACTATTGCATTTAAGAGCACAAAGAGAGGGCAGGGTGAGAAAATGTTACAGGTCAGAATGATCATGCAAATGACTATTCCATATGCAGTACAGAACAAAGTCCATAACCTACCAAAGGACAAAGTCAATGCCTTAAAATTTGTTCTTAGTTCCAGTTCATTGATTTTATTATGAATGCATAATAGCTGGGGAAAAAATATCTGAGGTTTATGCCTTCAGATAGAGCATGTTTCTTTTTTGGACATACATGTTCATCTCTTGGGACAAGGAAGCTGTGAGGATATTGCACTCATATGTTGTATAAACCTTGTTCAGTTTTACGATACACAATGCACACACTGGCAGTTGGCTAATGAAAAGCTCACTGTATTTGTGACGTACACCTTCCACTGGCACTTTGCCAGATCTTGGGCAGGGGTTGGAGGGATTGACAGCTCAGGGTTTCACACTCATGTCCCCACCTCTGTGGTCAAGTGCCCAAACAGGCAGGATGGCTCTCTTGCTGCCATGGCATAGCTGTGAGCAGGCTGCCTGGGACAGTGTGGACTGAACTCTCTCATGAAGAGGCTATTTCTAAATTGGTCAACATAAAATGTAAATCTGTGAGACATTGACTGCTTTGTCAAACTTGCTAAACTTTCAACACAGCTTCTAAAACTGCTGGGGGAAGACATGAGCAGACAGATGGACAGAGAGATAAACACAGACAAGTAGCACTGTTGGGCACACCTCCTTTTTTTCTTAGACCACCAGGGACAGAAATTCAGGAGCTGAAACAGCAGCGCTGCCTCTACCTCACCAAAGCAGTTGCTGAAACAATATAGGCAGTTCCTGTACAGATTCCTGTTTCTCAGGGAAAAAATTAAATGTTTACTTCCATAATGAATTCTGTGCTCACTAGACCAAAGCATGAAATCATATTTCTCTGATCCAACTTACCTGGACATCATTCTCTCCTAGTTTCCTTTTTCTGTGCTGAAGGAACGGTACAGATGCACACACAGATAAACACAATGCCTGTGCCCCACATGCTTGGTCAATAACTTAGCATAGTTATCTAAGAACTAAAGCAAGATTATTTTTTTTCCCCCAGAAATGCAAAACTCTTTTCACCAGCAAAAAGAATTTCAAGTAGTCCAGGTTGGCAATTTGAAGTTATTACTGGATTCATTAGAGCTTCAATACCCTACCTACTGCTGAGCTGCTGACAGGACAAGATTTAGCTGAAATCAGTGGATCCAATTAGAGCCAGGGGTCCACACATTGAGCACTTCCAGAGTACAAATTATTGGTGACATTTCTAAACAGTGATTGACAGCCCAAGCCAGCACATAATTCCTACACTGCTTTGGAATTTCATTATGAGCAGGAGTGGACTTCGTAACCTTTCCATGGCACTAGCAAAAAAAAAAATCGCAATAAAAAAATCTTGCAGTTTTTGCTCTCCATTTTCCAGCATAGACAAGTTTTATTTTACTCTTGGTTTTTTTTTCCTCCAGAACAATTGGACTTGTCTAGGATTCCAATTTGCATTCAAATTTACCAAGGCTGAAGTCACCAAGAGCCACCTCCAGACCTGGGGAATGTTCGATGTACCTTTGTGCAGAAGGTACTGTACAGGTACCAACAGCTACTCAGTCTCCATTATCAGCCTAATATTATGCCCCAAAAAAACAGTGTTTCCTCATTTTCCTCTCTTACACAGTGCCTCCTTGGGAATGGTGTTTTTTTTTCTGATCTCATTAAAATTCATTCTGGTGTGTTATTTATTAGTCCAACTGATTCCCAATTATATCTCCCTACAAACCTTGCCTCTGCTGGAATATTATAAACACATTCCATATATAAATAATTAATAAGACAAGCATGCCTTTCTTATCATAAGTTGCATGTTATCAGCAGACTGACAGTTCACATTTGGGGCTGCAATCACTTTGCTTCCAGCATCCTCTCAAGTATCAGTCTTTCTTGTTGCCATTGCAAGGGAACAAATTTAACCACCTTGGATGTTGTACATGGTGAGATAAAGAGGCGTGCACGTGTGAGAAGTCAAGGTCAATTATCCCAGTGTGGTTTTCCTGTTATTGGTATAACAAACTGTTAAAATTTTAGGCCCTGATCATGTAATTATTTTGTGTGCAAGGAAATCACATGGACATCAAAGTGAATTTGTTCAGCACAGAGAGGGGCTGCAAGATCTAGCAAAATGTTTAATATTTCAAGTGTATCGTTCTTCACAATGCTGCACTGTCAAAGCAAATGAAGCAGAGTAATGCACACTGGGGAAAAAAAAATCATCAGATTCCATTTCTGTCTTCCCCATATAAATAAATACTGAAGATTCTATGACATGAAAAAAGGCCCTGAGAAATAAAACCTGATTGGTAAAATTTTGCCTAGGATGTTGTAACAGAAAGCCCCAAATACATGATCAGTAGCTGAGTTTGAAATCACATTCTTCATTGCAGCTGCAATAGGCTAAATTATTCTTTAGAGATAATGCACTCAGTGAATTTATTACAATATTACTTACACAGTAGGAATGATCACCTGAGGCTGATGGCATTTGCTTGTGTTCTCTGCTGTGTGACCAAAACTTTACAGAGCGGGAACATATTCCCCATTTGCAAACTGCATCAGCAGCAGCATCATTAGGGTTATTATTTTGTTCAATGAATTTTTTAGTTAGCAATAAGGTAGTCATTTCCCAAATTACAAATGAAACAGAGTATGAACAACTGCTTTTATTCTCACCGAGCTGTACAATATTTTCTGGTCAAATCTGCAGGTAAAGTCTTAGTCTGTCTGAGTCCACTGAAATTTTGTCATCAGTATAAGCAAAGCAAGAAGTGGTTCTAAGTCACATCAGTTGCTATTATATTGTAACAGAAACTCAAGGGAAGATGTCACTACTGAAGACATAACTGAAAACCATGTAGAGGGGCTCTGTGAACCCGGACATCTCATTCTGTGGACTACTCTTTGTCCCAAGGGAAGCTGCATCCTTCATCATCAGTAGAGCTGAGGAGTCTCTGTCAGTCATGTGCATGAGTCCTGATCCTCCCTGTCACTCCTGCGGTATTACAAGAACTGGTTTTAGAAAATTGAGTTGGCTTACTCCTAAAGCACAATGCTGTAATAGTCCTAATATGGACCCAGCATACCAGCACAGTCCTTGTGGATCAGCCAGACCAACCATCCCATCAATGGAGTAGCAACACTGATTGGGGCTCTGACATAAGAAAGGAAATCAGCTTCATATTTAGCTAAAGCCCAGGTTCATAACCTTCTTCTCTGCTTTTGTAGCTCAGCAATTTTGCCTTTCTAGCCTAGTGGGCCTCACAAATTTGTGTGCTCTTCAAAGCCCCCTCCTTAATGCTTTTTTTCCTTTACACCCTTTAGATACAGCAGAGAAGAGTGCTTTTGTCTTCAGGATTTTTTGCCAGCTCGTCTGATTCTCAGTCTTCTCCTTCCACAGGGAATTATTTCCTTCCTTATTCCCTTCCTTTCCTGGCTGCAAAGATCTCTCACATGATATCTGCCTGTAATCTGTTGTACACAAATATCCTGTGAGAGAACAGAGGGAGGCCAGTGGGATCTGCTTGCTCAATATCCACCATTCCATCTGGGATGCATAAAATTCCTAAACAGTATGGGGTTTTGCCTAAAGATGCTTTCAATCTTCCTAGTTTTAGCTGTACTACTGAGTAAACAAGCACTTCACTGTCAAAACTCCCAGCCAAAAGTGACTGTCCCATATGCTCTTGGTTGAGCTTGGACCGAAGTGGCCTTCGCTGCGCACTCTACATCTGAGCATTGCTGCATGTTCTGGAGCTATGTTTGTTTGGTGACTTGCTTTCCTTCTCTGACTCCTCTGAGATGTGGATGTCTAGAACAGATCTGTTGTTATAGAGCTCAATACCTTTAGCTTAGGTTAGGTTATGTTACTTTACCATGGCTAAACCATTACTAGCCCTTAGGAGAAATAGCTGCCAAGCTGCCCAGAGGGCAAGAATACTTTATTGACAGATCTTTTCTCATGTGCTGTCACATTACAGCAGCTGCACAACACAATCTCACTGTAGAGCTCTGTTGGAAGCAGCTGGACTCCTGAACTGACTGTGCAAACAGCCTCCAGCAAACTCCTGCAGCCTCTGCCCTCTCTTCTCCTAGGAACCATCCACATTCAGTTGGGCAGGCATTAGGCTTTTCTTACTGATCAGCCTCACATCCAGAAGACAAGAATGAAAGGGAGAAAACAACCTTTGCTGGAACACTTCCTTCTCTTAGCCCATCCCAGAACCTACTATTCTTATTTTAACAGTACATCCCTGCTACCAATCCAGGCAATGGATATAGCTGCTAGATCTTTTACATCCCTCTGGAGCCCTTTGCACCAAAGCTGCATGTACAGAGAAATCATTTATTCTAGGATAGGAATCAAGTCCAGAGGACCAAAGAGACATTATTTTCCTCCATCTTCTCTAAGTTCTCAAAATCCTGGGCAAGGCTTCAGCTCCTAGACCCTCCTTCTCCTTCCAGCATGAGAATTCATCTTTCCAGTACACATAGAGGAAAGCACATTCAGGTCTAAGTCTCTGCTTACACTGTGGAGACAGAGTTACTGCTCCTATGGCCCTCTTCTGCAGTCTTTTGCAGATATGAGCTCACACTGTCTGGTCTCCAGGACAGCTGCTGCTGCTACTGTCTTTTTTTTAATAGCAGAATGTATTTGCTTGGTTTTGGCACTGGGCTAGCCACATCCTCAAAGCTTACAGTTGTCTTGGAGCAAAAGAAGAGTTTGTTCCCACAGAGTGCAGAAGATACTCTGGAAATGTTCTAATCTACACATTCTCCCATGTTCTGTTTTTCTTGGTCTGTGTTTTAATCCTGAGAGTTTCATAACTTTGAGTGGGAAATCTCCCAAGTCCTGGGACACTGATTCCAGCTCCAGTAAATAGGTTTGTGGAAGTCCAAAGGCTTTGCTGCACTTCCTTGCTCTAGGCAACATATAACAAATAAACTTCACTTCTCCTTGGAACTGCATCAGTGTTTAGTGTTTCAGAGCATGTCAGTGACCAGAGCATCAGTGTTCTTGCACTTTATTTCCTTTTACAGAACAGGTAACAGACCTCAAGAAACTGTAGTCCCTAATTAGGAGTCTGCCACCTCCACACTGTCTATACATCCCAGGAGTTTGAAATTCCTACACCTTTAATTGTACCTTGGATGTTCCTCTGCTTTTTCCTGTAGCTATTAATCTGATAGCATCACACTCCTGGCGTGCTTGGTCTCCTCATAGCTAACACTCCCAGGACCTGTAAAGGACACCATTTCCACAGCCCAGAGTTTGAAAAGCCCTTGCAGAGTGTTTAGAGTCCTCTAGTTTAGGAAGGCTCTGAAAAATAGGAATGAAGCCTTTCTTCCTTGCAGTCTGCCTTAGAAGACAGTCACTCTCCCCTATGAATATTATTTCTAATATACTCTTCTCCTCAGAAGGTACCACTTACATGGACAATCATTCTTCAGTGATCTTCCCTGTTACTGCACACATTTCAGTCCACTATTCAAACCTGTGTATTAGGCCTGAAAGGGAAGATCATAGTCTCCTCATTCTTGTACCAGCACTCAACAGACTCTTATAAGCACTGATGCAACTCAGTAAGTAAGCAGGAAATTGAACTGGGCATAGAAAATCAATACTTTTGGGGGGGCTGTGTCAGTGAAGAGCCCAGTGAGTGCCAGGGGTAGTGTAAGCTGAGAAAGAGAAGGATGCATATGACACAGGTGATGCTCAGGAGCCAAAAGCAGGGAGAAGAGTGGAAAGGGCAGGAAAATAACACCTCCCATGTGCAGAAGCAGGAAGCGAATAGACCAACTCAACTGTCCTCATCTTCCCCTCCAGACACATTTCCAGCTTGTTTGCCACAAAGCCTCACCAGCTAAGGTAGTGGGAAGGTGTAGCTGAGGAAGATACATTAATCAAGATTTAAAAACGAAGTCTCTTTACAGCCTAGCCCTGAGGTGGTCGTTCAAATGCCAAGCAAGTGCCGCTTCGGATGTTTGCATTGTTTGCAATTTCACTGTCCATTAAAGCACTTAAAGGAAAGGTCATATTAGGAAGTTGTGAGTGAAGTTTCCTTTTCTTGACAAGGAGTCTGACACTGACTTCCCATAATTTAGACACATTAAGGTGGGTGGGTTTAGAAGTGTATTTACATCCCTGTACAGTGAGTTACAGTTAGGCAGCAATTATGCCATGTGCTGTGGAGGTGAGTGGTCCTGTACCACAAAGAGCCAGCAGACAGCTTGCACAGCACAGTATTTCATTTAGTTGGAAAAGACTTCTGAATAGCAAATACATTCCAGGAATTCAGAATCAGATCTTAACTTGCAAACAAGGCAAAAAAAAGCTACATTTGCTGGGTAGTTTATTTCCAATAAATAATTCAACCTGTTTCAATAGAAACTCCAGTGTTCTAAAACACAGCACTGGCTTTGCACAAATGATTCCCATTGCAGTGTTTGCTCACTGGCAGAAGTCGTCTCCACTGAATTTTAGAAAATAGCATAAATCTCACTAAAACAGTTTAGATGTCCTGCAAAATGTTAGCTGCAAAACCTTTCCTGTTCTCCAAGCATAGGCTAGTGTACAAAATGTTGTGAGCTTCAAGCATCTCCTGCCCTCAAATCTGTACTTTATGCCACTAGAGAGGAGGGAATCAGTGCAAAGAATGAATTATTCTTTCACTACAACACTGCTTTCCAAAATGTCTACTTCAACCATCTTAGTGCAAACCTCAGTATATCACAGAATCACAGAAACATCCAGGTTGGAAAAGATCCCTCAAGATCACCAAGTCCAACCTCTAACCCTACTCTACAAGATTCACCTTAAACCATATCCCCAAGCACCACATCCAAATGAGCCTTAAACACATCCAGGGCTGGTGACTCAACCACCTCCCTGGGCAGCTCATTCCAGTCCCTGAATCATAGAATCATAGAATGGTTTAGGTTGGAAGGGACCTCAAGGATCATCCAGCTCCAACCCCCTGCCATAGGCAGGGACACCTCCCACTAGAGCAGGCTGCTCAAGGCCTCATCCAGCCTGGCCTTAAACCCCTCCAGGGAGGAAGCAGCCACAACCTCCCTGGGCAACCTGTGCCAGTGTCTTACCACCCTCACTGTAAAGAACTTCCTCCTAACATCCAGTCGGAATCTCCCCTCTGCCAGCTTAAACCCATTCCCCCTCGTCCTGACATTACTAGACCGTGTAAATAGTCCCTCCCCAGCCTTCCTGTAGGCTCCCTTCAGATACTGCAAAGCCACTCTAAGGTCTCCTCAAAGCCTTCTCTTCTCCAGGCTGCAGAGCCCCAACTCTCTCAGCCTGTCCACATAGCAGAGGTGCTGCAGCCCTCTGATCATCTTCGTGGCTCTCCTCTGGACCCGCTCCAGCAGTTCCACGTCCTTCTTGTGTTGGGGGCTCCAGAACTGCACACAGTACTCCAGGTGGGGTCTGACGAGAGCAGAGTAAAGGGGGAGAATCACCTCCCTTGCCCTGCTGCCCACACTGCTCTTGATGCAGCCCAGCACAGGGTTGCTGTCTGGGCTGCATGAAGAATCCTTAAAACTTAACAGCAGCGAATCAGTTCAAACTCCCACCGGAGAGCAGGAGGTTTTCTGAACACGTGCTTACTCTTTCCAACATCTGGTTTGTTTTTTTCCTTTTGCCCTTCAAGTAATGCAAATTAATTATAAAAATTAGGACATTCCTAATAGAATTTTTACTGAAATGTTACAAGGTTTAATTTGTGTGAAAGTGCAGACAAGTTTATTTGTTTTGCAGGAGTGTGGAACTTGCCTCACGTAACACTCAAGACTTAGCTACAGCTTTGGTAGAAATGTTATTTGGTAATTATCTGCTCTTCCCTCGGGGACAAAGTAATTAATTCTCCTCTGCAGTTCACAGCATATTTTGGTTTTCCACACATATGAAGGATGGAATTTGGAAGATTATGATCGATAGCTACTTTATTGACAACCAATAACTCATCATCCTGGCAGCTCTGTCATGACTTTTAAAGAAAACTCGGGAACACGAAAGTCAAACTTCACTTCTTCACCTTTTTGTTTGTATTTCGGAGAGGGGGGCAATAAATCTAAAGGGAAATGAACACTTCTAGTTAGCTTTCTTCAAAGAGATTATATTTTGTACCTACACAAACAATGTGAGTGCATTTTGACACCTCTCTCAACTGCAAGAAAACCTTTATGTTACCCCCCCCTCCCCATTTTTCTGACTCTTTGTTCTTTTCCTTCCCAGTAGAGAGTAATTTAAAGTATAGGTTAAATACCATAGTAAGCAATAAATTTTACGTGTAGGTGAGGAGCCTAACCTCCCCCTAAGATATAATTTAAGGAATGTGAGTTTTAGGTGGTTTTTTTGGTCCATTATAAAGAAAATCTGCTTGTCTGGAGTTAAGTTGTTCGTCACAGCCTCCACTGAATCACACTGTGGTGTGTTGCCCTCTTCCAAAGAGCATGGACACGAGAAGCACATGTCAGCTGATAGAACCCCAAACACAGAAGTTCTGTAAATGCTGTCTTTGTGAAGGCAGAGACAAAAATGTTCCTATCAGTGTTTTGGACTCAACCACAACTCAGCAGAAGTCACTGCTTTCAAGAGGAGCTTTTGTAGTAATTGTTTTTACAGACATTTCTGCCTGTCAGAAGGGAAGTCCTAATTCAGTAGGGCTATGGGGAAAAAGCTCACCTCTAGGGACTGTCACATCAGATCTGCCTCATTCTCCATCCCAGGTACAATGGCCTGGGTAAGCCATTTGGGCTAGAGAATTAGAAGTATGATTTCCTCCAAGGATTTGTTATGAACAAAATCTCCTGGTAGAGATAAGAAAATACAGCTTGGACTTCCCTTTTTTGTTTTTCAGTCTAGCCTACCTCTTGGCAGACCCAACAAAACATTCATCTCCAAATGCAATCTTGTATAACCTACTGTTCCTTCTAGCAAAGGTTCCCTCTTCTTCTGCATGTGATGTGCTTTCTGATAGAAACTTGGGGTTGTGGTTTGCCACTTGAAAAGTAATAACAATATTTCCTACCCAACAGGAAAGTTGTGTCAATAAACATATTAAAGATGTGAAAGGATGGGGCTACAGAAACACAAACACCCACTCTGTAGCTGAGAAGTAGGAAATTAATGTTCTTAAGTTTTTACTGTCTAAAATGCAGTCAGCTCTGAAACGGAACCTGAGACTCTCATTTATTCCATCAGCAGCTGAGGGACTTGGCACCAGCCACTTAATTGGTGCTGGCCTTAGTCAGTTTTAAAAAAGCTCATGGATGTAATCTGTCAATAAGCCAACAATCAGATGTTTTACTGGAAACTATTCCATTGACAAAAATTAAGTTTAGGAAGAAGAAGCTAGAGGATTGGAACTGGCTGTACTTCACAACAGTGCTGGTAATAAATCTTGACAATAAAAGGGAATGAAATAGCCAGAAAAGTGAAATCACTGAAAATAAAACTAGAGACAAATTGCATTCATCCCTGGGATCTCACTCAGATATCTGTCTGGAAAAATTTCCAGCCACAATAGCTGCAGCATCCCGAGAGATCCACATCTACCTTCACCCATGCAAGTCTGCCCATCAAGAAGACAAATAATGAGTGATGCTCCTTTCCTCGTTATGTATGCCTCCATTTGTGGCCAAGATAAAACACTCAAAGTGGATAGGAAAGCAGTGGTTGTGTCCAGCAAAGACACCCCTCTAGGATTCCTTCCAGACTCAAGAGCCACATTTGGTAAGAAAAATAGACCCCACAGTCAAAGGTATGAAAAATCCCTTCCAAGCCCAGACCACAGGACACCTCCGTTTTTCTGCACAAGGCACAGCCTGGCTCTGGCAGTGAAACACTCACCTCAGACAGCCAGCAGCTCACGAAATGAGTAGCCCTTGCACTCATCACAGGACTCATTAGCAGCTTCTGCTCCTTTCATCACAGCTGAGAAATAAACTTTGTGCCAACCAACAGAAGAAACGGTGGAGTACTCAGCAGCCTCTACATCTCGTTTCCCCTGTCTTCTACAAGAGGTACCTCCCCTGAGGCTGAAACACATAATTTGCAGCAAGATTGCTGCATGAAGAATGCCACTGCCTTCCTACTTTGTCCCTCCTTCTCCTGGGATAAGATACCATAGAGCTCCTTCAAGCACAATCTCTCCTGCAGCATGTGCATCGCCCAGCATATGCAAGCATCAGCCTCTCTGTGTGCTAGACTTTATGCCACAGACACTCCAGCTCACACTGTGGGGTCCGATGGCTGACACCACGGGATCTGATATTGCTCTATGGAGCGGACCAGCACAAAGCAAGTGCCTCCACAGCCACAGGATTAGCAGAGCACTGCTCTCAGGCTCATTAACATGCCCTTCCTGTCCACTGAGAAGCAGGGCTAATTACTGTGGCTGCAACACTGGCTGCCAAAGGCTTAGGGTCTTGCTGTTCAGGTGCCAGTTTAGTTGATAGCAGTCTGAGATTATCCACATCACACTATATTGGACGTGGTGAATTAAATGAGGAATAATGAGGTGGAAAAAAACTTCCTTTGCCTTCTTTTCATACTTCAGCAAAGGTTTGGGTCATACTTAATTTCAATCCAGGGTGGTGGCTAGGGGTCAGTTTTCACTAGGGACAACTCAGTTCTTCTTATCCTGAGCGCTCAAGTCATACTCTTCATGATTAATTCTCTCATCAGCGCTTCAAGGTCTTTGGGGATTTTGGCAAAGATGGCTGTGCTACCAGCTGATCTAATGTGGCTTAGGTGACCTCATCTATCATGATGTCCTTTCCCTGCCTCCTCAAGGTTTTTATAACCTTTTCCAAGCTCAAGGTGAGCAGTTGCAGTGTGACAGTACCCTCCTGTCTAGTTCTATTCTTCCACGTGATCTCTTCACTTTTCTTGTCAGTGCTTAACTGTCACTGCAACACATTGTCCACTTGCTCCGGGATTCTGAGGAGTCCTTCTTCTTCCCCAGCATTTCTCATGCTGGCTGTATCCAGGTCTTTATGCCTACACCATTTCTGTTACACACCTCATTGGAGGTGTGCACCTGCTCCTGTTGAAGCCAATAGCAAAATTCCCAGTTATTTCAGTCAAGGCAGGTCTGGAGCTAGTGGTAGGCCAGCTGATAAACTGACTTTCAGACAAAACCCAAAGAGGCAGGAGATTTTCCAGGAACACCACTTGCTACTTGAACAATGGAAGATTTTTCTGATTGAAGCTGTCAGAAACTTTACTGTTTGTAATCAATAGCTCTTTTGTTTATTCACTGCTGAAGACCTGAATCAAGACAGACTCCATAAGGCTGTTAATAAACACAATAAATCAGAGTCTGGTAGCTTTTTCATAAAGTGAACTTCACTAATGTAGGCACCATTAACACTGTGGACTACCACTGCTTATGGTGTAAAAGGATACCTGCTGTTTGGAATGAAGGAAAGCACACTCCTGAATGGCCAGCACTGGATGTTCTCCAAGTAATAGCTCTGTAGTGAGCTGTACTTCATCAGTGTAGAAGCACAATGTTGAGCTAACCATTTGATGCAAGAGAAAACAAAACAGAATGTATGTAAAAGAAGATAAGAAAAGCCATGATGTGTTATTTTGGGATCTATGGCAATTTTCAAACAAAGAATGTATTTTTAATTTAAACAAGTTTGGGAACATGGAATTAAATGTATGGGTTGCTATGCCTTCAACATTGTTCTGCTGTCATTACTATTTGGACTTTGTGGAGGTGCTGCTTCTGTGAGAGTTAGAATGAGATCTTAGCACGCAGTGGTTTGCAATAGAAGATGAGTTTCAGCTTCCTTTGCAGACAGCATCAGTCTCTCATCTCTGTAACCTACAGTGTCTTTCTCCAAGCATTCAAACTAATCAGGGCATATTTGAAGTTTTTAAGATAAAAGACAAGACAATTCACCTTCTTCCCACACTGGAGTTGTTATTATTTGAAGCTGAAACCCTCAGGAAATCAACATCTGCTCAACATTTTCTCAGAATCTAAAAGCCTTTTTTATCCTAGTTCTTGCTTGCCCCAGGGCTGGGTCTAGATGACTGGCTAGGGCTGGGCGCTAGGTTGGACTGGATCATCTTGGAGGTCTCTTCCAACCTGGTTGATTCTATGATTCTCATGCCAGACACAGTGTTGCTTTCACTGTCTGTGGAGATGTAATCTAGATTAATGTCCACTGAGCTGTAGTTTGAGATTAAATGAATGTCTTTCATGATATTTTAAGGCATTTAAGGCCAGGCTGGCTGAGGCTCTGGCCAGCCTGATCTAGGGTAGGTGTCCCTGCCCATGATAGGGAAGTTGGAACTAGATGATCCTTGTGGTCCCTTCCAACCCTGACTGATTCTATGATTTCTACAATTCTATATAAACAAAATTTAAGTCCAGAAATTGTTCCATTAAAGAATTTTTTCCCTATCCCTTCACCAGAAGTAACAAACCCAAACTGACAGTCTTTAATCAAATTCTCATGGAGCTCATTAAAGAAACTGGAAGTTTTACAGAGCAAGCTGTAGGATCAGATATATCCTTTGTATCCCTAGTACTGCAATGAGCTTTATGCATCAGCTCACAGCTCCTCCGTGCTGCTGATCCATGTGTGTGGCCACGCTGTTCAGAGCATAGCCTACACAGGCAAAAATGACAACAGAGATAAAACTGAAACTCTGCTCTGTGTTCAGCAAATGTCACATAAGGCAGCATCACTTTACTTCTTGTCAGTGCTGTATAACTCCTAGGTTTCCATCCACCAAGGAACCTTTCTCTCCAGCACTTTTGCACAGATAAGAGTCTAGTGGGAGGTCAGTTGCCATGACTGCATGTCACATCCCTTTTCTACTTGATATCATGCTTCAGAGATATTAATTGCACTAGGTGAAAAAAAAAAGGCTGAATCTTAATCTTAGTGATTTGAAAGTTAATTGCCATGGAGAGTATGAAACAGCTCTTTACACCCTCTGCCAGTCATACCTTCGCTAGTGATTTGATTAGGACTTTGGCTGCGTGCAGGATTTCAGAAGACATCAGCCCAGCTTCCTGATTTTGGTTTTCATGACAAAAGTCACCAAAGTTTCCTCTCCTTTCCTAGCAAATGCCTGTGAAACAGTGCAAAGGTGAAAGCACCATCACTTGCACAATGCTCTTCACTGTGAGATTCTGTTCCACGTGATGCTGTTGCACTTCAGCTAGCAGCTACATGGATCTTGTGAGTAACACACTCTCAGTTTGACTGTGCACTTCACCCACAACACACTGATTCCTTGGCTCCTGAGAACAGACTAATTGCAAGGGTGTGCTGGATTACAGAACACAATTTGCCTAAAAAGATTACCATCTAGCTCATTAATTTTACATTACCATACCATGCTTCTATTGATGTTATCACGATGCTTTCTACAACTACTTACTGCAATCACAAAAATACACAGCACATAGCCATTAATGTGATGAAAAGGGGGTTAGAGATGTTATTATTTATTTATGTTACAGCAATGCCTCCTGGGCTTGGTCAATATTGGGACTCGCTGTGCCAACCCAGAAAGTGTGCTCACCTGTCCTGTAAAACTTGGAGTCTAATTACTCTTAGAGCTAACACAAACATTATACCAAAGATGAAGAAAGAGGAAAAAAAAAACATCAGATATGATTTCCATTCAAGTAAAGCAAAAATGTACATAATTAGAGGTCTTATGGGAATTTATAAATGTACATTATAGCATAATTGCAAGAAAAGTTGTTAAACAACAGCACTGGGCAACAACAGGGTGGAAGAAATTGGTGAAAGCAGAGATAAGAGAAACCTGGACTGGTGAGAGCTTTTGTCCCAAAGGGACAGCCTGATGTGGTATTTGAGGGACAGGAATTTAAATGGATCAGATAGAAGCTGATCTCATCAGTGAAACCAATGCTGCAGGGTTAGCATAATTAGATATAATATTTCTGAATGGTAATGACAATAGTACAATAATTTGTGAAGTGACTTAGACAAGGAACTAGATTAACTGAAGATGAGACATGTGAGCATCAGTATTCTGAGAGATGGTCTGGCAGAAGCAAAGAAGGAAATTCTATCAGCAGTCAGGGAGAAGCCAAGGAGGAGATTCTATCAGCACTTTTGAAGCAGTCAGAAGGGATCTAGGTCCCTTCTGTTCAAAAGCTGATGCTGACCTGGTCTGAAAGAAGCATTCCCCTTTTACAGAGACTTTTGAAATTCTGAGGGAAAATAGCCTTTAATATCAGAATTAAATGGTGTGTGGAAAGAAGACTTTTCACTTGAACACGAATTAAGATTCTGTTTGAAAGAATAGAAATATTGGGGTGAAATTCTGCAGCGCTACCCATATGTGTCCAGCATCATCTGAGACACTCATGACACCATGCAGAAGAAGCACAAGCTGTGAGGCACCTGGCACAGCAATCTGGACTGCAAGGATTCAGGGATGCTGGCATCCACAGTTAAGTTCAGAAAATTCTTCCCTCTTCTCCCACAGCAATAGGTATGAAGCCATGAGATTGACAGCTCAGAGGAGGACCCAAGGCTGCTAGACAGACTGTCAGTCAGGAGCTGAATTACAGAGCTGAAGTCCTTAGGGCTTTCTGACTCCTTGCTGCAGAGGCAGGAGACTAAAGCAGTGAGATTTGCCTTGCCCCAGCTCATCACAGTAGTTCTGCACCCGCGCTGGTGCTCCCAGTTTCCCTCTTGTTGCAACATTATCAAAAGGTCTTATGGGCAACACAATGGCTCTGAGCTTTGTTGACTGTCAGTCTAGCATGGGAAAGCATCACTGATATTGAGGTGGTGCTCCTGGGACCTCCATTCCATGTTAAGAACCTCTGTGGGTTGGAGAATCTCAGCCTAAAAGAAAGATAAGCCTAGAGAGGTGCTGGAAGGTGTCCAGAGAAGGGTGACGAAGCTGGTTAAAGGTCTGGAACACAAACCCTGCGTGGAGAGGCTGAGGGAGCTGAGGGTGTGCAGCCTGGAGAAGAGGAGGCTGAGGGCAGGCCTCACTGCTGTCTACAACTACCTGAAGGGAGGTTGTAGCCAGGTGGGGTTGGTCTCTTCTCCCAGGCAACCAGCAACAGAACAAGGGGACACAGCCTCAAGTTGTGCCGGGGGAAGTATAGGCTGGATGTCAGGAGTAAGTTTTTCCCCAGAGAGAGTGATTGGCATTGGAATGGGCTGCCCAGGGAGGTGGTGGAGTCACCATCCCTGGAGGTGTTGAAGAAAAGCCTGGATGAGGCACTTAATGCCATGGTCTGGTTGACTGAATAGGGTTGGGTGCTAGGTTGGACTGGGTGATCTTGGAGGTCTCTTCCAACCTGGTTGATTCTATGACTTCTATGACAGCAGGTCCCACCTGCAAAACGGATTCAAGGTTTCTGTGGTTCACGCATGCAAGGCAGGGAGTCTGCAGACTTGCAGGAAGTCCAAGCCCAGGGCACTGGTGTGACAAAGTTTCTCCAAATGGCAGATTCTGGAAAGCAGTCGCTGTGAAGCCCCAGCAGCCCACCAAACGGGCTGGCAGGAACTCAGGCACGCTGCTATCAGAAACCCACCTGTGCTTCTCTTGTAGCTCTTCACAAACAATGCAGCTCCAGAGGACAATCTGGATTTCATAATAGAAACACAGTTGGAAACACCCACTACACTACAACAGGAAGGGCAAGCAGGGGAGGTAAGAGATAAGGAAAATTTAGACCACTTCATCAGCTTCTCTCTGTGCCTTGACATAAACAATAAATATATAGAGAAATAGCACACAGACCCAACCAACAGCCAGGAAATACATACTTTTACAACTACTATTCATACTTACAGCCTTTTATACCACAAAGAAATGCCAACAGCATTACAATTGTACCATAAATTCTTCCTGCAGCACAACCCAGGGCATTGCACAGAATTTGCTTATCCACAGTATCTGGCATTGGATTTTATTTTCTCCACGCTAGCGCTGTCTTTACATTGAAAAGATGCAGCTGTGGTGATGCTCCTAAAGGCATTTGTCCTCCTGTCTCACAGACATGGTTTCAATTAAGCTTAATTACAACCCCTGTAGTTTCAGACCAAAGCCTGCTTCACACCATGTGCAGTTTCTATTGCAGGACAGCTAGAACCTGAAAGTTCTGTGACGAGAATAGACGAACTGCTGCCACCCCAACGGTGTTACCTGTAGTGATGATGGGTCAGATTCAAAGCCTTTTCCTGGTAATATCATTCAAGCCTCTGCTGCTGCAACCTGTAAGCAAGCAAAAAGATGGAGTGAGTAAAAAAAATGAAAGTAGCCCTCCTGAGGCAGATTTTCATCACGAATCTCACTGTCTCTGATGATTTTCTGAAACCCCCAACTCCTACTGTCAGTTGATTATAAAGACCAGACTCCTTTTTTCCTTGAATAAATAAATAAATAGGAAGAGTTATTATCACTGACAATTACAGGGAAAAGCCATGAAAACAAGAGTGAAGTGCTCCTGCAGGGCTCCAAGGAGGCAAGGGGAAAGGGTTGAGCAGTTGCTTGTCTGACGACCTCACTCTAAGCAAAACTCGAGGTTTTCGAAAGGGCTCTGAACTGTTAACAGGCACCTGTGAGGAATGAAGCAAAGCACAAATTCATGCCTGAAAGTTTAAGAGTAGAGGAATTCATTCCCTTACTGCTGAAACCCAAGGTTTTGAGAGAGACACAAGTACAGTCAGGGTAGATTCACACAACTCTTATCCTACTCCAAGCTTAACTTCTTAACAGCAACAAGCGTAAGGCTTGGGCTGGGTACTCCGAGTACTACCAGGTTTTTATGTCACCCAGATCTTTGCTGTTCAGAACCCAACATCTTCTGAGATGGATTCTGGGGATGCTGCAGTCTAGCTCTGCTCAAATACAGAAAACAGCATGGAAAAAACCCTCTGGAATAAATGCAAATCCACCTTCTGAATAGGCCAGCTGCATGGCACCATATTAGGAGCTCTGTTTCTTAGGCACCAGACAAGTCATTTCTGAATTTGTTGACGCCATGCACAGGATCCATATAAAGCCAGACATAGATTCCAAGAACAAACTGAAAAGGAAAAACAGGCAGCATTTGCTCCCAGCAGCGACTGCAGCCACATGGCAATCTTGGCTGCCGTGCAGAAAACATTCATTAGCCTATTTAACCAAAATTAACTACAAAAATGCACTCTGTTTTCTCCCTGTGAATTGGTAAGGTGTCTTTTAAGGTGTTTTCTAACCAATTTAAAGCAATTTTTTCCTGTAAATGGTATCATTATTATCATTATGCTGGAAAAGGTTAGATCATGATTTTTTTTTTCCTCAGAGTTCTCAGAATCACATTTTACTTGCTAAAATGTCAGGAAAAAAAATCCCTTGCATCTTAGATTCACTGAGGTGCAGCAAATTAATGTCAAGAGATATAGCAAAGAGCATCCTATTTGGCCAAATGAAAGTGATAGTTACAGGTAAATGCCCCCCCCCCCCCCCCCCCCCCCCCCTGCTCCCCTGTATATAATGATCACCCNAAATACCTTTCCTCTCAGACAAATTGAATCAATATCTCAGCTTCGATAGCAAATATTTCAGATGACCTGACCTGACCATGTCTCACTCCATGGCCCTGACTCCACCAGAAATAGACACAAAGTTGTTGTAGGTTGCAGTTCCAAGTTTAAGTCACTGAATCAAAGCACAAAGTAATAGCTGGAGCTGATGATCTTAGTGGTCCATTCCAGACTATATATATATATATGTATGTATGTATATATACACTTGATTTAGCATCAACCAGGTTGGAAGAGACCTCCAAGATCATCCAGTCCAACCTATCACCCAGCCCTGTCCAATCAACCAGACCATGGCACTGAGTGCCTCATCCAGGCTTTTCTTGAACACCTCCAGGGACAGCGACTCCACTACCTCCCTGGGCAGCCCATTCCAATAGCAGATCACTCTCTCTAATCACTTCCAAGCTAATCAATTCTATAATTCTATCATTGTACCTCAGACTTTGTTCACTTCCCTTCCATCTCTTATGATGTGACAAATCAATTCAATTCTCCTTAGGAGAGTTGTCTGCATGTAAATCTGTATTTACCACTATGTGTACTCTTCAGCTGCAAATATCTATATCTATTTGAATTAGGTCTTTCTGGAAATAAAGAGCCTTTAAATGACATTTGTTTTGCAACCACCTGAAAATGGTGGAGATTATTTTGTTTCAATAGTGTTTGCATTTCTTTCCTCTTTATCAATCCTCATTTAATCACAGAATCAAGCAGGTTGGAAGAGACCTCCAAGATCATCCAGTCCAACCTAGCACCCAGCCCTAGCCAATCAACCAGACCATGGCACTAAGTGCCTCATCCAGGCTTTTCTTGAACACCCCCAGGGATGGCAACTCCACCACCTCCCTGGGCAGTCCATACCAATGCCAATCACTCTCTCTGTGAAGAACTTCCTCCTAACACCCAGCCTATACCTCCCCTGGCACAACTTGAGACTGTGTCCCCTTGTTCTATTGCTGGTTGCCTGGGAGAAGACACCAACCCCACCTGGCTATACCTGTGCTGGACCTGAGTGGTCCATCTAGCTCAGCATCTTTGCTCTAGCAGGATAACAAGGCAAGCACAAACTGACACTTGCCCAAAATACAGTCAAGCAATTTGCAGCACACAGATTTTTTAGCTAAAGATGATGCCCTTGAATTTATTAGCCCTCACACTTTGTATTTTTGTAGTTGTTTTTTGAGCTCCATAAACTTTTAGCATCTCTAATACTCTGTGGCAAGAAATTCTACAGCTTGCTTACATGCCATGGGCACCTTCTCCTTTTTTTATGTTGAGCTTTTTCAGCTACCAGCTTGTAGATGTAGCTTGTCTGCTAGTTCTTGTGCTGCAAGAGATCTATGTTCACCTTCTCTGTGCCTCTGAGGATTTTATACACATTTGTCAATCTCAGATGGCTTTATTTGTCTGGAATTTCCCCTATTATTCAAGATACAGCTAAGTAATGAGTTTATACAGTGAGGTCATACTTTTTGCTTTGCTTTCTGTCTTTCCCCTAGCATTTTTTAATGCTTGATTTGGATACTAATGGACACCAAGCTGATGTTTTCACAGGACCTTCTGTTAGACCCCCTACAATTCCACTCCTAAATTCCCAATCAAGTCAGAGCTCATCTCTTTATAGGTGACATTAGATTATTTTTCTCCTGTGCACATCACTTTACATTAATGATTTTGAATTCCTGTGCCAGTTTATTGCCTAATCACTCAGTATCATAGGGTCCTTCTGCAACACTTTATTCATGTTGGCTGTCATGTCTACTACCCTGAATAACAGTCCCATCAGCAAGCTTTATCACTCTACTCTTTACTTCCTCAATAACTGCTTATTGTTTAATCTCTACTGCTAGCAGTTTCAAGTGTTAAGTGGCATGAGTTGTGTATGATTACAACACAGTACATCAGGAAGGAAAGATTTAGAAGAATTATTGCACAATATTTCTATCCCTTTTATCACCTTTTCCTCTTGCCCATCTGTCCTAAGTTTTCCCTGTTTGCAATAGTCTGCAGAGAAAAATTGTATGTCATTCAAGGAAATTACACTGCTAGCTAATCCCTGAAAAGAGCATTTGGATAATTCAAAGGTGGTTTCTTGTTGTTCTGGAGCCTGTTCTAACCAAGCAAGACCTGAGGAGAGCTCTGAAAAAAGAACTTTGAATGTACATGAAGGGAGAATCATCAGTTTGTTCATTTAGTGTGATGTTCTGACAGAATCAACTGCAGTTTTCCTCATAGTGTCTGGTGGACTGACAAGAAATCTCTCCAAGGCCAGAACAAAGAATGCTCCAGGGACCTGACAGTACACAGGATTTATGTAGCAGCAGACCATCGTCCTATTCAGAAGCATTTAGCCAGAGTAGTTTGCTTTGCCTCTGCATCCAATTTCCATCACTCAGAAATGCCAAGGGACCAGAAGGATTTAAGAGCAGAGGGTAACCTTTGTTTGAGGGTTGGTTTATTCATTCGCAACACGCAGGAAGCATGAGTATGTACTTTAAAAGGCAGGGGGGAATGTATAAAGTTGTTTTCAAACCTGACTGGCAACAGACTGTTGGGAAAAAAGTCTCCTAGAACCCTAAGAAACATAACCTTCAGGGCTCCTGTTTTCCCTAGATCCAGTGACAGTAAATTGTTCCTCTTACATTTTGGTACCTGAAGTCCTCTCTCTGAGCCTTGGACTTTAACACTCAGACGGTGAACTTCACAGCTCAGAGAGTTCCTGATTTGAGACTGATTTTAACATTCATTACAGTTTAAAGAAAACTGTATTTGTCCCTATTAAACATGCAAAGATCTAATTATTATTTTAGTGAAGTCTTTGCTCTTTCTCTTTAGGTTGTATTTCTGCTAGTGAATCACAAGCAGAATCACAGAATGCTAGGGGAATGGAATGTTAGAATGGAAAGGACCTTGAAAGCTCATCCAGTCCAAACCCCCCTGCCAGAGCAAGACCACCTAGAGCAGGTCAAACAGGAATGCATCCACATGGATTTTGAATGTCTCCAGAGAAGGAGACTTCATAAGCTCTATGGGCCGCCTGTTTCAGTGCTGTATCACCCTCACCATGAAAGAGTTTTGCCTTATGTTCATGTGGAACCTCCTCTGTTCCAGGTTGCACCCCTTGCCCTTTGTCCTATCATTGGACATCAGTGTCCATCAACCTGGCTCCATCCTCCCAACACTCACTATGACTCCAGAGTTTTCTAAAGAAAAAAAACAATGATCCATCTTTATCCTGCAGGAGAAGTTCTTTACAGTGAGGGTGGTGAGACACTGGCACAGGTTGCCCAGGGAGGTTGTGGCTGCTCCCTCCTTGGAGGTGTTCAAGGCCAGGTTGGATGAGGCCTTGAGTGACCTGTTCTAGTGGGAGGTGTCCCTGCCTGTGGCAGGGAGTTGGAACTAGATGATCTTTGAGGTTCCTTGCAACCTAAACTATTCTATGATAAGGTCACTTCCTTATTGCATAAGGGTTTCAAGTTAGGATATAGACATAGATACAGACATAGACATAGATAGAGACTTAGCTGTAGATGCAGACACAGATATAGACATAGATATAGATGATACAGATGTATACTATAAAGTCAGTTTGTACTTTGAATAGTTCAATATTTAATGTGACCACCATCTTACTGTACCTTATGACATACTTATGTCACTTACCTGCATTGTGTAAGAAGGAGCACCTCTGCCTCAGTCACACCAACTGATTCACCTAACTGGATGCCAATTGTTCATATTATCAAACCCAAGAGAGCCATGGCAGGAATTTCAGCTGGCTGTCCAGTTTTACCAGTAGCTGTTCACAGGTATTGCAAAACTTGTGCTTTCTACAAGCATCCTTGCAAGTATTTACTTCAGACCATATATTTTCACTGAAAACAAAAGTTGCATCAGAGTTGGAAGCCTGCATTTTTTTATTCATAAGAAACTTCAGCAGTCAGTGTTGAGCCTGAAAATGATGCCGAGTTTGCCTTGAGTGGAAATAGTACCTCAAGCAAAGTACCATCACTGACTGTTGTGCACAAAAAAGAAATCAGGTTACAAAAGTGTTTTCATGAATAGTCAGTGAACTGAAATGAAAGTTCTCCTTTTGATGTATTAGGCTTTGCAAAGATTGTCTAATGGATGGCACTTAGTGCCATGGTTTGGTTAATTGGAAGGGTTAGGTGATAGGGTGGACTTGATGATCTTAGAGGTCTTTTCCAACCTACTTGGTTCTGTGATTCTAGAGATACATTTTTTATATTAGGACTGGATATGTGTGATGGTTTGTTACCCACCCCCCTACTCTTATGAAATAGAATAGAATAGAATCGACCAGGTTGGAAGAGACCTCCAAGATCATCCAGTCCAACCTAGCACCCAGCCCTATCCAATCAACCAGACCATGGCACTAAATGCCTCATCCAGGCTTTTCTTGAACACCTCCAGGGACGGTGACTCCACCACCTCCCTGGGCAGCCCATTCCAATGCCAATCACGCTCTCTGACAACAACTTCCTCCTAACATCCAGCCTGGACTTCCCCCGGCACAATTCGAGACTGTGTCCCCTTGTCCTGTTGCTGGTTGTCTGGGAGAAGAGACCAACCCCCAGCTGGCTACAACCTCCCTTCAGGTAGTTGTGTCCTGTGTCCCCTGTGTCCCCTGTTGTCTGGGAGAAAAGACCAACCCCCACCTGGCCACAACCTCCCTTCAGGTAGTTGTAGACAGCAATGAGGTCACCCCTGAGCCTCCTCTTCTCCAGGCTAAACAACCCCAGCTCACTCAGCCAGGGGACTAGACTCAGCTGAGCTGGAAATTAGAATGAAGCTTTAGATTCACAGCTTAGCACAATATACAAGGTGATATTTACAATATGTACAGCTATATAGAGAAATGTGAGTTAAAGGTAAGACAGAAACCACAGTCCCCAGGAGGGGTTCCCAACCACCCTTCCACCCCTCTACTCTATCCCAGACTTTGCCTTACATTGAAGGTGAGTTTGGAGAATTAGCCAGGGGGGTTAGGAAGCAGATGGATTAGACAGCAGATTAGGGAGAGAAGTGCAGGCAGCCAGAGACAGAGAGTAACTCTGTTATCTATATTTATGTTCTTGCTTTTATACATCTCAGCAAGCCTATGAGTGCAGTAGACATCACCATTGTTTCCTTTCCATGGCCTATCATCTAATTCTTCTCACCAAAATATTCCAGCCAGCTTCAAACTAGCACAATGTGTCAAAAAAAGATATAATTTTGCTGGTTTTCCTTGCAAATACTATTTGGTGACCCCAGGGTTCAGCAGCTACTTCTTAACACTCACTCCAGCAGGCATCACAATTGCATTGCATTCTTCCCAAGAAATGCCACTTCCAGAATAACTTTGTTGAAAACAATATTAAATGCACACCAAAACAAGCCCCAAAGCATGAGTATGGGAGGGTGTAGAACAAGTCCTCAAACTCACCTTCATGTGATGAAAGTTCCCTGTTTGTTGCAGGTGGACAGACTAGATTTTCCCCTCTCTCCTCTGAAAAGAAAGGAAAGATGGCAGCTGTACCTAGCACAAGGCATTGCCATCTGTATTCATTTGAGTAAGCCAATTTAGTTCGTACAATAATAGGAGTTTCCAAGCTTCCAAAGCTACAGGCAAAAATAATGTATTCCACTTTGCTTTCTCAGAGCTTAAACCTGATTTTCCTCCCAGCTGAACTGATTGCCTTAATGGTGAGTATTCATATTGCTATGTTTATTTGGTGGGCACAGGTTTTGGAACAATATTGGGATCTATAATTCTGTAAAGGGAATAATGAAAGGCAAGTAAGGTCACCTGTCAGTTTTTGAGCCCTAAGAAAACATATCATTCTCAGAAAATCACTTTCTGTATTGAAAATGTGCAGGAGAAAATGAATGACAGAGGGATAGAGGAAAAAAAAAAACCACAAGAAAGGCTACTTTGTGTTTCCTTTTTGATAGAAGGAAAAAAAAAACCTCTGTACCAACCAAATGAGGTTTTTGCTGTAGCATAATTCAGATGAGTCATAATGTTGATTCTTATACCAAATGCACCAGAGTCTCTGTGAGATAGCAAGTTCAGACCTAGAGTTGAGAGAATTATTTATCAGTCTGAGTTGAATAAGACATCATTCATTTAACAGAAATTAGAAGTAGCTGCCTTGGCAGAGTTTGCCTGTGGAATTACAAGAGGATGGGCAAGAATTCTTATAAAGCTGAAGAAGTCTGTTTACTGACTTGAGCAGACTTTGAAGGGAGTCTCTTTGCATTCTGCTTGCAGTGCTCTGTGCACAGAGTTATCCTTATCTTTAAATGAACAAATGCTGAAAATCTTCTACCCTACCAGTCTGTCTCAGCAGAGAAGGATAAACGTGCTCAGCTGAACGCACAGTTCACTCTCTTCACTAGGGCTTCACATGTGGACTGTTATTTTCATCCTTGTTGCCAAAGATTTGCTTCAGTCTGAAATTCCAGTTGCCTTCTAGAGGAATTTTTTTTTTTTTGTAATCTCACCTTGGCTTCCCTTAATCCAAATTAAGCAATACATACACCTTAACTGCTACATCTGCTTTATTCTGCTGTGGTGGTTTGGGTGTTCCCTGCCCCCCCCTTCCCCCACTTTAGAAATCACCCAGACTAGACTCAGCTGGCTCTGGAAATATGAATGAAGCTTCTATTTACAGCTAGCACAATATACAAGCAGATGTTTACAGTATATACCATTATAGACAGAAATATACAAGGTAAAAAGGTAATACAGACACAACTCCCCTTCCAGAAACCTGAGTCCCCCAGAAGGGGCTCTCAACCACCCCCTCACCTTCCCCCTACCCCTCTCAACCTTACCCCAGCCCCAAGGAAGAATGGAGGTTCGGCCAGGGGGGTTAAGAAGCAAGGTGGATCAGCCAAAGAAAATGGATGGTGAGGTTAGAGAGTAAGATGCAGTTCAGCCAGCAGCCCAGAGCTCCCCAGCAGGCGAAGAGCGAAGTGAAGTGACTTTATCTATGTTTTGCTTTCCCTTTTTTACACATCTCAGCAAGACTATGAGAGAAGTAGACCTCACCATTGTTTTCATTTCACAGCCTATGATCTAGTCCTTCTCACCAAAACATTCTAGCTAGCTTCAAACTAGCACATTTGCCCAGGGTGAAAGCTCTGTTTCAAATGGCTGCAGTCATAAGGCACTTCTTACAAATATGAGACTGAATTTGCACTCTGCCTGTTGCAACTTTTATTCCCCATGAAAGCAGCATTCAGAAAAGAGGTATATAGTCTATGCAGATAAGTGCATAGCTTCATTTCACAGTGCTCCTGACAGCAAAGAATTACACTTAACGTTACAGTCAAGCTTCTAATTCATTGTTTTACCTCATTCATAGCTTTTTTGGCAAAAAAAGACCCTGTGGACTTGCTAATCTCAATGCCTGCATTAAAACCTTTCCTAAGGAAACATCCTTCCATCCATTTCAAATTATACATCTTCAGTTTTAACACGTGCTTAAGCTACTCTTGGATAAGCAATAAAATAAGAACAGCTGGTCAAAACACTTCTAAATTTTGACATGGTGCCAATCATGAGAAAAGTAACTCTTTAAGGCCAAATTGCAGAAAAATATTTGAAAATAACACACAGAATTAAAAATAAAAAGAATCAGATCTTGTAAGAAAAACGCTAGGCAGGGATCACTATTTCAGTCTTATCTATAACAGTAGTTCTAGCACTTATCATAGAACCAGGGTTGGAAGGGACCACAAGGACCACCTAGTCCCAACTCCCCTGCCATAGGCAGGGACACCTCACACTAGAGACACAGGCTCTCTAGAACCTCATCCAGCCTGGCCTCAAACACCTCCAGGGATGAGGCTTCAACCACCTCCCTGGGCAACCCATTCCAGTGTCTCACCACCACACTTATAACCAATTACAACACCTCCTATGTTCCAGCAACAAGCTTTGAGGTCAGGTCAGGAGCCTAGAAAAGAACTTCACATCCATTAGGGATTTGAGCCCATCCTTCTTTTGCTGTTGCTGTTCAGCACTATCCTTATCAATCTTTGCAGCATTCCCAGCTAATATTGACATGCTAACAGCTGCAAAAAACAATCCTGCAACACATAGCTTCACTTGCCTCCTCCTCCTCTGCTGGTTCCCTGTGCAAGCTAAAGAGTTGTAACTTACCCACAGAGAGAGCACAGTCATAGCCACAGCTCTGGATGAAACATCCCTCCTCTCTCCTCTCGCCTCTTGCCCCTGCAGCACAGCTGGCAAGTGAAGTCGGCGATGCACACAGCCATGGTACAGGTCAAGGTGGGGCTGAATATCACAAAGCAGGAGTTAGCAAAGAAGGTGACAAGAAGAAACAGAGTAAAAAAGTTGGAGAGTAAGAACAAAAAAAAAACCCAACAAACAAAAACACAACAACAACCTGTGACAGTGCCTCAGAACACAGCAACAGGTCTCCTAAAATAGAAAGAGAAACTAGGAGGTGCTGGATTAACAGAAAGGGCTAGAAGAGGTTTGCTCTAATACATACCAAGAGTAGTACTTGAGGGAAATAATGTCTCTTTAAAGGTGCTGGAACCCTGCTCAAAGCACTGAGATGCACTTTTTAAAAATAATGCAGGGAGGAGAGCAGTGCAAGAGGTCTAAGAGCAGAAGGAAATAGTCTTATTGTGCCAGTCCCAGCCATGCTTCTGTAATATTTCACTGTATTCTTTCAACAGGGCTTGAGCCCATCCTACAGACTGCTACCACTTACTCAAGTGATTTCACCGGTGAAGCTGTTTCTTCAATGAAGTCAGGAAAGAACAAAGCCATGCCCCAAAATGTCAGCCTGAAAATGCTGTTCTGTCTGTTGGCATTCACTTCTCTGGTCCCAACGAGGTCATGATTTTCCAAAGGTAGCTCCCAGCTAGCCAAGCCAACATAAAGGTCAGATTTTAGGCATTAAATGTAGAGAAATTCTCTACTTTGTTTTAGGCATTAAATTGTAGGGGGAAAAAAAAATCAAACCTTTAGTGTAGGCAAAATATGGTCCCTGAGTTTACTTTAACATCAGACATAGAATCATAGAATCAACCAGGTTGGAAGAGACCTCCAAGATCATCCAGTCCAACCTAGCACCCAGCCCTGTCCAATCAAGCAGACCATGGCACTAAGTGCCCCAGCCAGGCTGCTCTTGAACACCTCCAGACACAGTGACTCCACCACCTCCCTGGGCAGCCCATTCCAATGCCAATCACTCTCTCTGGCAACAACTTCCTCCTAACATCCAGCCTATACCTCCCCTGGCACAACTTGAGGCTGTGTCCCCTTGTTCTGTTGCTGGTTGTCTGGGAGAAAAGACCAACCCCCAGCTGGCTACAACCTCCCTTCAGGTAGTTGTAGACAGCAATGAGGTCACCTCTGAGCCTTCTCTTCTCCAGGCTAAACCCAGCTCCTTCAGCCTATCTTCACAGGGCTTGTGGTCCAGGCCCCTCACCAGCTTCGTTGCCCATCTCTTTGTATCCACCAGCCTCATTAACAAGAAATTAACTTAGCAGCTTAGCCTACCTATCACAGAATCATAGAATCAACCAGGTTGGAAGAGACCTCCAAGATCATCCAGTCCAATCTATCACCCAGCACTGTCCAGTCAACTAGACCATGGCACTATAGCCTCTATGATTACTGTTCATTTATTTTGACCAAACTATGGCTTGGGACATAGGATGTTTACATGCAGTTTACTCTTTCACTTGGTTAATTTTGGCTAGAATTATTGCAACTAACAGAACACATAATTCTGAAATAATACAATTACTTTTATATCCATAGCCAGTCTAATTGTTCCCACCTTGCAAGAGCTCCCCATGTGTGATTCTACTTGAACACATCCATTTTTCTATTTAATATTTCTTGATTCTAAGCATCCTTTAGAACAGAAGGGTGAAGACAGCTTAGATCTTTTTTGTTTCTCATGGTGAAATTTTGCTGCACAATTGCTTGTGTTACTGTTTCCAGTGAGAGAATGCTGGTGTTCAGTCTGCCAAGGATAGGATGCAGACACTTCAAGTAAGAGAATTAACTTTCCTATCAAAATAACTTCATTTTTGCAGCCCAATCAAAGGGGCACTGTGAGGGTTGTTAAGTGTGAAGACGTTCAGCAATTGGCAGCTGTTCCAAGTGCTCTCCTTCAAGAGACACTGTCGACTTCAAAAAGTCACATGTAAACCTGGTCTGAAGGCAGTGTGTGGTAAGTAGGAAGTTCAAGGGTAATGTTTTGTTTTCCTTTTCATTTCTGTGAGGAGTTTTGTGGAAGCTTTCCCGGCTCTAGTGAGACATCAACCTGTAATGTTTATAAATGGAAAGCCATTGCTAAATCCTTTCTAAAGCAACTTCAGGCATGTTTTTCAAAGGTAATTCGTAATTCAAAGATGCAGATTTCCGTGGCAGTGAAACGGAGCCTTGTTGGAATGGCAGGAGGCACTTATCTAAATTTTAGATTTCTGAACACTTTAGCAAACTGGGTCACTGAGTGTTTAAGAACCTGTGCCACTGACAGACAGTGAGATTTGTATTCCTGACTCCTTTTGGTGCCTTTAAAGTTTTATTCTCCTGGGGAAAAAAAAAAAATCTTTTCCCTGTTGCACTGTTGCAGCAGTCTCGACTCCTGGAGCTGCTTCTCTGAGCAGCTTCACATCCTGCATGAATTCAGTGAGCTAAACTATGCCTCTAAACATTTCATCTGCACTAGACCTTTTTTAAGCTCCAGCATTCAGCTATTACATTTAACAAAGGACAGACACTAGGCACTGTTAGAACCCAACACTATCATCTACATGCCAAGGGAAAAACATTACTCACATTCCCAAATCTGTTTCCCATTAAAAATTTAGCAGATTTGGTACAATTGTAAAGGTAAAGTTCAGTCTCTTCAAATAATTACTTGAATTCCTGTTACACCCTATTGTGTAGGTTCACACAGAGGAATTTTGGTCTGTGTTGAAGCTATTTCAAAGGAAGCTGATGCACACAAGTGACCATTAATGCTGGGTTTCTTTTATGTGGTTAACAACATGGCTGAATCTGCAAGAGGCTTTGACATCTCTTAAACAGCATTAGTTTCAAGTGGGTCATTTAGGAGCTGGTTGAGTCCACCAGTTACTCGTTCCCGTTGAGTGGCTGACAGTTGCCTACTTCTGCCCTTTGCCAAGTGATGTTGTAGTTTTGGAAGGCATTGTGTGAAAGCCTTATATTACTTAAATTCAGGGAAAAGGGAATTACTACAGAGGAGAGGAGATTCATACAACACAAGGTCTGGCTATATGTTCATTTCTGATACCAGCTCTCCAGACAAGCACTTGCCAATTCCCTTTTACTCACCTTTGGTAACTTCTGTTCCTCCATGTGGAGCCTTGCAATGTTTTCAGACTGCAATTCCACTGAATTTAGTACCTGTGAACAGACAACTGTGGGTCAGCAAAGTCACCAAGCTCACCCAGGGGAGGGTGCCATGCGAACGCTTGCATTTTGCAATAGAACGGATCTGTTTGACATGAGCAGGCTCAGACTGCCTATGATCGATTTTCTGGAGCTTACTTTGCAAAGAATCTGAAGGTTAGACAGCTACCAGCTCAGGACCTTCCATGCTCTTCCTAGTACTACTGCTGAAGGTAACCAGTTGTGTTGGTTTTTATCCCATACATGTCTTGCAAGGCTTAGCATGAATATTACCAACTCTGTATCAAAAGACATGTGGCTAGCAGGATGAGGGAGGGAATTCTGCGTCTCTACTCTGCTCTCATGAGACCACACCTGCAGCACTGCATCCAGCTCTGGTGCCTCCACTATAAGAGGGACATGGAACTGCTGGAGCAAGTCCAGAGGAGGGCCACGAAGATGATCAGAGGGCTGGAGAACCTTCCCTATGGAGACAGGCTGAGAGAGCTGGGGCTGTTCCAGCTGGAGAAAAGAAGGCTCCAGGGAGACCTTAGCACAGCCTTCCAGTACATGAAGGAGGTTACAAGAAAGCCAGGAAGGGACTTTTTAACAAGGGCTTATAGTGATAGGATGAGCAGGAATGGCTTTAAGCTCGAGGAGGGCAAATTTAGACTGGAGATTAGGAAGAAATTCTTTAGAGTGAGGATGGTAAGACTCTGGAATAGGTTGCCCAAGGAAGTTGTGAAGGCCAGGTTGGATGAGGCCTTGAGCAACCTGGGCTAGTGGAAGGTGTCCCTGCCCATGGCAGGGAGGTCAGAACTGGATGATCTTCAAGATCCCTTCCAACCCAAACTATTCCATGACTCTATGAATCTACCTTCTGGGGGAGAAATCTGGGCATACTTTAACCCACTGCTGGGGCAAAGCTTTCTCAAAGGACCCTCAGTCCTTTGCAAACACGTCAGGTCTGTAAGCAAGGCAACTATTCCATCTCACACTCATGCTTTAAAATATGCTTTTCACATCAAAAGCATTACCACATTGCCCTTATTTCTGGTGACATATTATCTCCGCTTCTCTCAGACAGGTGGGCCTTATAAATGTTCAACATCATCTCATATCTCCTAGCTGTAATGCATGTTTCATTTGTCACACTGAAACAGAATTACCTCAACCCACTTTATCAGATCCCTTTGGAGAATCTGGTTTTAACCTGACATGTTGGGAACATTAGAGACTGTAATTGTTTAGGGTTAATCGTACAGGTGTGGAATTAGGAAGGGTATGTTGAGTTGTGACAAATAGTATCAGGGTCAGACTTGAGGTTAAGAGAAGGAGGACGTGGGGCATTTCTTTCCCCCTCTAATAGAACAATTAACATTTAGCCCAATCAATCTTGCATTTTTTAATGTCCTGCTGATAGGTCATGCACCATTACATCAGTGTGTGAGAGAGAGCCAATGCAAATAGGCCACTGGATGTCACCTCAATGGCATCTTCCTGTAAATCTAATATGGTGTAAATGTAATAGAAGAGCACCAAGATGAACAAGAGGGGAAGAACCACAGGTTCAGAAAACTTTATTAAGTAAAAAGCATGTTTTCTTAAGCAGGATAAGCAGCACAGCACTGACCCTATCACTGATGTCTGGGCACTGATATAGCTGGAGGTCTCTAAAGCTAATAATAACTGTAGAAATATCTTTAAACACTAAATCTCATTTTGCAGTTCGCTGTCCATGGGTTAACGGAGGTTTTTTCCCCCTTTATTAAAGAACAAAGAGGCAGCAAACCCAGCTTTATTTGTTCAAACATTACTGGGTGGTGAATTCAAATCACAGTCTCTTTGCACAGACTCAGGCTCCTCGCTTCTCAGCAGCTCCTGATGGAACAATATGAGAAAGGTTCATCCAAGGGGCTCAGACAAGACTGCAAAGTGACTTGTTCCCAGTGGAGGCACAGGTATCCTGGCAGGTGGGTGCATTATTGCAGCGTAAGGAAGGGCATGGCTCTGCAGTGTATTGGAGACCTAAGGGGAACCCTCTGAGTGTACAGCATCCTGCTGTGGATGTAAAACAATTTCCTCATGTCCCTGTCCCACTGTGGGTCACTCATGGACTGCAATCCCTCTAGGGTGTTCCTGACCCTGGTATTAGTGTTGTGTCCCTCACCCAGGGTGCCTCCAGCTCCCAGCAGCTGCTGGGATTTTTAAATCTACATTTGAGCATGCTCACCATTTGCTGCTTTGATGCTTAAATGGTTAGTTTATGCATGCAGTGGTTAGATTTTGCTGGAGAGTGTGGTTCCTCCACTGTTCGTCTCAGGGCGGTCTGTCCTGTGGTGCTGCCTCCTGCCTCAACACCTGCAGAGCCGCCTACAGTGAACCCTGCTGCTTGTGCCCTCGCTGCTGCACTCAAGTAACTCAAATGCTGTCAACCACATCTTACTCACTCTGATGTAATTTACATGTACAGGTCCTCAACTAATACCAAGAAGTACACTCTTAGTGGGTGTGGAAAAACAACACAATTTCCAACAGCTGATAAACAGCCTAATCAACTTAATTTGACCTGTGCATTACTCACAACTCTGAAGTTCAGCTTCAGAAAGTGATCATGCAGAAGTGCATCTCACACTGTCATTTTAGTTTCCTTCATTGCTATCCCATGGAGGAACACGTTCGTCAGCTGCACTTTTTGCATGGGTATTGTGAAATCTTCTATAGCTGAAATGTTCAAAGCTTAAAATTCCCATTCCATATGATTAAAAAAAAAAAAACAAACAAACTCAACAACAACAAAAAAACCCAACCACAAAAACTCACCAACAAAAAAACCTACGACAAAACCAAACCCCAAATAAGCCTAAACCCCCACCCCCAAGCCTGGATTTCATCCAGGATGAAATTATACTCCTTAAAGCTTTTCAGATAAATGAAAACTTCATCCTTGCTTTCCTGCAATGGCAGCTCCTGGGTCTCCCTGGCCTGTTCCAGAAGCAGCACAGAAGCACCAAGCACTCACAGTACCTGGTTCTGAGGTGCTTGGAGATTCCCAGCTCTGGCTGATCTGTTCCAGCAAATCTGTTAAGTCCTGAGACTTTCAGCCCCCTCCTTTTCTGCAGGACCATCAGGGTATCTGACTCGGGAGGCTGCAACAAAGGACCCCAAACTCTGGATTTAGCCTGTGAAGTCAAAGGTTGAAGCTGGGGAAGGACTTTTTAGGATGTCAGGTAGTGATAGGACTGGGGGGAATGGAACAAAGCTAGAAATGGGTAGGTTCAGAGTGGATGTTAGGAAGAAGTTCTTCACCATGAGGGTGGTGAGAGCCTGGAATGGGTTGCCCAGGGAGGCGGTGGAAGCCCCGTCCTTGGAGGTATTTAAGGCCAGGCTGGATGAGGCTCTAGACAGCCTGATCTAGTGTGAGGTGTCCCTGCCCATGGCAGAGGTGTTGGAACCTGATGATTCTTGTGGTCCCTTCCAGCCCTGACTGATTCTATGGTTCTATGGCTCTATGATCACAGAATCATAGAATCAGCCAGGTTGGAAGAGACCTTCAAGATCATCCAGTCCAACCTAGCCCCCAGCCCTAGCCAATCAAATACACCACGGCACTAAGTGCCTCATCCAGGCTTTTCTTGAAGTCTTGACCTCCAGGGACAGTGACTCCACCACCACCCTGGGCAGCCCATTTCAATGCCAATCACTCTCTCTGGCAAGAACTTCCTCCTAACATCCAGCCTAGGCCTCCCCTGGCACAACCATTCTGTAGTCAGGGTGTTTTTAAAAACAAACCCTTTCACAAGGTCATCCTTGCACTGAAGAGCTGAGAAGTCTTTAGGGAAATTCACTTTCCCCATTTGCCTGGAGAGAAAAAAGAACAAATTGCATGTACAACTTTGCCTCCCTTGAGGTGTCAATCTTGAACTCCACTCAGAGGTGGGATTGGCTTCTCTCTTTTCATTTATTATCATCTTCAGAAGAAGACTTTTAATAACAAGAGGCTATCTGCAGTGTCTTTGATTTAAGTAGCAACTATTGATTGACCAGTTAGAACTTCCGTGCTTTATGAATTGTTCTCTGGAGGTGACAAAATGGGGAAATCAATGCCTCAATCTGCTTTTAACCTGCACAACTCCTTGTGCAGCTTACACTTTTCCTAAGCAAGCTTTGGCAGCCGAAGGAATATTCTTTTAAGCACCATCAGATTTTGCAGGTGCAGAAGGGACCAACATATCAGAGATGCAGTTTATTAAATAAGGCAATCACAACAGAAAAAATTAGCACCTTAGGCCAGAGGTAACAACTTACTCCAACTAGAGCTCTTTATAGAAGTAGAACATTTTGTGAGTCTAAAAACATCTTAGAAAGGAACAAAACCTCCTAGTTTGAATTAGTGGGGAAATACTCTTAGTGTGGCTGGCCTAAAGCGCCAAGGCACAACCTTCTCTCCCTGATTGCTGTTATTACCATGGCAATAGTAGTTTACTTTATCAGCCTGAGTCCTTGCAGGGGGAATAAAGAATGGATTTACACAGATTTGCAGTAAAAATACAGTGGAAAGTCATAATGCATAGGGCATATAAGATGCTATTATCTGAGTCACTGTTACATTCTCTGGGTGCCAGAGTAGTACTGCATGATAACTCACCTACCTTATCACAGCAGCAAAACCTCTTTACACTGAGAAGGAGGTACAGGATAGGTTAATCTTAATGGCTTCTCCTGATAGATTAAGTGCGGATGCATCAGATCTGAATTCAAACGAAGAGCTATATGCTGTGTGTTCTGGTCATGGTTCTATAGAGGAGGCACTGCAAAAGTTCAACATACTTAAAAAAAAAAAAACACTAAAATACCCCAACAAAACAAAAAAACAACGAAAACAAAACTCAAAGCCCATGTGTCCTGCATAGGTTTTGTCAGAAATGGAAACAATGCACTCTGAGGTTTCCACAGGTTGCCAGGAATGTTTGGAATAAAGAGACTTTCAAGCTTATGAAAGACAGCTTTTGCTAAAAGAAGAGGCATGTATGAATAATGACCACACCTGTTAGAAGCAGGTTATTATTCTGGTTTCAGACTAGCCATAAAATAATGATCATTTCCTCATTTATGAAGGAAAAAACCGCCGTGGAGAAGGGCAGTATGCAGCCAGCCATTATTTCAGCAGATGAGACACATTACATTCATGGGTCAGCTCTTGCACTGATGCAAAAACTGTATCTCCACCAGCTTTAAATACCTAATTCCACATCTTTTAAGGGTACTGTTTATCCTGAAAGGTCAATAATGCAATCAACCATTCATTATTGTGATGATTACCATGAAAAAAATTACCAGCTCTTGCTTAAATGAACACACCTTCTATTTATATCTGTGCTTATTGTAAGTTTAAATGTTGGATGCTCTAATGGGGTAGCAGGACTCTAGAAGTATTCATCATTAATCAAAAGCTTAACAAGCTACCAAAACAAGATTGAAAAATAAAATTTAAGTGGGACTAGCAAAGAGGAACATTTTAAAAATCAAAAACTAAACAATACCACAAATCACCTGCAAAGCAATCTAGGACAATAAATACTGTGGGTGATAAAAGAAGCAGCATTTCCTTCTTTCCTGCTCAATTAAGTTCAGAATTAATAATTACAATTATAGCTGAAGTAATGAAAATGCATCACAACTGAAATAAAGGAGTGAGGTATTCATAGCTGAAATGGTAATGCTCTGGGTTAACAGATCTTCAGGCAGCAGCAGATAGATGGAGCTTCAGTTCCTTCAGTTCCTTCAGATAGAATGATAAAATCATAGAAGCAACCAGGTTGGAAGAGACCTCCAAGCTCATCCAGCCCAACCTAGCACCCAGCCCTGTCCAATCAACTAGACCATGGCACTAAGTGCCTCATCCACTCTCTTCTTGAACACTTTCAGGGACAGTGACTCCACCACCTCCCTGGGCAGCCCATTCCAATGCCAGTCACTCTCTCTGGGAAAAACTTCCTCCTAACATCCAGCCTATACCTCCCCTGGCACAACTTGAGACTGTGTCCCCTTCTTCTGTTGCTGGTTGCCTGGCAGAAGAGACCAACCCCACCTGGCTACAGCCTCCCTTCAGGTAGTTGCAGACAGCAATGAGGTCTGCCCTGAGCCTCCTCTTCTCCAGGCTGCACACCCCCAGCTCCCTAAATGGCATTGTCTGGCAAGTTAAAGTCGCCCACAAGAACAAGGGCAGGTGATCTTGAGGCAGCCTCCACTGCTTAAAGAGTAATAAATCAACCTCTTCTTCCTGGTTGGGTGGTCTATAACAGACTCCAACCAGGATGTCAGCCTTGTTGCTTTCCCCTTAATTCTCATCCACAGGGACTCAACCTGATCATCCTTAATCTCTACTTCCATGACATCCAGAGCATCTCTAATACATAGGGCCACTCCTCCAACCCTTCTCCTTTGCCTGTCTCTCCTGAGGAGTCTGTAGCCATTGACAGGACTAGGGGGAATGGAGGGAAGCTGGAGATGGGTAGATTCAGGCTGGATGTGAGGAGGAAGTTCTTCACCATGAGAGTGGTGAGACCCTGGAATGGGTTGCTCAGGGAGGTGATTGAGGCCCCATCCCTGGTAAAGCCAGGCTGGATGAGGCTGTGGGCCGCCTGATCTAGGGTAGGGTGTCCCTGCCCATGGCAGGGGGGTTGGAACTAGATGATCCTTGTGGTCCCTTCCAACCCTGACTGATTCTACGATTCTACAATTACTACACACTCTCAGGTGAGACAGGCAAGGGAGAAGGGATGGAGTCCTATCCCAGGGAGCAAGTGAGCAGAGCCTGTCCCCTCCCTCCTGACCCCCAGCCCTCAGATATTTGTAGACATTTATCAAATCCCCTCTCAGTCTTCTCCAGACAGAAAAGCCCCAGGTCCCTCGGCAGCTCCTCCCTGTTGCCCTCCTTCTCACTCTCTCCCCTCCGCCCACTCTCTGTTACAGGAAGGTTTCCCGGCGTCAGGTAATCCGCACAACCACCACTGCTTTAAAGGGATGAGGGTGGTACAGCAGAAGGAGGGCATCGCTATCTTGCAGCACATGGCTGAGGTCCAGCAGAGATAATCGTTTCAAACTACCTAGGAAAAAACCAAGCAGCATAATAATGTTAGTCAGGTAGCTTTTTCCACCTTATCAACACCTGCAGACAGAAAGCTGCTCTGACAAATGCTACACCAGAGGGTAGGATAAGTGGAATTAGAAAATATTACCTTCAGGAGCTATTGGGCTCCCAAATACGAGGTGCAACAGTAATGTAGATAGCATGGCAATGCAGACAATAAGTACAGCTTTGAATTCAAACATGACCTTCAAAGAGCTTCTTCTTAGCGGTACTGAGTAAAAGCCCTAAACCTTTGAAAGAGCACAACCAAACAATAAGCCCCCAACTTTGTGTACACCTCTGAGAATTCAGTCTCAATAATGAACTCTCAAAAGTCTTTTATCCCTCTTTTAAAGACTTTATTTATCAAATTTGAAAGATATCTTCCCTTTGCCTCATTTTTATCAGGCTCAAGGTATCTTATCAATATTCACTCAGCTAGCACAAGCACATTTCTAAGTGACAGTATGGAACAGTAAGTGATAAACTGGGACATTTTTGCAGCTCAGACCACTGTGCAAGATAAAAGCCTATAGGCTCCTGCAAAAGCAGCAGGGCTTTGGCCAAAATGTCAGAAGCAACTATTTAGTGGGGAGTGATTCACTGAGCTGACACTTCAAAAGCTGGGGGAGCTGTTCAAGTGCTCCAAGCTAGGTTTGAAAAACCTAGACTCCCTTGAACTAGGGGTTCAAAACTGGCAGAGTCTAGGAACCCTACTCTCACTCTTCCAAGTGAGAGACAAATCATGCTCTACAAAGGTTAGGACAGAATATTTCATAGGCAAGATCCTCTACAAAGTGGAGTGGTGTTTGCAATTCACAGGCAGTAGAAAGCTATGATGCTTTTATTAGAGAAAGGGATGTTCCCAGGCATTTTTTTTGTCAAAGCTGAACAACTATTATTCTCTTTCATGATCATTAAATGCACTAAAAGCAGGTAAATTCAAGTAACTATACAAAGCTTTGACAACGAAATAAACTGCCAAAAGAGTTTGCTCCTATCACTTCAGTGTGGAAAAGAGCTGGCTGGTTGAGAAATCGCTGAGGAGGATCTTCATTGCCACAGGCTCACGCTGTGTGAATGCACACAAGCTATAGAAAACACTTCTAGACTACGTATGAGACAAATGAAAAAGCTTGGAAGACTACCAAAGAGAACAATCTGTCAATAAGCAACCAAAAAAATCATGCTGAAAGGATGAGTTAAGCTATGTAAGGCCTTGTTAATGACCAAATCTTGAAATCAACCTGACGGCGAGTCCCGCAGGCAGTAAGGAATAGAGGGATAATGCTCTGCTCCCTCTAACTTACTTAGCAATAATATTCTACAGTGGAAGAAATACAATAGCAACAATAAATTCTGCAGAGGGAATGAAGTTTTACCTTGTACTAAAGCAGCAGACAGCACTTTGATTTAAGCATTCCCTTTCTTCATCTGTTAGGCAGCCAAGGCAGACTATTACAAAATTGATCTAAGGCACATCATGATTCAGTAAAATGATTCTTTTAGGACAATCTATTTTTTTTTTACTACTCTTGATAATTTACTATGTGCTTTAAATCATACAAATCATATATGTATTCACCATGATGAAAGGTTGACCATGAGGCAGCAATGGGCTCTGGTGGCATTCTAGAGTATATTAAAAGGAGCATGGTTAGCAGGTCAAGAGAGGTTCTCCTCCTGCTCTACTCTGCCTTGGTCAGGCCACATCTGGAATATTGTGTCCAGTTCTGGACCCCTCAGGTCAAGAAGAACCTCAGGGAACTGCTTGAGAGAGTCCAGCACCGAGCCACAAAAATGATTAAGGGAGTGGACTATCTTCTTTATGAGGAGAGCCTGAGGGAGTTGAGGCTCTATAGCTTTGGGAGGACGAGACCGAGAGGTGACCTTAGTCATGTTAAAGGTGAGTGCCAAGAAGATGGAGCCAGGCTCTGCTCGGTGACGCCCAACAACAGGACAAGGAGCAATGAGTGGAAGTTGAGGCATAGGAAGTTCCATGGAAACATAAGAAAGAGCTTTTTCCCTGTGAGGGTGACAGAACACTGGAAAAGGCTGCCCAGGGGGATTGTGGAGTCTCTCCCTCTGGAGATGTTGAAAAGCTGCATGGGTGCATTCCTGCGTAATCTGGTATAGGTGATCCTGCTCTGGCAGGGGGGTTGGACTGGGTAAGCTTTCTAGGTCCCTTCCAGCCCCTAACCTTATGTGATTCTGTGGCCAAAACAAAGCAAGAATTATCCAAAGATATATTACAGAACCAAAACTTGTCACTGGAATGCATCCTGTTCCTTATAGATTTTAGACTTTGTCTGTCATTACTGTGGTGGAAACAGCAGTGATGTAACCCCTCTTGGTCTCATAAAAGCTAAGAATAAGTCCTAGCTTCAGTTACATCATGATAAACAGCTCAAAATCTCCTGCTGTTGATGACATAGAATACTTTTTCCTGGTAGTGAATCTTCTCTCAGGGTGACACAAGACATACAGTATCAGTGGATGGCAGCACTTGTGGGGCGTTCTTATTCCAAGCACAAACTTCAGCAAACTACCAGTTGGCAGAAGAGCATCTTTACTGCAAGCCTGTTAACTCCAGTGCTTGGGAAAACTGAGGGTGGGGAGGAGGTGGCTCACTGGTGGTGACAGGGCTGACCAAAGTCTAAAAATCTATTCATGTCATCAGCTTTAGAAAGGCAATCAAGGGTTACATCTACATTCCCCTAACAAGTGCTAATCTGCAGAAGGTTTAACTACAGTTGATTTAATGAGGCTACTCTGAGAGCTGGGAGAAGTTTGGGGATTTTACTTAAGAAACAGTAGATGCAGGAGCAGACACTTGGGATTTGGCAGCTGAGGATGAGAAGCCCTTGTTAATCATGTTTTCCTAGAAGTCAATAATTAAAATCTCAGTTTTTCCTAAAGGAATTCTTCACTCACTGTGCCTGCAAACAGAGTCCCTGACAATTGTCATATGACTTTCAGGCTAAATATTTTAGTCTCTAGGACAAAACTTTAATAGATCTTTTATTTTTCCAAAGTCTATCTAATTAATTATTAGAGCTTCACCAAAAAAAGAGACATTTACTGCAGAGTACAGCTAGGACCTGCCGTGGCTTTCAAAACAGATTTGACTCTCTCGGAGTCAAAAAGCAGTTCCACCCTCATGAGCTACAAGCTTGAATACTGTGTTCAGTTTTGGGCTGCCCAGTTTAAGAGGGACAGGGGTCTGCTGGGGAGGGTCCAGCGGAGGATGATTAGGACACTGGAGCACCTCCTTATGAGGAGAGGCTGAGAGGCTTGGGGCTCTTTAGTCTGGAGAAGAGAAGACTGAGAGGGGATTTACTCAATGTTTATAAGTATCTGAGGGCTGGGGTCCAGGGAGGGGGGTGACAGGCTCTGCTCACTTGCTCCCTGGGATAGGAAAAGGAGCAATGGATGTAAGCTGCAGCACAGGAGGTTCCACCTCAACACAAGGGGGAACTTCTTTACTCTAAGGGTCCCAGAGCACTGGCACAGAGAGGTTGTGGAGACTTTCAAGGCCTGTCTGAATGTGTTCCTCTGTGACCTGAGACAGATTGTATGGTCCTGCTCTGGCAGGGGTATTGGATTCAATTATCTCTTTGGGCCCCTTCCAATCCCTGATATCCTGTGATCCTTAGAAAGGGTTGAGGGAACACATCAGCACAATCCAGGACATCTTAATTTGGGTTTTGGAGATTCTGTGTAAACTCTTCTTTCAAATTACTTTCTGTCTCAGTGAGAAAGGAAGCAGTGGTATCACAGAGATCACTTGAATTTAGGGAGAACTGAGAAGAGCCTTTCCTAGTTGCTGTAGGAATGTTTCCTACACTAAGTCCATCATTCTTGTTAAACGAGTAACTGCAGGAAAAAGGAGTAAAAGTGGTGGAATCATCCAACCACCACAAGTGGGCAGGTGACAATGCTTCACACTGCTCACCAGGACTTAGCAAACAGTTTAAAGACTTTATTGTTGTTGTTGTTACCTTAAACCCTGTCCGTTGGAGGAAGGAACAATAGGGAATTGCTGAATTATCAGCTTAGCCAGCCTCCTCTTGAAGCTATCCTGGGTTCTCACTGTAATATTCAACCTACAGCTCATCCCTCAGCCGACATCAAGCAACCAATGTAATTACAGCTGGAAGAATAAAACAAACAAAATAATGAAACAATCAATAAATAAATTCCTCATGGATAGCAATAAGTAAAGGTCTTTGCACTATCCCATTTTTTTCCATAGTATTAGTTCATGATATACAGAGCTACTTTTTAAAAGCTGCCAGTAATAATGACAACATCAAATCAAGTTCCTTTTGTCATAAAGCCTGCTCTAAGCTATATATACTTTTCTTCTGACTATCTGAGCAGGAAATAAAAATGCAATAAGAAAAAAGAAGACCAGCAAAAGCAAATACAGCCATTTTCTTCTCCATTTCTCTTCTCACATGTCATTTATTTTCCCTTATGGAGGCCACCAAGGTTTTTAATACATTTGAATCTCATACTCACAGTCCTCCACAGGCATTAACCAGTGAGAATTCATCTGCTTCTGCTCTCATATTCAGTGCGGTAATGCACATTTCTGGTGCTCCGAAACACAGGTTTGGTTTTAGCTAACTTTGCTTTCAGGCACACTCCTGAAAACTACCTGCTAAAGTGCACACCCATCACCTCTAATTGAAGTAAATATACCCTTCCCACTAAGCCTGCGTCCCACTTGGTGAAACTTTAGGGCACGCTGCATGAAATCCTTAGTATACCTTCCAATTCCCAAACTCTTCCCCCCCCACCCTCACCTCCTTTTCTGCCATACCTCCATCAGGGAACTTGCTTCTATTGTAAGGATTAATGTCTCTCAATAATATGAATAGTTAATTTCCCAACAGGATATTTAATGCATTCACATCGGCACATCGTAGTGGGAAATGTGTGGCCAATAACCACATGGGGTTAATACACACTAGCTTTGATGATCTCAAAGCCAGATATTCAGCTGGTGTTCATTGGAATGCATCCCCATTTCATTCTGTGAAGCAAGGCCAATCTATAACAGTTGAGAATTTGGCCTTTCATCCTCTTTCTTTTACAAAGCTAGAGCAGAAATAACTAGAATCAGTTCCTGGTAAACTTTTCATCTCGTTGATATTAAACTTGATCCCTCATAACCAGATCCTTCATGAATTCCAGAGACTTAATCTTTGCTAAATAGTTTTTCATGAGCAAACACTAATGACTTTGTGTCAGTGGAAAGGAAATTAAAAAAATGTGTTTTTTGCAAGGAAAAAGATGTGTTAGAAACACCAAATGAATGAATGAATCCCAGCTTTTACGAGGATTCCTAACTTTTGAGTGTTAACAATCAAGAAAGCTGCATGCCTTCTGGGGGGACAGGACTAACTCCTGCTATACCTGTGAGCTGTTCCAAGTACTAGCCAGAATAGTGGGGTTTAAATTAAAGGCATACTTTGCAAAGAAAGACCTCAGCTTACTTCTGAAATACTCACCTTCCCCCCCCCCACCTCCTAGCATAAGGAATTCATAACATATGAAGCAGGGTGAAGATTAATCTTACCTCTGAGGTTCTAGTTAATTCTGTGGGACCTCAAGAGTGCTACTGGAGGCAGCTCTTGCAGTAACACAGAATCACAGAAACATTCAGGTTGGAAAAGGCCCTCAGGATCACCAAGTCCAACCAATATCCCTACTCTACAAGGTTCACCCTGAACCATATCCCCAGGCATCACGCTCGAACAACTTTCAAACACATCCAGGATCGGTGACTCTACCGCCTCCCTGAGCAGCACATTCCAATGCCTGACCACTCTTTCTAGGGAAAAAAAAACTCCTAATGTCCAGTCTAAACCTACCCAGTTGCAGCTTGAGGCCATTCCCTCTTGTTCTGTCACTAATTACCTATGAGAAGAGACCAGCACCAACCTCTCCGCAACCTCCTTTCAGGTAGCTGTAGACGGTGCTGAAGTCTCCCCTGCAGGCTCCACGCATCGGAGAATCTAAATATCTGCTATCAGGAAAACTGGAAACTGTGGCACCCAGAAATGGAAAAGCAAATGTGTTTATGGTGGCAATTTAGTCAAAGACTTTGCATTTTTGAAGTGGATCTCCTAGCTGTTCCTACAGCTCTGGAAAATCCCTGTGGGAAATGATGGTAGAGATGAAGAGTGGGCTCTTTACTGCTCATCCACATAAGGGCACTGCATAAGTACAAGGGATGTGGCAAAAGCCCAGGGAGTCAGTGAGAAAAAGAGAAACAAAACAACTGTGCCAAATAAAAAAGCTCAGGAATGCCAAAGTGGTAAAAAAAACCCTCAGAGCAGAACCTCAGGTCACCTTGAAAGGTTGTTGAGAGAAGGCTGATTACAACCTTGCTCTGATTTCCCACAAGGAAAACTCAGCATCTCATCAGTTCTGTGTTAACACAAACTCATGGAAACAACTTCAATTCAGCCAAGCTATGAGTTAGTGACTATTAGTTTGCTGTTGGGTTGCAAGCTTGAAAGTGAAATATTTGCTTTAAATGTGTTGCTGTTGTAGGCAAGCCACAAACATAATGAGGGAAAGTGAAGAAAGATCAAGATTTTTCAAGAGGGATTCAGTTCAGATTAAATGGTTTCAGAAATCCAAGCAGATGATCTGTGAATAGAAACTGTATCATGTTTGCAGTCACTTTATAGAGAGCTGGGTAATGTACACCACACTGCAGTCCTCAGCCCAGAAAATGTCTTCATCTCTGAAGTCCTCCCTCTGACTGTTTACAAAGACTCAGGGAAAAGAGTGTGTCATTTACTCCTGTTGATAAATGGACTCATCAGCTACAAAACTGCCCTATGGCTGTGTTTAGTCATCGTTACTGAAGGTACAGAGATGGCAGGTGTCATGCATTTCAAACAAGTACATTCAAGTAATAACAAAGTGAACTAGTGCTGAACACTGCTACTGACATGCTATAGAACAAAACCCCAATGATTCAAAGGATAAAAGAAGTCAGAGAAGATAGGTAGTGGGTGGATGGATATACTACACCAACAATTGCATCCTGCTGAATTAGAATGATGGGATCATCTAAGAGAAGATGTAAAGAGAAACTCAATTTCAGAGCCTTGGAGACCTTTAGCTCCTTCATATATAAAAAATAGATGTCTAATATTTAACTGTTTAAAAGGTAAAGCTTCTTCCTTGAAGTTTTAACTTTTGGGGCAAATGTAATCCTCCTCAATGCTTCCATTTGGAGAAGGAATGGGGGAATCATAGAATCATAGTATCAGAATGTTAGGGGCTGGAAGGGACCTCAAAAGATCATCTGGTCCAGCCCCCCTGCCAGAGTAGGATAACCTACAGCAGATCACACAGGAGCACATCTGGGTGGGTTTTGAATATTTCCAGAGAGGGAGATTCCACAATCTTCCTGGGCAGCCAGTTCCAGTGTTCTGTCACCCTCTCAGTGAAAAAATTCTTCCTCAGGTTCACACAGAACCTCCTATGCTCTAGTTGACTGGATAGGGCTGGGTGATAGGTTGGACTGGATGACCTTGGAGGTCTTTTCCAACTTGGTTGATTCTATTCTATTCTAACTTCCACCCATTGTCCCTTGTCCTGTCACTGGGCATCACTGAGAAAAGGCTGGCCCCAACCTCCTGGCACTCACCCCTTACATATTCATACACATTAATGAGGAACGAGGTACCAGATATCACCCTCCTAGAGACAAAGACATTTGGGAAGCTGGGGACATAAAACCATTTACTATTTATGTGTGATCAGTTCCTTCAGGCATTATTTAGCTTTTGATTATTTGTTTAAGGTGGTAATGTAGGCAGTTATTCTGTTTATTTGCATGGCTAACTATGCCAGCATGATAGTCTAACATCCAGAAACAGCACTATCCAACCAGAGGTCCTGTTTGGGTCTGGATTGCTTTACAAAAGGTTATTATAGCTTGGGCAGGCTGGGGGGGGAGTGTATTTGCTTTTAGAAAGTGTTCAAAACTACTGATGAAAAACATATAAAATAAAATCACCAAGGTGCAGGAAAAGTTGCAGGATTAAAAGTGCCTTTTGCTAAGCACTGAAAGCAGAGTGAGGATGGGCGACGCTTATCCAGATTGGCTTTAACGGATCTCAATAAAGCTTGGGCTGCTGCAGATGATTAAGTTAAAATCACGCCAACATACTAATGGTTCTGCATATTAGCAGTGTTAACTACTCACAAGATTGAGGAGGGATTATTACCTGACATTTTCATGTCCTTCCTGAACTCCAGAGTGTGACAGTTTGAATTAAAACAAAGTTATCTCTGTCAGCAAAGGATGAAATAGAAGCTGCAAATGCTTAATCAAGCCAGAACTTGGGATGCTGAATTGAGGCTAAAGGTGATTACAGTCACTGGTGATGGAATGTTATCTACCTACCTGTTATATTGGTGGAAAATAATAAGTTACTAGTTGGAAATTTGGGGAGTGATTAATCCCAGAATCATACATTATGATGACAGAGGAAATTTACTGTATTTGTATTAGAAGAATGTTGAATATCTCTGCTTGGACTTTGAAAAGCACCACAAGAAGACATAAGAAGTTTAAGCCATGGGAAGAGGGGACATTAAAAAGCAGGCCCTGTTGTTTACATTCAAGCTGAATCAGGACCAAAACATGGATGGTAAATTTTGGGCAAGTTGTTTCCAAATGCCTAGGCAAAAATTCCTATCAGAGGAACTGGTTATTGTAAGCTTTCTGCTTCTCTTAATCACCAGCAATGAAATCAAGAAGCTTCCTACATCTGATCAAAAAAACCCTCAGAAGAATGGCTACTTGCTTCCACCTAAGCTAAAAAGTAGGCATCCTGCCATTTCTGGATCCAGTTCTGAACATATCTGAAATCTGTGAGGTTTACTGAAGTGCTGGATACTTGAAACAACCAAATTAGTACTTGTAAGGAGATCTTTCTTTTCAGGTGCAGTCAGCTATTTCCTATTAATTTGCAACATACAAAACACCTGAAGCATCCTTCCCACGGGTTAAAATTACATATATGGAGGTGTTCAAGAAAAGCCTGGATGAGGCACTTAGTGCCATGGTCTAGTTGACTGGATTGGGTGATAGGTTGGACTGAATGATCTTGGAGGTCTCTTCCAACCTGGTTGATTCTGTGATTCTATACATATGAAAAGAGCTGCTCTGCTTTTAACTATCATCTAATGGCCACTGAAGCTGCCACAAGCTGCGGTTGTTTCGTGTCTTTTTGTAGACCCTCAGATATGCCCATCAGGATTTTCTTACCTTCCGATCGTTGTCTTTAATCCTGCCAAAAAATGCAGCTCCTGCTGCTCGCAGAAAACCCTGAGCGGTATCTTCTGTAACGAACCTTCGGTCTGTGGTGTAGAGCTGTAGGAAGTGGATGACCTCTTCTGTGCAGCAGGAGTGCTGCTGACCAGATGACTCATGGAGGAAGCACGATGTTGACACAGACAGACAATGCTGTTAAAAAGATTTTGTTTAGCAATCGTTTATTTACTCAGGAACTTGGTACCACATTAGCACTTTTGTTCAGGCTTGGGATTCACTGATTACTTCCAGAAACCCTGCCTGCTATCAGAGTCACAGTGCTAGAATGCTTAAAACCAGACACACGCTACAGAGACCCCTATACAACCGGGCTGTCTGCTGGATAACTCTGCCATGCTGTGCAAACAGGAGTTAAAACATTGCAGCCATGACTTTTTATTGGCTTGCCCACCAGTAAACATCTTCACCTAAACTTATCTATCGTGTCATCTTGTTGACTACAATTCACAGAATCACAGAATGCCAGGGGCTGGAAGGCACCTCGAAAGCTCATCCAGTCCAATCCCCCCTGCCAGAGCAGGATCACCTACAGCAGATCACACAGGAACACATCCAGGCAGGTTTTGAATGTCTCCAGAGAGGGAGACTCCACAATCCCCCTGCCTTGGAAGCCTGTTACAGTGTTCTGTCACCCTCACAGGGAAAAAAATTCCTCCTCATATTTACACGAAACTTCCTATGCTTCAGCTTTGACTCAATGCCCCTTGTCCTTTCCTCAGGCATCACTGAGCTGAGCCTGGCCGCATCCTCCTGGCACTCACACTTTACATATTTATAAACATGAATGAGGTCACCCCTCAGGCTCTTCTTCTCCAAGCAGCAAAGCCTCAACTCCCTCAGTCTCTCCTCATAAGAGAGATGCTCCATTCCCTTCATCATCTTTTCAGCACAAGTGTGGCTGCAACAAAATCCCTCTTCTCCCAAGGAACACTTGAGGCAGACTTCTAAAGACTATGTCTTTTAAATCATTCCATTTGTGTTTGCAGTGAGGTGTAGGTGTTCCTTGTGTTCTCGCAGCATTTGGTAATAAGCCATAAGACGCAGATGAAGGATTCTAGTGAGCTGAAGAGAAGGTCTGGTAGTACATGGTAAATAGCGTTCCTCCCACATGAGGATGATTGTATGTGTCACTATGAGAAGAAACATTCCATCATCATTCTGCAGGAAAATGCTACTATTACAAAAGCCAAGATCATAAACATGAAGCAAGGAGAGGGAGAAGAGTTTAGTTCTCATCTCTAGGTGTAAAGGCTACTTTGAAACAGAACTAGGAAATGAGGCAGTACAGGTTCGATTAAAGGCTTCTGAAGTGAATCGGAAGAGCGTCATTTATGTCAAACGGTGTCAGATCTGTTCCTTTGTGATTCTGTGCTGCTGGTTGTATTTGTCGTTGCTTTTTTTCCCCTGGAACACAGCACTACAATCATCTTTGTAGCTGCAAAGCATTTCTCTGTATCGTAATTTAAAGAATGTGAGGGTTCAAGCCACAGGGACACTGTATTTCACCTTGCCTGAAAGGTGTGCAAGGGAAACGGAAGGCAGAGTGGTTGAGACAGGCAGTAGCAGCTGCCACTGGATCTTTACTGTCTAGCAAAACATGAAAACTCAGTTTTCTTTATGAATGTGAAGTTTCAGCATGGAAAGAAAAAAACAACCAAAAAACCAACAACCCAGACCGAGCATCTCTTAGGGGTATGAATAAACCTATGGAACTATCCCATGGCACTACATACCTTTTTTTTCAGTCTCCTGCTGGGGTGAACTGTATTTGCACAGCAAACATCAATTAAATAAGCAAAAATCAAGCTAAAAGGAAAATGCATCCAGCACACTCTGTGATTACTTGTAGAACTCAGTCTTTTCCCTGCAGCAGCCTGTCACTTTCTGCATGACAGGGAACTCAAAGCTTTCTCAAGATAGGAAAGATTTCCACAGACATTTTTCCCTTTGACATGATTGCTTGTTTGTAGGAGTAACTTATCTAAGGGGAAGACCTCATATTTCACGCTACATGTCTAAAACTCAAAGCTGTGATACTTGTATGTTCTCAGCTAGTTTCCCTCTCAGTGAAGAAGGTAACACCCTTGGTTTTGTTTTCCTCCTGTCGGTTTTTTAATAGCTACAATCTCCTAAGACTGGGAATCCTATCCTCAATCAGGCTTTGCGGTTACAAACCTTGCAAGTTAGAGGAAAATAGTCTCGTGCCAGCTGCATGCTCGCTGAAGGTAAATACCGCACAAGTGTCAGGCTGATAGCTTTTAAACACCTTATGCTAATTACACCACTAAAAAAGAAAAGCATCAGGCAAAATGAAAGAAAACCATGTGCACTAAACTCACTGCCATCAGTGAATGCAGACAGGTCATTGAATAAATCACCAACAAACCACAACAGAATGAGGACGCAACAAGTGAAAGGAAACAGCCACAGATGATCATCTGGTTTCCTTGAGCATTGCTGTTCAGAGTAAATACCATTAATACCCCAAACATCTCCTTGATGGCAGACCTGGATCCACCTGTACAATGAAAGCTGGTGAGGGGCCTGAAGCACAGCCCTGTGAGGAGAGGCTGAGGGAGCTGGGAGTGTGCAGCCTGCAGAAGAGGAGGCTCAGGGCAGACCTCATTGCTGCCTACAACTACCTGAAGGGAGGCTGTAGCCAAGTGGGGTTGGTCTCTTCTGCCAGGCAACCAGCAACAGAAGAAGGGGACACAGTCTCAAGTTGTGCCAGGGGAGGTCTAAGCTGGATGTTAGGAGGAAGTTCTTCACAGAGAGAGTGATTGGCATTGGAACGGGCTGCCCAGGGAGTTGCCATCCCTGGAGGTGTTGAAGAAAAGAGTGGATGAGGCACTCAGTGACATGGTCTGGTTGATTGGACAGGGCTGGGTGCTAGGTTGGGCTGGATGATCTTGGAGGTTGATTCTATGAAAAGACTACTAAATATCACAACTGCCACCTATGAGTTTCAGAGATTAAAAGTATCTCCAAAGGTGACTGTACACTGGGCTATTGAATCGGACCAGGATGTGCCAGAAAAAGCCACAGAAAGAGTCTTCTTCTGTGCCTGTAAAGCTGCAAGCACATACTAAATTGATTTGCTTAATGTTAAATATAAGCCCACCTACAAGCTGCCTCCATGTAGCTAAACTGAATTAAGACAAATTAGTCTGAGCTGTGTCTAGTCACAGGCTCTGAGTACAAAGGCAATTGTGTATGAAGTGGAGCAACAGCCACACTAATGACAATCAGTGTCTTGATCTGCAGTTATTGGAATTTGGGGCTGCACCATCCTTCTAGTATTTTAACTGCTGAATGTCTCACATGAAGACTGGAAATGTCTGGTTAGCTTCCTTAATAGCTCATTTAATCTCTTTTATTTGTGCTGCACTGCCAAAAATATACAGACAGTAAAAACAGTTGGGGCTTTTGCTTGTTTGTTTTTAAAGGCCAGAATGAGCCTATACAGTTCAGAATCAAAATGCTTCCCTGTCTTTAGTGACTGCCATGGTCCAATCTGTAATTGCAAAGGCAATCAATACAGGATCTCTCAAGCAGTACTCCTGAAGGAAGATATCCCTTGCCAAAGCATCTGGATCTAGAATACAGCTATAAAGAATTACACAACTTGCCAATAGAGATGAGATTTCTATTGGCATGCATTGTTTTATTAGATGCAAAAAGGTTTTCCATCTATGGGGCACAATGGCATGAGTTAAGAGGAGCTTTCCAGACACTGGATTTCCTTGCTACTGTGAGTTTAAAACAGATGGTGAGTATTTTAATAGAACTTTAAGAACAAAAGCTGATATTTAGTGTAAGTTTTTTTCAAACAGCAAACACATTTTGTCAGATTGGTGATGAGTTGTGTTGGACTTGCCCAGAATGCAAACCATGTCCTGGGCTGCACCAGAAGAAGTGTGACCAGCAGGACAAGGGAGGTGATTTTGCCCCTCTGCTCTGCTCTCATGAGACCTCAACTGAACTACTGCGTCCAGTTGTGGTGCCTTCAGCATAAGAGGAACGTGGAGGAAGTCCAGAGGAGGGCCAGGTCCAGTGGAAAGTGCCCCTGCCCATGGCAGGGATAGTTGGAACTACAGGATCTTCAAGGTCCCTTCCAATCTAAACTACTCTATGAATCTTACCTGCACAACATAGCAGTAGCACACATGATTCTGATGGAGACAGGACTTGGGGAAATGACCTCAATGAGGCTGGGTAGGTTTAGACTGGATATCGGGGAAAAGTTTTTTCATGGAGAGAGGCGTCAGGCACTGGAATGAGCTGCCCAGGGAGGCAGCAGAGTCACCAACTCTGGATGTGTTTAAGGGTCGTTTGGAGGTGGTGCTTATGGATATGGCTTAAGGTGAATCTTGTAGAGTTACAGGTTGGACTTTGTGATCCTGAGGGGCTTTTCTAGCCTGGATGTTTCTGTGATTAGGACTAAGCATTCAATGCACACTGCTCTTATTAATAAACACAGGCCTTCATGCCTTTACAAATACTAATTACCTTTCTAAAGCAGCAGGTTTGTGAGCAAGGGAAGGATCAGGAACAGATTTACCACAAAGCAAGAGGAGTTGTTTGTTCTCCCACTTAGCACTAACTAGTACATCACTTGCCAGTGTAACACACCATGGGGCATGGGTGGTGGTATTCAGCTGGATCTGGGGGCTCAGGGACTTAAGCATGTTTTCTTCTTCAAATAAGAGAAAGAAATTCTCTCAAACAGAGAAGTAGAGGACACATCCTCATCCTACTGAAATACACAGGAATCTCGCTTTAAATTTCAGTGGGACAAGATTTTGACTTTAGTAGGCTGGAAGTCATCAGACCTAACCTCACTACTCAAAAAATCATCTGCCAATCATCCAGGCTTTCTCTAAGGCTGGGGCAAGGCTCAGCATACAGTTTCGAAACCTTATTTAGGATAGGCAGAAGTTCTTTCCATAGGTGGCTTGCCCTTCAGCTAACTCAGAAATATGTTTATATGAGCAACCTCTCCTAGATACTTCATTTTAAACAGCTCACGATAGATAATGTAAATCCCACCCTGAATGGAGTGCACATGATAGAGACACACATCCTAAGAAGCAGCACGGCTGGGGCAGGAGTTTAGGAGTTCCTAGTTCTCAGTCTTACATTCAGTAAAACATGTTACAAGGCACTAAATTCTTATTCTGAAGATAGTGCAGCCACCACATTACCTTATTCCATTTTATACAGGGGGGTTAAAAAAATTCACATTCAGCCATCAAAATGTTTAAAAGAAAATAAGGTTTAAAGTCAATGGGGCAAAATATGCTTACAGCTTCAGTGTTATTTCTAGTTGCTGGGGTGTTGGTACGAGTTTTGGAAATCCTGTCCTACCCAGCCAGCACTGATGCCCCTGTTTTAGTCCCCTGAGTCCAGGGCAGAGCCTCCGTAGACAGTCAGTGGGCAAGGGCTTGGGGGGAGAGAGAGAGAGAGAGGAGGGCAGGAGGGAACAAACTCCTCCAGCTCCTTGCTGCTGAAGTTTCTGTGTCCTAAAGCTACATCCAGGTGCCGCTGGTATTTCCTCAGCCACCAGCTGCTTTTACCTCATAAAGGGCCTTGATTGCTTTGTTCGTTAACCCTGGCACACCCACTATTTTTAACGAGGATTGTTGTTCTCTTTGGAGCCAGCACATCCCTGTTGGCAGCCACTAAGACCTTTTCCAGTCTAACTGCATCCTGCAAAGGTGTATCTTTAAGCTTGGTCTGTGATGCACAGGCGAGCACAGTCCCTTCCTCGGACCGTCTGCAGCCTCACCAGTAGACACTCTCAGGATCTGTGTGCTGCCCACAGCCCGTCCGGGAAGGTGGTTACGAGCAGACAGAAGTGCCAGCTTGGCTCCTTCACGACTCAGGTGCTGAAATTCATGAGTGCTGCAGGTCTGTGCTACAATGAACGCTCAAAAAGCCTAAAGCCTGCAGAGGTCAGACTGCCCGGCAGGAGAGCTCACAGAGATCTCAGCCAAGACGTGCAGCACAGGAGAGTGCTTCCTTAGCATTTCAAACCTTCCTCACTCCCCTTTCAGGGCCAAATCAAATCCAGCTAGGGAGACGGTACTAAATATACAGGCTAGCAGTTAAGGCATTTATTGCACTGCAATTTAAATGAGGATGAGAGAGTGCTGGAGGCAGCCTCAGCTAGCCAGCAGCTCAGCGGCTGCAGCGCTGTCCTGGCTGATCAGAATCAGGGGTTTGCACCACCACGCTCTTGTGGGTGCTGTCACCTCCCGGGCTATTGATTATTCTGCAGCCTTTGTCCTCACTTAAAAGTTTCCCTTTCGGCACATAAATTTTTTTTTCCTTTAAGATGAAAACCTCTCTGTCAAAAAATTCCCAACCAGCTCTTTCGCTAAGACAATCAGCAGCTCGAATCAAAAGAACTGCGATAACCCCAAACCTTAGGACTGAATTGCCTTAATTATATATTACACTTGATAGAGCAATCAGAGTTGCTTTGATTTAGGATATGAATAGATAAGATCTGTGTGAAAGATTTAAAAAGTCACTCTGTGCCTCTCTTTTCTCTTTTTTTTTTCCCTCTCACTCTCTTCTCTTCCTCCCCCCCCCCCCCCCCCCCCCCCCCCAATTGACTTTACCTCGACACGTTCATTTAGTCTTATATTCTCTCTCTGGCATAACTGAACTCTGTGTTGCTCACTGTTTATGACCGCAATGGTAAATGTTTCTTTCTGTTTAGAGGAAGAAACAGCGGGAGGAAAAAAACAACCTGTCAGCAAAGAAATGCAAAAAGGAGATTTGGAGTACTGGGTTTGGTTTAGGCTTTCTCAACAGACAAAAGCCTAAAGCTGAAGTTCTAGCTCTTCTTTTTGCTCCAGCCAGAAATAAAAATCTCTTTGAATACAAAATATTTAGCTTAGCTTTTAAAAGCAAGTTTAAATTTTCAGCTATCAAATACATTCCTTTCTTTGAACACAGCTTCAGCCAGATCCTACGGTTTGACTGAAAAAGGATGTGAGAATGCATCTGTTCAACAAGGAGAATAAGATTAAAGGTAGAGGATGGTGTGTTCAGGGTGACAATGCATCGTGATTTTACACCAGACAGAAGAAGCATTAAGAATTATCTCTAGGTTGCACCACCACCCCCCAAAAAAACCCCAATCCCGCCCACCCCCCCAAAAAAGAAAAACATTAAAAAGGAGATATTGAAGCATCAGAAGAATGTTAATGTGACAGAAGGCAGGACCTTGAAAATGTATTTCTGACTGTGAATTGTGGTGTTTAGAGGCCGGGTTTCAAAAATTGGTCTCTATTGTTGCCTGCATCCAGTTTGCAGATGGAATTTCAGCACATGACATTTGTTCTAGGCTTCACCCTCCCTCTCTCTCTCTATCCTTTTGTGTAATTTTGCTGTTCATATTTTCCATGTCTGAGGCTCAAGACTAGTGTTTCTCATTTGGCACTGAGGTCTCATTTGGGCATGGTAAGCTCAGTGTATAAAATTACATCCATGTACTGTCGCTTTTAACTGAGCAAATAAAAAAGGCAGATCAAGATCAGCAAAGATGAAGTTAGAAGATGCCAGGTTGATGATAACAAGTTTTTTTTAATCAGTGTAGGCAACTAAAAAGTGAGGACATGCCAAAGCATGCAGTGAAGTCTCTGTCCTTTATCATCAGAAAAAACTGCAAGTCTTCCTGAAAGACTTTCTTGATTCCAGCCAGAAGCTGTTGAGTTTGGTGTAGGAAGTACTGAGCACAATCCTACAGCCGGTGTTAAAAAGGAAGTTAGGTAATACAATAGGTTATTACAGAGATCTCTTCTGACCTCAGAATCTCTGCAGAATCTGTATACTCAGGACTAATTTGTTAAAAGCCTGGCTGGCTGTTGTGGGCAATGAGGTATTGCAATACTTCAAGGGTTCTGTGAAAAAGGACTGTTGCCAACGTAGCTGACTGCAGTCAGCATTTTCTGAAGATCACAGGAAGTGAAAATACAAAATAAGCATCCTTCTGATTCATGTACATTTTCCCCAAAATGCTTGCTTCCAAGCATTTTTCATTATCTAGCAACTGCACACCTTTAAATGTGCAATAAAATATTAAAAATTAATATCTTCCACTGGCTTATGATACTGTCACACAAAATAGATGTCTAGGAAATATTACTTCTGCACATGAAGTAGAGCTGCATCTTGGGCTGTGAAGATCTTGTCTGTAAAAGTCTGCCTGCCTAGGAGCACAGCCTAATCTGAAAAGACTCAAAGAATCATCCAATTAGAAAGCTATCAGTATTAAAAATTTACATTTTCATTTGGTTCAAAGATATAAAAATGGGAACTAAAGTCTCCAGGGCCTGGTGCCAGGACACGGCGTGTCAAGTGCTTTTAGACAGGTCTGGGGCTTGTGTTAACACAATACAATCAGACAGTCTGGTGCTTGCAGCTGGTTGGTACCACGGCTCTTGGCTGACTTCTGTGACTTTCCTGTTTGGCTACTAAATGGGACAAACAGAATTTCTCACTCTTGGATCCTCAGGATCTATGTTCTAAACCAAATAACTCTTCAGCCTCTTTGGTAAAATGGTTGGATAGAGGACCATTGGATAGAGAACCAACTTAAGTGCTCCGTGAAAGGAGAGGTAAAGGAAAAAAAAACCTTAAAAGGAATCCCATAGATTTTCTTGAGTTGTTCTCTCTGAAAGTGCTTACAAGCTGTTGTTCAAATAGTTCACCACATCACTTACTACTTCATCTACAAAATGGAAACCTGGAATGTCTGGAGGGGCTCTACACTGTAACCTTCTGAGAAGACCTTGAGAAAACTCCTCACAGAAATTTGTCTGGTTTCTAACCCCACAGGCAAACAGACCACAGACATGTGGGGCTTACCAGGGCATCTGTTCCAGGCTCCTCTTTGGTAGCACAGTTATCTGGGAGGTGTGAAACCAGCCCCTTTGGTTCCCCTCTCTAACCTACAAAACAAAGAGTATTCTCCCTGTGTCCAGCTGTGTGGCTTTTTTGTCTCAGGTGAGAGGGAACAAGGAAAGAAACAGTATGGAAAAACATTTAACACTAAGCTCCTTCCCATTCTCTACAAAATCTAGAGCTGGCTTTAAGCAACAGAAGTTTGGTTTAGACTTTCCAACAGGCCAATATACCCTTTTGGCCCTCATGTGATCTCCTCTGAACTTTTGTCCAGCATTGATCCACAGAGTGCACTGTAATGAATTCTTGGGGAGGCAGAAAAGAAAAGCTTTTTTCATTGATGACCGTATGGGACTCTGTTTAAAAGAGAATTAAGTTGTTCTTTCCATATGTTGAATGGCATTCAAGATCCAAATGAGCATTCGTTTTTACCTTAGCCATTCATCAAGAATGTGCTGGCAAATATCAAAGGCAGGAGAATTGCTGGAAAAAACTGGGCAGGGATTTCTGCTGTTCAATATGCTTTAACCATTCTGGCTGTAGCTCCTTTAATTAAAGGCTATTACTTTGGCATCAGGGTGCTCCAATTTTACCAGAAATCGTGACACTAAATGCACCATGTATGTTATAAGGGCACAATCTAAAACATATTAGCTCGGTGGTTGCATCCTTAAATGCCTACATGTTACAATGTGTCAGAAAATCTGGGTTAAAAGGGTTCCAGAACTGAAGCCTAGTCAAAGGGAAACAGCAAGAGCTTTATTTTAGTGCCTGCTCTGACAGGTCACTGGATTTTGATTATGCAGTCAGATATGGTATTCATCCCTCTGATAATGAAAGGTGGGTGGGTGGCTGGAAAGGACAGGCACGCAAGGCAGCGCTTGCTCCTCGGCCGCACTATTTCTAGTCATCCTCCTTGCTGCCTCACTCGTGCTCAGGAAGGATTTGGGCCTGTGGCTTAAATGGAATTGGAATCTCTCAAGAGGAAAAATTGATAAGGAAACAATGTGTACTGGCCAGCGTTTTTAGGAGAAGATGCTTAACAAAAGAAGGAGCCTGCATTCTGCATTAGAGTCCTGCATCGCCTCCTGCATTGCTTTCACTGCTGCCTCTCAGCACCAAGGCAAGACAATAGCAGGACTGTTGCTGCTCTCCCAGCTCCTGGCTGAAACTCTACCAGCTGGATCTGAGCATCACCTATCAAATGTCATCATAATGCAAATCACTCACCACTTAATAAGTATACATGATATTTATAGGGAGATAAACCCTTAATCACATTTCATTTGTGGACTGGGAGAACACACGAGGTACACCTAGGAGATAAATCAGCTGCTATGTAACATACCTTCTTCTTTTCTTACTTAAATCTGCAGAGCACCAAGGCAGATTTCCAGACCCTCCTCTCCAGGCTGAGTCCTGCATACCAGTTAATCAAAGAGAAACTTAATACTTATATTAACATTATTGCTACAGCTTCTTCTGTGGTAATGTCAGCCTGTCATACAGATGAGGCAAAGCAGTTGCCTGCCCTGTGTTCCTTCCACCCTCTGGAGAAAAGTTGTCCTGGCCTTCCTGGACAGCGAGCTATGAGCTTTGAGTCGAAGCTTCTGAGGAGCAGCTACGATGGTGCTGTTGGCACAGTGTGGTGGGGCAGAACTCTGTATTTACTCACATGCAACTAAAAGAAACCACACCTCAGCTGTACACCTGTGGACAAACACAGCCTTGTCCTGAGTCTTTAAAAGAGAAAGATGTGGCCCAGCTAAGGTACTCATGGTGCCCTTGTACTCAGAAGGAACAAACGTGCTTCAGGCTCATGCTTACCATGGTCCTGCACCCCCCATCTTCTCTCCTCGTCTTTCCAAACAGACTTCACCTGCTTCATGGTCTTCCACTCATTCTGTGATGCCAGAGGTATAACACCAGGGTGTGCTTCCGCCACGGCAGCGTCTGAAGCTCTGTCTGTCATTTCTATTTGTCACCCAAGTCCTCTCAACCAGTTTTACAGTTGTTCAGTTCCAATCCCTGTAGACTGTGACATTTAATATCAAATACTCTTCCAACATTCCCACATTAATAAACACAAACAGTGAATCCTCTCTCTGCTGTAATGATGACTTCTGGCATAATTTAAAAGTGCATATTATTATGCCAGCATTAAGAATTGGTACAGCTTCATGCAATGCTGGAATATATATCCAAAAACTAATTTACTTGAGTTGTAATGTTAGGATTATCCTTCTGTCTTTCATGACTGATGCTTCATCTGGAGAATGCTTAATGTTTTCTTGTCAATGAGCGTTAACTCAAACGAATTATTCCAATCTGTTTACTTTGTCCCTTTCTAACAAACACAAATTATAATTAAAAGGGGAGGGGAAAAAAGCAAGAAAGAAATGCAAACAGCATTGAAAGCCTGCTATGACAACACCTTGCAGATTCTTCTACTCTCAAGTCCACGTCAATAAGCGATTTAACAATAGAAGAAATCTCACCGGGAGCCCAATAGATGAAATTATTGTGGAGCAGAGCCTTGGATGAAATTTTTTTTCTCTGCCCATGTAATTGCATGCAGCCATCCTTGTGTGAAATCCCCCATCAGATTACAGGGTTTGTTGTATGTAAATTGAAGACTAAATGCTTGGTAGCACCTTTCAGCTCTGCAATGCTGGAAATGAGTTTTTTAATAGGAAATTAGATTAGTAATATTTTAGTCAACAAAAAAACGCGGAAAATTTCTGCATAAAGATGAGAAAATTATTCTTGCAAGCTGACTTCAAAGAAATGAGAAGGAACAACTGTAAAGTTCTGTATACTACTATTGATAAAAAAAATTTCTGTGCATTATTTCTCAAAGAAAGAATAGGATATTCAGACACAAATTGTTTCCACTTTGCTGGCTGTAGTATCAACTGAGCTTTTGGTTAGCATAATTTAGTGCCTTCTATTTGTAATATGATTTGATACAGTTCTCAAAGTGGGGAACAATACGTGGGAAATTACAATGAACTCAGTTCAGGTTATAAAGTAGACTTTTGCAAACCACCAACCAGGCACTGATACAAGACATTGCCACCCTGCAATGGAACATTGCTGCAGCTGATTAGAATAACCTTTAGTGAGTTTCAAAAGCTAATGTGAGAGAAGACTCCTTAAACCTCCTCTGCAAATGCAAAACAGCTCCTCTAGCACAAATTTGCCTTTCTTGGTAGCCCATAGCTGAGAAGACACATCATCAGCTATTAATAAATTATCATTAATGTTACTTAAAAACATTTACTTGTTAAAATAGTTCCTGCAGTTGGGCTGAGCCATGGAGCACAGCTTCCATGTATGATACACTGAGAAACCTGAGGAAGCTGTGTGTCATGGACAGGAACCAACTGATGGTTGGAGAAATGAAACACACCATACATCATCATGAGAAAGGAAGTTCTAGGCAAAGACATTCCCATTCCTAAGAGCCGACTGGCTTTTAATAGCCAGGCTACAGCTGAAGTATTACAAAGCTTCATGCTTGCCTCTAAGGAAGGTATAAAATGTGATGGGTACCCAGAAGGGGGTCTCAGACTTCAGCAAGTTCTAAGAGGGAATAAGAACTATATTGCTGGAGCAGTGAAAACTAATGTCTTCTCCAGCTTGCTAAACACCAAGGTGATAACTGCCCAGAGCTCCTGGCAAAAGATTGTGGCTCCTTGAAGTCTCTTAAAATTCCTCAACATATTTCTTCAGCTTCAAACAGTGACCATGGGAATGTATTTCCTAGTTCCATGAGGAAGCAATCTCTCTCTCTCGCTCCCTCCCTCTATAAAAGCTTTAAAGTAGTCCCTTAGTTAAATGAAGAGATGTGAGGAACTCATTTTAACTGCCAAATGTGGCAAGTCCCCAGCTCTTACTGGCTCTAACAATGTGCTCTGTGCTTACAAACGAGAATACTGTTAGGACTAGGAATACATCTAAAATGGGACAGCCATGCACTTGTTGCAAAAATCCCTATCAACAACTCTCCAAAAGCTCCATTCACACCAAAGAACTCCCAAATACTTACCATCTCTTACTGCCAGCAACAATATTCTGCCCTACACAGGATAAAAACAAACCACAGCCTCTAATCCCAAGGCCTGGCAATCTAAACACATCCCAGGAAATTCCATGGGTGGAAGGTCACTGGAGTTGTTTTACTTGTGCTGTCAATTCACATCTTACAGGCTATACAATAGAATGAATCTCTAGAAGGGTCATGAGTTTTGCACTGAGGTTACTCCAAGCTGGTTTATCCTTTTTTTAATGCCTTTGGTCCATAAAAAGGAAAAAAAAAGTAGCACTTACCTACCAGTTGCTGTAATGGTGACAATAATGTGAGATTTTTCTTTTTTTGCTAATACTTCACTCCTTCCCCTCATTTTTAATTTCTTTCTTATTGTCCTAAGACAAAGATTACTCCAACAACAAGCAGATGAAAATCAGATAAGTGAAGCCATTACCACCCGCGACTGTCATCCCTCCCTCTCTGACAGATGTCACTGCAGTTCTCAGCTCAATGTGTGAATGTAAGCCCATTCCAGACCTTGGTTACTGTAAGATGTGCAGATGAAAACAGTATTTTTGGAGCCAGTTTGTGAGAGAAGTGAGTCCAGGCATCCTTTGGAAGGGCACAAGCAGCTTCCTCTTCCATCCATCTGTCTTTAAGCCACAGTCATGTCTGTCAGAGCTCTGAAACCATCAGCCAGCCAGAGAGAGTGATACTTCATGCAGTTATTATTTTGTTCACAGTAGATAGCATGCAGTGAGCATAAATGTTTGCAAAACTTTCCTTAACTTCCTCCAAAGCTCCCCAGTTTGATGTTGTGGAGATGCTGGAGCATGTCCAGAGAAGGGCCATGAGGATGAGCAGAGGGCTGGAGCACCTCTCCTATGAGGACAGACTGAAAGAGTTGGGGCTGTTCAGTCTGGAGAAGAGGAGGCTCCGAAGTGACCTTCTTGTGGCCTTCCAGTATCTGAAGGGGGCCTACAAAAAAGCTGGGGAGGGACTTTTTAGGCTATCAAGAAGTGACAGGACTGGGGGGAATGGAGTGAAGCTGGAGGTGGGGAGATTCAGACTAGACGTGAGGAGGAAGTTGTTCAGCACGAGAGTGGTGAGAGCCTGGAATGGGTTGCCCAGGGAGGTGGGTGAGGCCCCATCCCTGGAGGTGTTTAAGGCCAGGCTGGATGAGGCTATGAGCAGCCTGCTCTAGGGTAGGGTGTCCCTGCCATGGCAAGGGAGTTGGAACTAGATGATCCTTGTGGTCCCTTCCAACCCTGACTGATCCCATCTCACTCGGGGAGGACTCTGTACAGCCTCCATGACTTGCCTGGGCTGTGCGCGCTGCACACAGAATAGAAATCAAAGCCAAATTCTGTAGTCTGCTTTCATGTAATCCCAGCTCAAGCTTCTAGTCTCAATTTAAAAGAAGTGATTAAAGTGTAAATTACAGCAGATAACACCACTCCCAAGGACAGAAAAATATTAAAATAAGTTTGCAAGGCTAAGAGGGAAATATCAATCACTGGCAAGCAGCAGCCTACGGTATGAATGAATTGCATGTCATTTAGAGAAACAAATAAATGCAACAGAATTAATCAGTGGATGTAAAAGAGAGAGTGTGATGCTGACACCAAACAGAGGAGATGTATGAGAGAGCATGAAGCAATAATCATGTGCATCAAATCATCAGCTGGTTTCTGTATAGATGGAAAAAAAAACTAAAGAAATGCTGCAAGATTTTTTGAAGAGGGTTTCAAGCTGGACACAAATTAAAGGCAAATAAATCCAATCTGGGCCTCTCTCTGTTGCACGCTTGCTTGCATGAACACGCACAAACAAATCCCACTTTCACACAGTCGTTTCCCCCATCCTGGATTTCTGACCCTTTCTCTGCCAAGTTAGGGCTAAAACTTAAATTAGAATGCCAGGGTGCGATGGCACAACAGCAGCATAAAAAAATAGGTGAGGCTTTTCATGCATTTGCATTCCTGACAGATTCCTCCCAACTGCTATGAACTAGACTGAGGACTGGGGAGAGAAAGATGTAGAAAGAGTCAGGCACAGCAAACAGAATTAGGAAACATTCTGAAAAAAAGCCTTGCAAGCCAGGACGTGCAACAGCCAAATTCACTTCGAGTTCAAAGGTTTGAGTCACTCAAGAGTATCCTGTACGTGGCCAACACTGCTAATCTGGCGCACATCTTCCTTGTCTGGCCAGTTTCTTCCCTCCTTTTCTCAACATGCCCTGCACAGATACACACAATGTTACAGACACAACCAGAGTGAACATCAGCACAGCTTTGAAAGGCAAGCCATGCATCTGCAGTCGGGATGGGCTTACATTTTGCTTTGTTTTCCTTCTTGCTGTTCGCCAGCAATAAATGGCAATTGTATTTCCCAGCCATGCTCTGCTGGGCTCTGCGCCATTTTTCAGCTGGTTCTGATGGCAGAGTTCTCCAAGCATTATATTAAACTATCTGGCCCATGCGATGACTCACCAGGCCTGCACTCTTGTTTCCAAGGAGGCCCTGTAAGAACAGGGGAAGTAGGCTTGGTTTTTGGTGGTGGTTTTTTTTGCAGAGACTCTTCTGCATGAGTAATATTAAACTTTCCCATGGAATTTCAATAGCATCAACAAATTATTTTGATAAAAAACCAGCAGGCTTTGCAGATGGGTGGGCTTTTTTTGTGTTAATGTTTAAACATAGAAAAATGTGCAAGTCTTACACCCACTCCTCCATGCTGTAAGCTCCCTTACAGGCTGTCCCGCACCCAACCTTCAATACACTAACGTTAGAGAGTTAATCTTGTAATGGCAATGCGTCCACAAACAAATCAGCGCAGTAATGCTGTTAGCTCAATTAACTTCTGAATCTATTCAGTATGCAGAACTAAAGGTCATTTTCCATTCAAACACCTCCCCTCCCACTCCCTTATCACCCTTTGTGGCTCACAGGAGTTAATATTAGAAATGCTGTCTAGGCTGTGTCAGGGAGAAGAAAGGATGACGAAGCCAGAAAAAGGCCTTATTCTTCGCTAACATAACACAGGCATGGCCCACAGAGAACATCTGCCTTCTTTCATGAACACATCTAATTATGGCAAATTGTTAACACCTTGAAGAGGAGTTTCATACAAGGGTAAACTTTAACATATGCCATCCCCACACGTAAAACACCCTGTACTTCATACTTCAACATATGCCCTTTTTCCTACAACAGTTTATCAAAGGCCTGATTTTGAGAAGGACTTCAATCTGGTTTTCATTCCTGGGGATGCATTTCTTTTTTTAGTGCTTGCAATTATTTCCCTGCCCAAATAATTCTATAGAAAGATCAAACTATGTAATCTAGGAATGCACTCAGAGGCCGAGACAGCAAGGCCTGCAAAACTGCAAATGCAATTATTTCCCTCCTCCTGCAAAATCGTGCTTTGAGTTTACTTGGGCACCAAAAGCTGCCTGTCCACCCTGTAGTTCCTGCTACTCTTCCCCTTGAGATCCCACACTAAAGTCACAGTGAATAATTTGACACTTATTGCCATGGCAACATCCTGATGTCATGCATATACAGAATTATGATAGACATTCCTGCAGTATTCAACAAAAGGAGGAATGAGGGGAAATGGGAGAAAAACAGACAACTCCTATACTAATGGGGGAAACAGAGTATCACTGGCACTGTAAATATTGCTTTACTCATAAATCTGCCTTCTCCCATTTTTCACCATGTCAACGTTCCTGCGAAGGGCTCCCATCAGAGCCCAAAACAGACACTTAGTGTAGAAGAGGCTTCCTCACACATGCCTGGATCTGACCAGAGCACAGCAGGTGCCCTTCTGACAGCGCTCTCCTTTGGGAGAGGACTCCACAGTACACCATGAAAGAGTTCTGCTACAGAGGTTACTCTTAAGAATGCACCTTTAAAATGTGACAGGTATGGCCTAAAACAACAAGAGTGTTAACCTGTGCTGTTCTGCCCTCTGAGGACAGCCTTCAGGTGTCCAGTCGGGCTGTAAATCTTTCTTTCCTTTTGCCAGCGTTTATAAGCGCTCGCAGAAAGACACACGCAAAACATTAGGAACAGGATCAAATAACATCTGTTAAATATCTTTTTTTTAAACTCAGTGTCTGCAGCAATTCTCCTAAGAGTCTCCAGGCAATAGCAAGACGAGGATGGAAACAGCCTTTTTATTCTGAATTTCATCTGTACACGGGAAGCCGTTTTACACAGTTTCGTAAAGCCTGCGTAAAAGAGCCATTGTCAGCCACTTACAGGAATAACAGATTTTCAACACGGAGTACATTATTAACAAAATCATTAACAAACAGGCATAAAAGACACAGGTATGTGTGCTGATAGTTCACAGGTGTTCTAGAAACTAGTCGGCGCAAAAAGAAAACGTGCCGGGTAAAAAAAATAGGCTTTTTGTTCGCTCGTTCGTTTGAAATCACGCGATACAGGATCTTCTTGCTCGCTTTCTCTCTTGCCTTTTTGCACATGATATGCTGAGATTCATTCTCAAGCCTTTTGGTTTCGGTGTTTGGTTTGTTGTTTTGTTTTTTTTTTTCCACATCAGGATTTGCAGGCACTTCAGCAACCCAGCTGTATTTATTTATTTATTAACGATACATGAAGTTCAGCCCAACGAACAAAACCAGCTCCTGCAAGAGAAAGTCTCGCATCCCATACTCATAAATATCACTCACTAACGGAGCAATCTTTTCTTTTCTTTTGTTCTGTTTTTTTTTTCCTCTTTCTTTCATTACTTTTGGATACTGACATGTTCCCAGGATGATGTGTAACAGTTTGTTCCTCTTATCTCACATTCATATACTTCAAGGTTTATTTGTAATGCAGCAACAACGCAACAATACCGTACGGGGAAGCACAAGACAAATGTCCACAAAGCTTCACAAACTGTAAAAAAAAAAGATTAAAAAAAACCCCCACTTTTAATTTTTTCTGCTCTTGCTTTAAGCTATCTCCAAGATTTGTCCAAATAAAACAACTGCATAGCAGATGACTATGGGATAATACCCTCCCTAGTTCTCTACCTAGGCACAAGTGTCATAGGACCAAATTCATCTAGAAGTAAAGCAAAGCAGAACTCAGTTGTATGTTTGTTCAGAGTTTCCCACCTTTAATAAAACAGTAAAATATACCTATCAAGGGCTTGGCTGTGACTGTATAAATAGTCTCTCTCCAGTTATTTCATTTGTAATGGACTGGGTATTAAGATTATAAGGCAATTGTAACAGGATTCTCAGGATAACTGAAAGCTTAATATTGTTTTCCTCATGAGTCAGGATAAAGGCTTTTTTAATAAGCCCAGAGAAGGGGGAGAGAGAGAGAGAGAGAAAAAAAGAGTGCATATGTGCATAATAGGAGAAGGACAGTTTTTCAGCATATAGACACTTAAATATTGATCAACAAAGACCAGTAATGACTCCACCATAAAACAGCTTAGAACTGAGACTGTGATCCAGAGCAGAGCTAAGCCTCATCCACTCATGAGTGATATGTAACTCTCCTCCTGATGTGAGGGAAATACAAAAGGACAAGTCAATGATACTTTCAACCTCAAATTCATGAATTTTATGCCACAAAGCTGCATGTTGGTGTAGTAAGTCACTGCAAAGTGAAAAAAAATAATAATAAAAATGACAACAAATCCTAGTAATAAGCCATTGACAACTACTGGACCAGGCTATGGGACTCGTTACGCAGGGCGGCGCTGCTCACTTCTGCTATGATTGTCAAATGGTGGAACGTCCTTCCATGAATTCAACACTTGAGACAGAAGGGCAAAGACAGAAGGCCTGGCAATGCTCTGCCCGTGTTTTTAAAGGCACTGAAACAGACAACAGATGTATTCCTTAGTACCGTCACTTGGGAAAGTTTTCAAACTATGTCCCCACATGAAAGTGTTCTTTATTGCATGAGAAGTTGATCTTCATTTTCTTCTCCTCAGGAATAGAATGGTCTTCCCTTTTCTGGTGTTTGCAATCTGTTCAGCCTTGCTACCTGAGATGGTGAAGGTGGTACATCTTGCCTGAAAGGACCTTTAGGAGGAGTATAATTAGGGTCCTGGATTTTCTTATATGAGTCATAGTTGCTAGGCCCTTCAGAAGTTTTTTTTTTTAGCTGTTGTTCTTTCCGCCTCTGCTCTTGTCGGAGCAGTTCTTGTGTCTCTAGCATTACCCTGGCATTGAAGCCATGTCCCCCCATATAGCCATTCCTTGATCCTTGGTAGCTGGAGTATCTGGGATTTTCTTTCGCAGTCTGGAACCCTTCTCCAGGGGAATAGCTCTGCTCCCATGAGTCTTGAGATACAGAACTGGCATTTTTTCTGCTTTGTCTGCAAAGAAAAAGAGAAGAGGCTTTAAAGGCAGAAGTTGTGGTTGTTCCTCAGCTAGTGTTACTGACAACAATCCCTGGAAAGAGGGATGCTTCTGCAGTGCCATCAGGGTTCTCGCAGTTGCAGGACCCTCCAGAAGTCATGCTCTCTTCTGCTCCAAATCAGTCATCTTGCCTCTTCTGCCAGCAGAACATTTCCTACTGAGTTGAGCTGTATTTCCAGGCCTCTCTGGGAGGACTGTGCCCCTGGAAACCTATCCAGTGCTACAACTACTACCATGTTCTCAAGAGAAAAGTGTGACAGTTCAGCTGCAAGATAGGAAAGATCATAAACATGGCTGTGCTTCCTCAGAAACCAGATAACAGCCAGCACTTGGAGAGTTACTCATGAGAGATTTGAATCTAGACTCACACTTGATTACAGTTTTTAAACACTCCTCTAACAGTGCACAGGTCAGAAGATAAAGCTCATTATTGATAGGTAGCTACACAGCTGAGAGTAGCTTCCTCCCATTTCCAGAACTAAGGAATTTTGTGCTATCAGGACTATTTCCCAGACTGCTATAGCTTTCATAAAAGGCAGAGATAACCTTTTCTGCTCATTTTTTGGCTCCAGGGGGTAGATAAATAAATCAAATACATCCAGGAATTACAAATTCTTATCTCTTTTCTCAATAAATCATCACATTATTTTAAAGACAGATTATGTTTTTGAAATAGCTTTAATTTACCATCAAGCTGCTGGATGCTTTTATGGATTTAAAATGAGATTGGTGAAGATAAAGTAAAACAATTCTGTGTGGCAGCAAAAGCTGTACCCGCTTTGAGATGAAAATTAGTGTACAAGAATCATGGAGTAAACCAAAATATATCAAGACATTAATCAGTAAGGAACTAATTGAGTTGTCTATAATTGGCTTGGTTTTTCATGTCAACACACACGCCTCAACGTGACCTCACCCAACGAGTACACAGAGGAGAGACATGAGACATGGAGAATTATTCTACCACGAGCAAAAGTAAAAAGCCACCCTAATGTTTTTGCAATCTTCCTTCCACACATGTAATTTGAAAATGGCCACATCCATCTTATTTCATAATAGAGTTGAAGACTTCTGGATGAAAATTGTTACTCAGGGTGAATTTAAATTATTACAGTTTAAATTACAACATAATGTAAATTCTTATGTAAATCTTTATAGCTGTTCTTGGTATTCTCACATTCAGCTTTGCCAAAGAAATGATGTTTCTGAGCCATGTTTTATCACTCCTTGGAACAAGAGCAAATTGAGTGAACCTCTGTAGGCTACGAAACTGTCAGGTTTCTGATCTAGAACAAGATAAATTTTAAGCACAAGAAAATTAACTTGGAGTTAAACATAGTTTGTACAGTTTCACATGGGACAAGAGGATGACTAGTCAAACTTACTTAATTTTCTGACTGTTTTCTGGTACTTGTTCAAAATTAGCTGGCCCATTTTCCCTGTCTTTCTGGGAAAATCCTTTAAAATTGACTTGAGAGTTTATTTGCCTTCAGTACTAATGATTTGAAGGCACAAAGGGGGAAAATAAAAAAAAAAAAAAAAGAGAGGCTCCTAAGGGCTATACAAGATGAAAAGCAACAAAGCTCAAGAATGAAGCCAGTGCATAAACTTTAATCATTACAGCCACAGTTGCAACATTAAGCTTAGGACCCAAGTTTCAGAGTAACAGTAAGGTTTCCTTAAAGATCAGTCACAGAGTTAGGAACGGCTTGTAAAGTTAAAGCTGGGGTATCCCAGCTTTTTATAGCAGTATCCTGGTATTTACAGTGCCCAACTTTAGCTCCAGGTCCTGTCTGCTTTCGGCACAGCTCCAATACCCAGAGTGCTCAAAATCATTAAGTTATCATTAATTACTCAGTCATTTCTCATGGTGAAAACCACAGTGAGTGATTGTGCTCGTCTGAGCCTAGCTAGAATGTTTTGGTGAGAAGAATTAGATTACAGGCTGTGAAAAGGAAACAATGGTGATGTCTACTTCACTCATAGGCTTGCTGAGATGTATAAGAACAAGAACATAAGTATAGATAACAGAGTCGCTCTCTGGGCTTTGTGGGATGCACCTCTCTCTCTAACCTAACCTGCCATCTGTGTGACTAATCCATCTGCTCCCTAACTCCCCTGGCCAACCCTCCATTCGTCCTTGGGTGTAAGGCAACATCTTGGGTAAGGTAGAGGGATGGGAAGAAGGTGGAAGGGTGGTTGAGAGCCCCTCCTGGGGATTCAGGTTTCTGGGAGGGCTGTTGTGTTTCTGTATTACCTTTTGACTTGTATATTTCTGTATATAACTGTATATATTGTAACTATCTGCTTGTGTATTGAGCTAAGCTGTAAATATAAGCTTCATTCAATTTCCAGAGCCACTGAGTCTAGTCTGGGTGATCTTGCAAAGTGCGGGTTGGGGCAGGTAACACCCAAACCATGACAGTGATGTTTTCAGTCACTCTTTTCAGACCAAGCACTTCTATGACACAATACAATGATATCCCAATTTCTCGTACATCGATTTTCTCCTTACAATAATTTCTGCCACTGGAACTGCATTGCAACTGAATTCCAAGTTTGAAATACTACCATAATTGAGCAGAACACGGGAAGTGAATTTCTTCTATCAATGCTAAAAGTGTCTGCACCAAGTGCAACATTTTCCTTCCACAAAATACATCAGCTCCAAGCTGACACCCACAGAACAGCTTCAGACAGGTGCCATACCTGGGCAAGGAGCTGTACTGCCGCTGAGCTTGCTGGAAGCTCTCTCTTTCTTCTTGCCGCTGCCGCTGCATTTGAACCTCTACCGATACTGAGTGTCTGCCGCTTTGTGAGTAGGTCTTGGTGTTTGGCTGCAAAATGAAAATGAAAATCTCTTAAAGAAAGCAGAAGAAAGCATTCCAACTGCTGCTGCACACATACAGCCTGATTTGTTTCAACAGGTGGTGCACGTAGCTACCCTTCAAGATAAGTAGGTTTATAAATATGTAAAGAGTGAGTGCCAGGAAGATGGAGCCAGGCTCTTCTTGGTGACACCTGATGACAGGACAAGGGGCAAGGGGTGGAAGCTGAAGCATAGGAAGTTTCTTTTAAACATGAGGAGGTTTTTTTTTTGCCCTATGAGGGTGCCAGAACACTGGAACAGGCTGCCCAGGGGGGTTGTGGAGTCTCCCTCTCTGAAGATATTCAAAAGCTGCCAGGATGCATTCCTGTGTGATCTGGTCTAGGTGATCCTGCTCTGGCAGGGAGGTTGGACTGGATGAGCTTTCAAGGTCCCTTCCAGCCCCTGACATTCTGTGATTCTGTAAATTCTGACTCACAGCAGAGGCCTGTGCTAGACCTTCTGTTTCTCACCTACCATTTCTCAGATGTACCAGGAAAATATTGGTCCAGATTGGGTTATGATTTTTTAGCAATACTGTAATTTAAATGAAGTTGCTGGGATAGATCTTCAGACACAATAAGTTAGCCTAGACATTGAAATGCTACGTTTTACAGCCCACTGAGGATTGAAAGAGAGGGAGCACAGTGGCTCTTCTGAACCTCACCAGCATGCTCAAGGTGCTGCTCTCCTTTAGTGGAGCCATCCTGTTTTGCTTTGGGCCAGACACACAGCCTGTTCGGGGAAACATTTTCTGCTTCAATATGATCAAGTAGATAAATTTAACAAATCCCTTGTGGAAAATGGGGAATCCTGTATCTCTGAGAAGGACTTCAGATAACATCTTAATGAGGTGACAATTTGAAACTCTGAGGCCAATACTAAGAGCAAGCCTTTGTGTGGATAAAGAGCATTACCAGTCAAGATCTGGCAGAATGGTTGGATTGAAACTTTGGTTTATGACCACTTTTCCTTTCACATTACTGCTTTCTTCAGACTTTGTGATTTCAAGTTGCAAAATATGGTGCCACTAAAATCAAAGAATATTCTGGGCTTCTTGTTTTAGTAATGATGTTTCACCTAACAAAGAAGCAGGGCATTATTTTATCTCCTTAAAGTTACCGGTTCTATTCAAAACACAGAAGTCTGATCACTGGGAGGTTAAGGAGCACATCCACTTGCCTGAAATAGCTTGTCTCAGGTTTGCTTTTGTTAAAGCTTTTTTTGCAGCTTTATCTTCCCTCAAAACAAACACCTCTTGGGTTTTGCCATTCTAATTTCTGCAGCAGAATGATATAATAGCTCACAGTGATCTGCAAGATAAAAGGCTTTTCAAAAGCCTCCTGCATTGAAGACAAGTTTTAGAAACTAGAAAGTTGTCATTTGTGACACAAACTCCTTTGTCTTACTATATAGTCAAGTACCTGCAGGCAGTCAGAAACACAACAAATTTGAAACAGGTGTACAACTTTCAGAAACCTCATTTTCAATAACAATACACTTCAGACAGAGCATCAGTCTCAGCTCTGCACTTACCAGACAAAATGTGCTGAAAAACTGCAGTTCCCATTACATGAAGATTATTGTGCAAAAGGATCAGAAGGGGAAAGCACAGAATATGAGTAATGGAGAACTTGGGAGGATCCTTAATGCAACACTGATGTCTACTTCAGAACAGATTTACCCTGCAAAAACCCTCTAATGAAAAATGCTTCAGGAGTGCTATGATGAAGCAACAAGTTGAGGAAAGAGAATTGTGTGTCAGCCTTGTGGGAAATTTTCTTAGAGATGAATAAGCTGTACATATGTATGTCCAAACCAACAACCTCCACGGAGATTTCTGACTATATTAAATAAGGGCAACACATACAGAGCAGTGTTTCAGTTATTGCATATGTCAACATTTCAAACTTTCTTGACTTTATTGAGAGTCTTCTGACATTTGGTATTTTATTGAAGGGCTCAGCTATGGAAGCGAGTGATTACCTGAAAATCACAAGATTTATTTGTGAATTCTCTCCAGTGTGGTTATAAGCAGCTTACAGAGAACCAGTGGGAAACTCCCAAGTTCCCATCTCAAGTCCTCCATAAGGAATACAAACATTCAAACTGAGACTTTAGACTGAATCTCCTCATTTCATGGGTTCCACTTTAACAATGTGTTGCAGCTACATTATTTCATATATGAGAAAGCAGTTATCACAGATCAGACAGATTTCATGTCAGTTATCACAGATAAGATATCAATCTCTTTAACTGAAAACACAGTTTCACCGTTTTCAGTTCGCTGTAAACACAGCAGACTTCAGGATTTGAGAGTACAGGGAATGGTTACATTACCAAACAGGTGGAAAAAGAACTGAGCTGCTGCTCAGTTCAGGGCTATGCGAGACACTAAACCGCATCATCTAGAAAGTATGAATGCAAGGGGGAACACACACATATGCAGAGAGCTGGTTACCACAAAAGCCTTTACTACAGTGACAGAGGCTTTGAAAGCCCTAATGGACTATGAATGGACTAAGACCAAAATGGAGCTCCAGAGGTATTGTTTTTAAATGGACAAGGAATCAATGGTTAGGTTAAATAGAGGCAGAGACGATCACGCCTGTCTGCCTGCTGAAGTGCATGCCCAGAATGACTGGATCTGAGGAGTCAGGTCCAGATTTCCTGCAGCTCACAAAGAATTTTGTCTAATGGTCAGCATCTGGGTCTAAAGACGAACATCTAAAATCCATTATCTGATTTTCTGAAGATATGCCTGTATGGCCTGTTAAACTAAGTGGATTTGCAATGCTTAACTAATCTGAAAAAGGATACTTACTTAGAGTCCTGTCTGCATGTTGTTCACATCTACAAGAAGCTCTTCGTATAATCAAATCTGCTATCTGATTGCAAGCATCCAAAAGTATGGCACTGAGACATAAAAACATTCCCTCTGTATGCAATCAGATGCCACACAAGATACCACATATACACCCAGACAGGTATGGTAGGAATTGGAAGAGACCTCTAGAAACCATTTAGTCCAACCCCACTGCTAGGGCATGTTACACAGGATCACATGCAGGTGGGTTTTGAAAGTCTCCAGAGGAGATTTCACAACCTCTCCAGGCAGCCTGCTTCAGTGCTCTGTCATCCTTCAGGTCCCTCAGCCTCTCCTTGTAAGAGAGATACTCCAATCCCCTAATCATCCTCATGGCCCTTTGTTGGACTCTCTCGTAGCTCCCTGCCCTTCTTGAACTGGGGAGCCCAGAGCTGGACACAATACTCCAGGTGCAACCTCACCACGGCAGCGCAGAGGAGGAGGAGAACCTCCCTTCAGCTGCTGGCCACACTCTTCTGAATACACCCCAGAATACTGTTGGCATTCTTGGTCATGAGGGCACACTGCTGGCCCACAGTGACCTTGTCCACTAGCGCTCCCAGGTCTTTTCTCTGCAAAGATGCTTTCCAGCAGGGAAACGCCTAATAAGGGTTTATTATATGCATGGAGTTATTAATCCCCAGGTGCAGGACTCTACACTTGGCCTTGCTGAACTTTATGATGCCTACCTCTGCCTACCTCTCCAGCCTGCACAGGTCTTGCTGCATGGCAGCACATCCTGATGGGCTGTCAGTCACCCCTCCCAGCTTTGTACCATCAGCAAACTTGATGAGTACACTCTGGTCCTTCAGTCAGATCATTGATGAGTATGTTGAACAAAATGGGACCCAGTATTGACCCCTGGGGAGCACCACAGGCCTCCAACTAGACCCTGCATCATTGGTCTCTGTGTTCTGTTCTCATTCTACTCCACTGTCAACTCGGCTAACCCTTAAGCTTACCTGCGTAGATACTATGTGAGACAGTGTCAAATAGCTTGGCGAAGTCAAGGTAGGTAACATCCACTGCCCTCCCTTTGTCTATCCACCACCACAGAAGGCTATCATATTGGCCAAGCATGATTTCCCCTTCATGAATCCATGCTGACTGCTCCTGATAATCTTCTTTTCCTCCATGTACTTAGAAATGACCTCCAGAACGAGCTGTTCAACCATCTCACTAATGAAAATCTCATTCTTTCAAATCCTTTTAGTAAAAACCTCAGTGATCCCACAGTGAATGGCTTTGATGCATGGTTATGATGATATAAGGTCCTAACTTATTCCTTTTTTGAATCCTTAACTTGTTCAGAAGAAAGAAAATCTCCATACAATGACTTATCTTTTCAACAAGATTTCAATCAATAGCATCTAAGCCAAATATATTGACAACATGAGTAAACTTAGTCTTCAAAAGAGAACTGGTAATTTGGTCTCAATCCCCAAAGTATACTTTCATATATGTATTTATATAAAATAGATATACAAGCACAAATCCAAAGCCATGCACACTCCATTTATGCCAGCACAAAACAGAGGCAATTTAAAAAAGGTTGAACTCTTTTCACATCTTTTTACACCACAAGAAAAAAACAACCAAACAAACAAACAAAAAAAAACAAGTGCAAGGAATACACAGAACACAGTCATTTTACACCGGTATCAGCACAAGGCTAAGTACAATTATAACAACCTGAAATCATCTCACAAGCCTGGCAACAGCTCATTCTTCATAGCACAGATTGATAAGAACTCTGGCATTGTTTGCAATGAGATGTATGACAAGCTCTGACCTTTTAAATCAGGATGTGGTCAAGGCCACAATAACAACCAAGGCTGCATTACACAAATAAATGTATGTTCTTGCCTTCCACAATACATTAAGTGGCAGTGATAGCTATTGCATTCAGCATTGCTCAATACCCTGCAGAGGCTCACAGAATCATTTTGAGTGGAAAAGACCTTCAAGATCATTGTAAAACTGTGCTTTAAGAGACATGAAACGGCACAGTTCTCCTCTCAGAGGCATTCATTTAAAACCAGGGCTGCTAAGTGAAAAGTTTCTGCAGGTTTCTCACTTTATGCAAACGACCTTTGTTATTTCACAGCGAATCTACCCCATGGCTCATCTTGCACTGACCACTCTCAGCCATAACAGGCATCAAAGCCCCTCTCTCTTCTCTGTCCTAGTTAAAACAGGACTGTCCACACACCTTCTTTGCCTGCAGAGCGGCATTTCTGACACTCAGGGTAGCTCAGCATGGTGGCAACGTGGATCTTTCAGGACTGGCCCAGATCAAAGATGCCACAGAAAGGATATGATGGAGGTGATGTAGGGCACTGGGCTTTCAGGCAGATGCAAACAGTTAGGAGACAGGAGATAGACCAGACAAGCTGACACACCTGACACTCTGCTACCACACTGAGAAGCTGGGAGAAATACTTACTCTTACTCTTAGAACTCCTTTGTGTTGAACTAGAGAGATGACTAAAGGAACAAGTCTCTTAGTGTTTTCCTAGTTACTAACAAATATAATTATTTAATACTATAATAAATGTGCTAATTTTTATCCAGCTTAAACTCTGTGTTTAACCACGAAATGTCAAGTTCATCTGGAAAGCTGGTAGACAAAAGGCCTCCCAAAACATCCCTGGTACTTATAGTTGAGCACTAATTAGATAAGATTAAACAACCATTCCTGCTCTATGTGCAAATGTCTTTGGCACAGATGACAAGCAGCCCAATAACTCAAAATTCAGAGGACAAAAAACATTCAAAGGTTCTGGAAGATGTCCCTGAAAACTGATTTTACTTCCTTCTTCCTGTTCATGTTGCTATGGTGAGTGGAACACAAAGCAACATTTGAAAAATAGCCAACAGGTGTGTGTGTTAATTCAGATAGCACCTAAGAAAATCCCATTCCTTTCTGTATCCTTTTATGGCTTTTATAGAGGAAGCTGCGTAGGGCAACATTTTCCATTCTGTGTACAGCAGCAGCAGAAAGAAAACCTTCAGGATGGTGGAAAGCAAGCACTTAGCCCTGAAATTCTGCCTGGGATACGTACCTGCACTGCATGCCTGTGAGCTATAAATATGGTTACAAACTGAAATTACTTGGAATCTTCTAACTTCATTTTCTGCTTCAAATAAATTAGTAGACTGAAACTAGTGGAGAGAAAAAAAAGAGTTTAAAGTACAAACTTCTAAAGACAGAGCCTAAAATCTTAGCAAGAAATTGCTGGTTTCATTAAATCCTTTGCAGGTTTGACACAGCTGAAATGAAAGTGTTTGTGAACTTCTGCCCTGCATAACTTTGGTCTCCTCTCTGAAACAGGTTGGGGTAGGAGAAGCAACGATCTAGCCCCTAAGGTATTCTTTATCTGCTGCCACGCTCCATTAAGTATTGCCTCATACCTTGAATAAAATACCCTGAAAGTGACTCTTGAAATGGATTCATAATAGAAATAATTAATATGCTACTTCTCTTTCTCATTAATGTGTTGAGCAATTATATATAATTTACAGCCTGATATAAACTTTACAATGTTTGCTTTAAATATAAGGTGTTAGTCGTTTTTCCAGGCAAAATGAGTATGTTATGTTCAAAAGTACAGCTATAAAAATCAGGCTTTTGGTTCTCCTCTGAAAGAATTTTAGATTATTTAGAAATCATCATGGCCTTGAATAAGTCAAGAATGTGAATACAGGGATCATAGGATGTTAGGGGTTGGAAGGGACCCAAGGAGATCATGGAGTCCAACCTCCCTGCCAGGGCAGGACAATCCTATCTAACACAGATCACAGAGGAACATATCCAGACAGGCCTTGAAAGTCTCCAGAGAAGGAGACTCCACAACCTCTCTGGGAAGCCTGTTCCAGTGCTCTGGGACCCTTACAGTAAAGAAGTTCCCCCTTGTGTTGAGCTGGAACCACTTTTGCTGCAATTTAAACCCATTGCTCCTTGTCCTATCCCAGGGAGCAAGTGCTAAGAGCCTGAATAAGAATGATAAGATATGAGTACCAAGACCACACTAAAAAGACTTTTTTTCTTTGAATCTCTCTTAGAGAGAAGATCTACAAACCAACACAGAGCAGAAAAAACAAGCACAGTCCCTAAATCTTCTAAGTATTTGTCTCTCTGGCCATGCCTAAGTATATTATTAGGATTTCTGAAGGTTTTTCCAATTGAAGATCACACACTTATTTATCTGCCACGAATCTGTGCACATAAATAACAATACACTCAAGCCAGTCAGGTATATTTATTTTGACCTGGTTAGATGTCATCTTTGGGGAAGAAAAAAAAAATTATTTGACTTCTAAATATTTAAATTAGAGTTTGCTTAGCTGCTCTCTCAGTGTCAGTTTTCTTCCACCACCCAAAGAGATGACAGGAGATGAATGTATTTGTGAACGGAATTTGCCATTTTCAGCACTGACTTGTTATATTAAAGGTGAAGGAATAAGTGTCCAACATTGGCCCTTTCTGCATGATGGTGAATTGGTTTTGTGTTTGCATTGGTTTGGGGTTTTTTTACTGTTGACATACTTCTACAAGCAGAAGTAGCAAGCAGTTGTAATATGTTTGATTGATTAAAAATAATCCTTTTTTTTTAATTGCATTGTTCACTCCCATGTCACCTGGGGCCAGAATGCGGTACTTGTGTTATTGAAGGTGAAGATGTGTTAAGTAGAATCATAGAATCAGTCAGGGTTGGAAAGGACCACAAGGATCATCTAGTTCCAACCCTCTTGCCATGGGCAGAGAGGGCAGAGACACCCTACCCTAGAGCAGGCTGCTCACAATCTCAGCCATCCCAGCCTTAAACATCTCCAGGAATGGGACCTCAACCACCTCCTGGGCAACCCATTCCAGGCTCTCACCACTCTCATGATGAACTTCCTCCTCATGTCCAATCTGAATCTCCCCACCTCCAGCTTTGCTCCATTCCCCCTAGTCCTATAACTCCCTGATAGCCTAAGAAGTCCCTCCCCAGCTTTTTTGTAGGCCCCCTTCAGATACTGAAAGTCCACAGGAAGGTCACCTCAGAGCCCCCTCTTCTCCAGACTGAACAGCCCCAACTCTTTCAGTCTGTACCCATAGAAGAGGTGCTTCAACCCTCTGATCAGCCTCGTGGCCCTTCTCTGGACATGCTCCAGCATGTCCACATCCCTCTTGTAATAGGGGCTCCAGAACTGGATGCAGTACTCCAGGTGGGGTCTCACCAGAACAGAGTAGAGGGAGAGAATCACCTCCCTCGACCTGCTGGCCACAAGTGCATACTGCTGGCTCATGTTGAGCTTCTTGTCTACCAGCACTCCCAAGTCCCTCTCCTCAGGGCTGCTCTCCAGTCAGTCACTGCCCAGCCTGGATTTGTATTACTGCCCAACCTCCACTTGAGTATGGACCTATTGACAGCCCCTCTTTGGGTGCAGCCATCAAGCCAGTTGTTTATCCATCTCGTGGTCCACCCATCAAACCCATGTTTCACCAGCTTGTGAGACTAGGATGTGGTGCATGACAGTGTCAAAGGCCTTGCTCAGGTCCAGATAAATGACAAGTAAGATGCAATTGGGGAAAAAAATAAAAGATATGGAACAAATTGCAACTGAAATGCCACAAACTTCAGAACTGTTGACAGGAAGGATAAACATCAGCAGACCCAATACTGCCCAGAAAAAATAAACCAACAAAAACCCTCACAAAAACTAGAGGCTTGATTTTGATACCAAACAGAAAAATCAGCTGCAAAAAAATCCTGCCTTGTTATAAAAATGTGATAGCAACAGCAGGGGCCTTAAATATCATCAGCCCTACTCTGAGTCCATGCAATTCTACATGCACAGATATACGTTGCCACAAACTCTGACTGGAATTAACAAGAGCAGGATTAAGATGGATTTTATATTTTGTTTCCTTTGTGACATCGGGCACAGACTATTGCCCTTGAAACATTCTTGCACCTTGTTTATAGAAATGGGGAAAAAAAGCCACATAAGAAAAAAAAACCCTATTTATGAAGCCTGTGGAAGTGATCTTAAACTAAACAAATGCAAAAACCTCTCCAAAAAGCTTTGACTCAACTAGTGGGTTTGCAGAACTAGGGGATTTTAGAGGTGGCTTGATCTTGGAACAGTTAGTTATTAAATCTCATCAGAGTGTCATTCAAACGGCCTTGAGCTGAAATGCTGTGCTGCTTAACAGACTGTGTCACCTCATTCCACCACTATTACTTTTCTGTGTCTGTTAAGATGCTCGATGCTCTATGAACACTCGCAGGCAGTCAAGTATTTTGTTTACTGGCAGGGCGTCCACAGCCAGGCAAGAAGTTCAGCTCTAGCACAGTGCTTATCTGTAGAGAAATAACCTTCACCTGATGGACACATCCAGAAAGGGACGGGGTCAGGTGCAGGTCTCTCTGCCCCAGGTATTGCTCATAGCCCACAGGATGTAGTGCTCCAGGGTATGGAGATCTGCCTCCAACCCATGGAGGAGACTGAAGGTATTTGTCACAGGTAACCAGACTCCTGTGTCACAGGCCATTAATAGTCTGGGATGGATTGGAGTTGGTGACGTTTGCAGGATCATTTTGATAATATATTAGCAGGTTTTCGAGCTGCTGAGCTCCTCTGAATATCCTCAGAGCTGCCAGATTTCCGTCAGCATCCATTACTCACACTGCAAACTTTGTGTTCATTTACACCTTCTTAGAGTAACTAACAGTCTCAGCACTTTGTTCCCTATCCTCAACCCTCCCATCAGCCTGTTAATGAAAAACGCAAACTACTTATCACCTCGTACACACACTTCTTTGTGGATGGCTTTTTCCTCTCTCTAGCCAAACTGGGTCAGAGTTGGCTGCTGTCTTGTGGCTCAGAGGCTTCTCTGGATGTGAAGCCTTTTGTTTATGTAGGCTGTGTAACCCTCAGGTGAAAACACACTTTTCAACAACAGACCATGTACAGGTGCACTTCTTACTGCTGTGGTTTGTAACCAACAGCCTACAGATGGAGAAGGCTGGGAAGACATTGATGAATGTATCTAAGTGTTTTCCTGCACGTGTATTATAAACCATTTTTGCATTTTTCTGTGTCATTGGTATTTAATAATACATCTGGATCTGTTTTGAGGGGATGTCTCAAAGTCCATCATTTTAGACTAGTCTGTTAAAGTGTCACACACCTCTGAAGAGAGATGGTTATGGCTCCTTAACATTGCCATGACTGCTGAAATGGATGAGATCATTGCTTTATCCTTTCCAAGCATTGTGAGCTTGAAAGGCTGGAGCACAGGATGGGGAAAAAATAATTATAATGAAAAAATGCTCTGGGCCAACTGTTTTTTTTAAGTACTTATCTAAAATAAAACATTTGCTCACCTATGTATTTAGCAACAGAGCAGCTCTTACAAAAGCAACAATAAGCTTCAGAATTAATATTAATACACTGAAGCCGAATTAGTCACTTTGAGCTCATTTGCATGATCTAGAGAAGGGGAGTAAATAGAGAGATCCCATTTGTTTGAACAAGAGAAAAAGGAAAGGTCATTCTTCTGACCCACAATTTAGGAAATTATTCCATTCCTAAGGTAATCAGCCTGTCATCTAAATAATTCCCTCCTCGCTCATTACAAGAAACTCTAATAAAAGCCAAGTTGCCTGTCTAAAGTTGCTATGGCATTTAGATATACAACAATTTGCCCCATGACCTTCAGTAGTTAAGTTCCAAGTCTTCAAGAGTGCAAGTTTTTTTCATACAGTTTTCCCAAGAACACTGCTCAGATCTCACATTTGGAGACTGAACAGCAGTTGCATAATGGAAAGTACCTTGTAGACCCAGTCCCCTTTCGCCCCCAAACTGCTGCACTGTCACTGTGATGAGCTATCACATTATCTTCACCACATCATATCAAAAACATCTGGCCATAAAATAAACGTTTAATTTATTCAATTCCAGAGAAGGTTAGAGGTTTTCTAACATGGGAAAAAAGAAGACCATGTCCTATGTTAAGCAGCATTAGGTCATTCAGGGATACATTTACCTTTGTTTTTGCACATCAAAAATACCACGGCTTCAAACGGGTGAATTTAAGACAGATGAGGACATTAAGCCTCAATAAAAGAAAAATATCTTCTGTACATGGGCTAAGATGTCCTGTGCATTGTGATGTTACCTAGGTTGTTCTCAGTGACTGAATACACACCTCCAGCTACTTCCACCTCTGTCTCACGTGCACCATAATGCTAAGTTAACAACAACCCATATCAGCTTCAGAGGAAGCTGTAAGAGTTTCAACTGCTGTCATAGCTCAGCTCCCTCTTTTCCAGAAGTGCAAACTGTTCTCTGTCTTTACTGTGGAGTTTTAAACAAAAATACAATAAAGTATTTGTCTCATATTTAAAGGATCCTCATTTAGGATACATAATTGATTAAAAGGCAGCACTGATTCATTCAATTACATTAAACAAGATAAGCACATGGATTTACATAATTGTATCACACTGCTAGATCAGATTGAACAGGATTTAATGATCAATTAGGACGTATATCTCAAGACAGAACTGTCTTGGCTCATACAAGTGGCAAAGGGGTGCTGTGGTGAAGCAGCCTATTATGTGTATATCTTCTTTTTAACTCTGGAAAGACATAGCTCTTCCTCTTAGGGAAAGATTTATGTGTATGACAGTGATATTGTTTCAGAGGAAATACCATTAACAAGGTTACACATTCTCTCTAGATACTTTATCATTAGTGTCTGTTTTACTCTCATTTTGCTAAAAAAACTCAGTATAATTGATCCTGTGTTTGAGGCAAAAAACAATCCAGGTAGTGAGTCACAGAACTGAGGGTCTAAACACAGAGCAAATAATGCCAGGACAGGTGGCTGAAGACGTTTCAAAATCAAATCAACCTCAATGAACCAAAAATGAGGACAATAGAAAGGACATAAGTGTGGTGGCCTCTGCCCTGCATCCCTATGGGTCTGCTGCTAACCAGCCAGAGACAGCAGGAGTCAGACAAGCTTTCTAGGTTCAACAGGCTCCACACACTTACCCATGGCTGCTCAAAGCTGTAAGTACGTCTCCTGTCTTCCACGTCCTCATCTTGCTTTGCCTGCTGAAATTCTTGTCTCAGGCGCTGTATCCGGTCATGATTGTTAGGGGTTGATCTGCTGCTAAGAGAGGAAGGATGGAAATGATCAATATACTTAGGAACTGCCATCTGTGCCTGTCATTTCTTAGCATGGGACTGTTACTACAGTGCAGAAGTACAGACTTAAAAATAAATTCCAAGAATTTAGTACAAAAACATTAGTATTTTAAAGATGATTGATGCTGTTTGACTTATAAAGAAACTCGAGATGCTGTAAGGGGAAGATGAATGAGGCTATTCCTAAAAATTATCAAAAGTTACTGGCATTTTTTCAGTCTGTGTTCCTTCTAGAAATGAAGCAGGATACACACGTTATAGTCAGACTTACCACAGAGGGAAATTAAGAGAAAAGTCCTAATGATCTCTGCTACTGAATAAGCATGAAAGATACTTTTTCCTAATCAATAAATTCTAGTGCCTCCCTCAGCCTATTCTCATAGCAGAGGCACTCCAGCCCTTGGGACAACTTTGTAGCCCCCTGCTCTGGACCCGCTCCAACAGCTTTGTGTTCTGGAGTCCATTTGTGACTGGTTTCCATGTCTTTTGGGACTGGTAAGCAGTGTGGATGGGATGCTGTAGGTATTTGAAGAGTTCCTTTTAGCGCCATTAAATAGTGCTTGGTTGGCCAAACAAACCACAATTAGCATGGTTTTAGCAAAGGCTAAGTTTTGAAGAGGCTTGAAACTAAGTTTAGCAAAGTGCCTTATTTATTTATTTATTGCAAATGGGAGCTTTAAGAAATGCTTTATCTGGAGTGCAGGTCAAATTCTATGTGCAAACTCCCATGTGGAAAAGCAGTTAAAGAAAGCTTTCTTTCAGAACAGGCTGAAATGAAACATCTTGGTGTTTTCAAAACTTCACTGTAGGTGTGTTGCTAATTCTGTTTCCTTAATTCAACTTAGTTTGTGGAACAGCTTATCTTCATTTGCAGTTTTATGTTATGCAAATTTATTCCTTTACTATATAGCCACTTGTTGTTGTTGTTGTTGTTTTTTGCTTCCCATGCACATTTTCAATGCTATCATCACAATTCAGTACAAGCCACATAAAACATTTCTAACTGGTCTGATGATGTTTAAAACTGCTGTTGTTAATGTCCCATACTTTCTATATAGGGGTTTTTGTAAGATAAATTGCACTTAAGTGTAACAAATTAACTATTAGTATTTCAGATGTAAGAATATATGCTTGAAAGAGAGATGGCATTGAACTTCAGTGTCAAATCATTAGAAAGGCACTGTGTGTAGACACCTTGTAGTACTCAGATGATCAGTAAATAATCACAGAATGACTTAGGTTGGAAGGAACCTTAGAGCTCATCTACTCCAACCTCTCTGCCATGGGCAGGGATGCCTCTCAACTAGACTTGGCTGATCAAGGCCTCGTCCAGCCTGGCCTTGAACACCCTCAGGGTGACCTATTCCAGAGTCTCACCACTCTGGTTCTGAAGAACTTTCTAAGATCCAGTCTAAACCCTTTCTTCCTCAGCTCAAAACCATTCTCCTCTTATGAAAAATCCCTCTTCAGGCATCCTTAAACAAAGTTCTTTTCAAACCCTGAGGGATGGCAGTGATCCACTGACACTGGAGCAGTTATCCATTGGCAAAGAAAACCAGGAGGTAAACCTTAAAAGTACTGAACTAAGCCCTGTGCATCATAAAGAACAGACACACTCTACCAGCCCCAAACAGGCCACTGGAAGGGATATTACAGATCTGAGGACTTCTGCATGTTTTGGGATTGTTATTCATTAAAACAATCACATCAACAGAGGAGCAGCAAGAAAATGCACAGCGTCTACGCCATGAAGCCAAAACGTATGTACCCTCCCAGACAGCAAATGCATGAACCTGACATCTCTCACACTGCAGACATGCAACAACAAAGGGCAAGGAAGATCATGCATTTATGATTAACTTGTTCCCAGACTTAAGAAGATCTTGGTCTAAAGGTGACTTAAGAAAAGTTATTCCAAGTTATTAGAAGGTTTGCTAATGGCAGAGAAGATAAATCTTTTAACATTATTTCTATTTTATCTGAAAAGCAAGAGACGTGACCCAAATTTAGAGAACTGCAAAAGAACTGAATTATAAAAAGGGACTACTTCACAGAAAAGAAAAAGCTACATTAAAAGGCAGATCTACTTCTGCATCTACTCAAATCTCTTTGCACTGAAGAAGTCTGTGAGACACAGAGAGTGAGGTCAAGTCAGCAGTTTTTGAGTGATAATTAAAAATCCCAACAGTTTTATTTAGAAGAGGAAAAGGCAGACAGTTAGGGAGGGGCTATGATAGCCTTAAGAAAAGGTTATTTGAGGTCTTAGGCTATATCTCAGGCTGGCTGCTTCTTGTTTCCATTTTCCTCTCAACCTTTTTCTGATACTCTAGGCTAAATTAGTCAGCTGCCCTAACTTTCCCACCAGCAGATCTCTATCCTGGCCTGCCATACTGTCTCCAGTTGCTTCTCATGGCTCTCTTCATCCAGTAAATTTCATGATTAGTGCTTTCTTGCTCTGTTTTTCATGTTTCCCACTGCACTCAGGGAACACTTTGTGTACTCGCTTGATAGCTCATTCAACCCCCAGCCAACAATTACTAATTCCAGAAGGAGAGAAAAGCAAAAATCATAATCACAATAAACAGCTGTGACAAATAAAATTTTGGAGTCAAAAGTGCAAACCTAACTTTATTCCTTTTCAGGCTCTGAGATACTGTTTTATCTACAACTCTTGGCTTAAGTCACATCATTACCCTTGGGACAGATCTAAACAAATTACATTCGATGTGAAAAGTCCTTAGCAAGTCTAAAGCAAAATGAATTTTGACTTATTGAATTAATTCATTCAAGAGAGGCAGAGTCATGTCAACAGATTATGAGGATGCATCTGCTTAAAGTCCTCTTTGGCTTTTGCAGATGTATGGTGCAAGCCCTCAAAAGTTTTAACTGAATGCACCATGATTTGTTGGAGCTTTTCACTCACATGAGCTTAAAATCTGAAGGTAACTTCACCCCAAAGAATTAGTACTACTAGCAGGAAGGAAAAAGTGTAATTTGAAATTCATACAAAGTCTGTAGAAGATTTGACCTATGCTAGTTTTAAACATTCAAGCAAAATTGCAATCACTGCTCTCTACAAACTCTTCCCTCTGCCTATTTCTTGACAGAAGAGCTGTCAACTTACAGAGAACAATTAGCACCTCTTAGCATCAGATGCAGAGGGCTGTCATTATTAAATGTCCTTAAATACAATAATAAAGAAGGAAAGTTTTTTAGGGTGCAAGTTAACTTGGGTTGCAGAGTGGCTGGCCTTCCTTGTAGCGCATACTTGGCACCCCACTGCCTTCCAGCTGCAGACAGCACATTTCACAATCAGCTATTTTGTGAGCCCTGCTTTAAAACACAGCCCCACGGGCATGGGCTATAAATGCAACTCTAAGCAATGCTTGGCCAGGCCAGAGCTGACACATACTTCGAAACAAGTAGCTGCAGCAATGACCATCATAGTCTCAGATCATTAAGCAATGTCTCTGTGTGATGTCATGCAGTGATGTACAGAGCTGTAATCCCTTCAAAACAGACAGATTTTCAGTTTGATAAAGTAGATATAAACATTCTACTGACCAGGGATGACTAAAGCTTTGGGGAAAAAAAATAAATTATTGACCTGGAAAAGCATGGGAAAGGGTCCTAACAACATCACCAAGCAGTTGTAACATGGCTAGAATAACCAAAAGGTTAGCAAACAAACAGCGTTCTTTACACCTTGAAATCTTTTAACACAGATTGGATCTGCCAGGGACTCTATGGCCTGACCAGCTGCTTAGATCTCTGGATAGCAGATACAAACCACAGATGGGTTCTTACTCACTTCAAGCTGGCAAATAGCTATCACCTCTTTGTATAAAATAAACTCCTTTCCATTTGGACACATTACTCTTGGCATATTAAAAATCAAGCACTCTACCTATGTTTACAGGTAGAGAGGAGAAGAAAAAGACTTTATTTCCATCCCATTGAAGTTTTATTATGTCCTCGCTCTGGTGGCCGTGCCTTCATTGGCAGTCTGCATCCATCCCAAAGTTCAAAACTAGCTGAATATCTACAAAATTGCCCCCTCCCTTCATGGCTTTAGCAGGATGAAAACAGCCCAACGGAAAGCAGACTGTTTATAATCTAATATAAAAGCTTCTGCTACGTTTAATGAAACTCAAGCACCCTCTCGCCACGGTGCTTACTCCAAGCAGATGGATTTGTCTGTTTTGGATGGCCCTCGAGGGTGGATAAGCAGAAACTGTCAAGTTGTTGCAAAATGCCACGGACATAAAATAAATGGAAAGTGTGCTCTTTACCAGGCTTAAAGTTAGCACCATGCTCCAATGCATGGTCTGCTGGTGTGCTCGCATTAGAAAGATTGGTTAATCGTCAGTGACATGGACAACTCTGCCCACACGGCGTGGGGCTGGTGAGGGTTGAGGAGCAGCAGTCTGAACCACCTTATTCCTGCTACTGTCTTGCCAGAGCAGGTTGGTCTTTTCTTAACACTTTGCTCTAAGGCTGCTTTTTTTTTTTGACATCTAAATACCAGTCCTGAAGCAAACATAAGTGTAATCATTTGGCTGGTCCTTTCCTTCCTCTCCTCTGAGACACCAGGCAATAGGTTTTCCATGTACACATGGATGTTAACATACATAGACAGTACAGAGACAGGGGCAACAGCAGCCAGCATTGTATGGGACAACTGCTGTGTGAATACAGAATCACTATAGTCAGTCTGATGAAAAAATATTTGCTGAGCAAGGGATTGAATTTAGAATCATAGAATCATAGAATGGTTTAGGTTGGAAGGGACCTCAAGGATCATCCAGCTCCAACCCCCTGCCATAGGCAGGGACACCTCCCACTGGAGGAAAATTTGTTAGAATACAAAGGTACTTGTAACACAGTGCAGTTATAGCTCAGAAGCTATGGGTTTATCCTATGCTATTTCGTTTTTCTTAAGTGTCAAAGAACTTATTATGAGTAAAGCATTAAAAGGTGAGGAAGAGGTACCAAAAAAAGTATCAATTATAAAACTGCAACTAAAAATAACTTTTCTGCACAAGGTTCATTAAGTGTTATCAGTTAGTATCTTGGGGTTTTACACTCAAAGCACAGGTCATAAATTCATAATAAATCCCCCATATGTTCACCAAACACTGGAATTTAATTTCTCTTCCAGTTGTAAGAAAAGGAATGTGCTGCTCAAATTAATTATGCATGCAAAGTTAGTTTCTAACAAGGGCAGCTTCTTGTATGCTGAAGGGTATACATCCTATCTGAATTTCCACACCACCCCCCCTGCCCCCAAATCTCCTTCAATCTCAGCTTATTTCTATTCTTCACAAGGTTATAAAAATCCTTCTCTCTTGCCATTTCATATTTGCTAAATGAACACAAAGCATTACATATCCTTTAAAATCTGCAGTTTTAAAGGCAGCTGAATTCAGAGATTGGCTTAACATGACAGGCAAGATCTAACATATTACCTGTACACATACCCGCACACTCCAGCATATTAATGCCATCAAACCCAGGATTTAAATCCTAGGATTTTTGCCAATATGTGTGCATGTGAAATCAGCTCATCAGGAAGTTTTCTGCCGTCCTGTTTACCTCCAATGTGATAGTCATCAGTTCTAATACCATGGAAAAATGAGGCAAGTCCCCAAATGCACTTGCTTTCTTCAGTGAAAGAAATTCATTTCCAAACTTTGGCTTTGTGAATTGTCGATCATTTGACACCAATTTCAGCAGAGTAAATCATTAAAAATCAAAACCATACATCTCTGTTCTCTGGGTTAAAAAAAAGCACTCAAACACCCTTAATTCCGTGCTCGCTTCTGACGCCAACGCTCATAAACAACAGGGAGAGCTGGAGCTGATAGGGAGGTCACCTCACCATAACGGTCCCTTCCAACTTTCCAGACTAGATTTCACTCTGAGTCCCTCTGTGGCCCTTGTGTAGCAGGGCCATCATTTTACAGCCAGTGAAATCTGAAGAATGCACCCAAGACCCTTTTTATTGCCACCATCACTCTTCCTTATTAGCCTGTCAGAGCCTGCACACCGGAGACAGAAATCCAGTCTTACTTTTCAGGGGAATTCTTCTCCTAAAAAGAAGACCAGACTTTAGGAGCTTGCTACAAACTTCTGAAAACAGATACTCAGCTACTGGGCTATCACACACTCTAAGCCTTCCTTTGGATCTGTTAGATTTTACAGACAGAAGCCAAGCCAATTTTCAGTCACACGCCACTTGCTACAGCCACTGTCATAGGCTATTGCATTTTCTGAGTAAAACATAACATAAAATACCCCACAAACAAACAAAAAACCACAAACAAACAAAAAAAGGCCAACCAAAAACCCCAAAACAAAGCAAAAAAAAAAGAAAGAAAGAAAAAAAGAAATCCAAACAATGAAGAGAACCCCACATGTAACCTAAACAAACACCCCATGACTTCTAGCTGGGAATTTCTTATGAAGGTGCTAAGAAAAGGCAGAAATACACATACAAGGATGTATGAATCAATTATGAAAAAGGAAACTAAAACTATTGGTGATCAAGCAAAGAAGAGATTTGCATTTTTGGTTCTAAATGAACTACGACGTTACTTCAAAGGCAGGCGGGGAGCAGTGGGTTTTTAATTTACAAGCATCTTCCTATTCTAACTGGAACAGACAATGATGGCTCCAGTGCTGCTAGGTCTGATGAACACCCACAATTAGTCATCACAGGCTATTTTGTGTCAGCACAAGGAGGGTTGCTTGGCACAGTAACACAAAGGCATTTAACAAAGACCACAGAGAAGAAATCCTCTCCTGGACCTAGCTGGGTATCCTTGTGCCAGCAGAAGGGATCATTGGAGAGATCCCTCATGGGCTTTAGGCCATGTCAGCCTTTGTTTAAACTAATCCAGCTGCTTTGCTGGAAGCTATTTAGGGAGAGCTCCCTCTAATCTCCTCTCTGGATGAGATGTGGGGGCAGAACCCTTCAGGAGAGGGACAGCAGCAGGGGAGCAGCTACTTCTCAAAGCAGGGCAGCTACTTGCCAAAAGGACCAGCTGTTTGTAGGTGGCACCACCACCTATGTAGTGTGGATGTTGTTAGGTAGGTATAGGCCAGCTCCCTCTAGCACAACTCAGATAACTCAGCCACTGCTGTGTGGTGACACTACACCTTACAGTTTAAAATCTGCTTCACAGCCCAACACCTTTCAGTTTAAAATCTGCTTCACAGCCCAACTCAAGCCAACAAAAAGAGTGGTGAAAAAGTCTGTGTCTTTTCATGGGAGAAATCTTAAGACATAGAAAAGATAGCAACAAACGAAAATAGAAATCCTTGAAGCATTAGATTGGAAGAATTCATCAAAAGTGGGTAATATTTTACCCAAACCATGTGCTGTGTTTGAAAATGCTGAAATTTAGGTCTGTTGCAATGCAATAAAACCACCCTTCTTTAAAATGTATATAGGTTACTTGAGCACAGAGTCACTACGGTTGGAAAAGACCTTTAAGATCATCAAGTCCAACCATTGTTTAACTCTACCAGGGAGACTACTAGACCATATCCTTGAGCACCACTATCTAGATAGCTGCACTGACATAAATTACACTGAAAACCTCTGAGATACTTTCGGTTGTTTAATTTCTCTTTAACCACAAAAAAATGCTTAGGATCAGAGTGTTGCAATGAGTAAAACAAAACAGAATGTTTCTGACTCTCATGAACATCTACCCTCACTAAAAATGGCATCCTATTTTAAGGTATGACTAAAGCTACAGTACCAAGCAGCACATCGCTAGACGCACAGTGATGCATACTCAGAGGCATCTCTTAAAATGCCCAAATATTAAAAAAGATAATATAGTGGGCAAAGTTCACAAGGCTCCCACAGTCCTTACTGCCTGCTAACATAATTACAGCATCATCATTTGTGTTCTTTGCAAGAGGGGCTGTTGCATTATATATCTCCAAACAATATTTTGATTGATTTTATGTTATATCTTACTTTAACTATAGGCCATTTTCCAGGTGCAAAATGAGAGGCTGTCCATTAAAATCAGACAAAGAGAAAGGATTTGCCTAAGGACACCAAGGCTGGGGCAAAGCTTCATACAGTTTATGAAAGCTGAAACCTGGGGAGACTCCCTCTGCTAGAAGCATTACAGCTGAAATCCTGTACAAAACACAGAGAAATGTGGAATCATTATTTTGCTTTTGGTACTAGATAATTTGCAGCCTCTAAATGAAAGTTTAAATCTGAGCTTACTGTGAAGATGTTTTTTTCATCCTTTCATGCCTTACCCACATGACTCAACCAAGAAAAAAGAAAACAAAAATCAAAGCTAAGACTGATTACTTGAACTGCTGCCTACATTCACGTGGCTGTTGCCACCTTATGAAGCCCATCACCACGATTTACACCGATTAGCACAAAAACTAATTAAGATTTTTAATTAGGTATTATTTGCAGATGGAGATTTAAAAAAAAAATCAATATGATATTTGCAAAACAACTGATTTCTGGATAAATCCTTTCAGAGATTCATCACAGAGATGAGGACTTTAATAAATAGATGTTTTAATCATGCTTTACCCCCACACTGTCTTCATTAACTTTAAACCTAGAAATTGCCATAAAATTAAAGCTCTGTTTGAAAAAAAAAAAAAGAAAAAAGAAAAAAGAATCAATTATAGATAAGAACAGCTCACAACTTTTCTCCAAAAATTCTATTGGGTATTTAGTGTGTCAGCTGTAACTCAGCTTTTACTAGGTAAGACATTTTCAAGTTCTTTCACTTCTTATTCCTCTTGAAAATGCTGAAAATGTCTTTTCCTCAGGAATTCTTTTTGTGTGGGATGCTCAGTAATTGCTGAAGGTTTTGCAATGTTTTCAAACACTGGATTAGAAATTTTGAATTCTAATACTTAAGGTTGCTGGGATGTCTCAACCCAAGTGCAGATTTCGGTGTGCATTTTTCTTGCTGCAGAAGAAATACATTTACTTGTAACACCACCTTGGTGGTTTCCCAAGAAAATTACCCTGATAAAGGCCAAAGTAAAACTAATTTATTTACTGGGAGAAGGTAAAGTGGGATTTTTCTCAACCAATTTTAATCACCTAAAAGGCAAGCACGTAGTGAAAACTACCCATCTAGACCCTTTCTTAGGGAAATACAGAGAAACAAGTTCCTCCAGAGGACAATTCACAGTATCTGTTTTAGGATGTAATTACTTACCCTTGAGAGCTCATTAGTTCTTCATTGACAATGAAGAGTAGAGGGACAAGATGAGGCTTAGATGGGGATCTTTAGACAACAATATTAGAGCAGATAAATCCCTCTCTAGATGGTAAGTTTGACTTAAAGTAGGTGAGATTTTGCTATGGAAATCTTGTACTAGGAATGCCTGGTAGAAGGTGATGGTCAGCTAGAATGGCAGAACAACCCAGCAGCTTAATCTTCAGCCAGAAGATGAACAAGAACAAATTTATCTAAGTCACCCAGCCTCTCTCTGAATTCACAGATCAACAAATGGACCATAGCCTTCTTTAAGCAGTGAGGTTTGAGACATTGTATAGAGTGATTAGTTCTCATTTACACTCATTTGCAGTTCTCATTTACACTCAGCACTGGTGAGACCCCACAGAGAGTACTGCATCCAGTTCTGGAGTTCCTATTATAAGAAGGATCTGGATGTGCTGGAAGGTGTCCAGAGAAGGGCCACGAGGATGATCAGAGGGCTGGATCACCTGTTCTATGAGGAGAAACTGAGGGAGTTAGGGCTGTTCAGTCTGGAAAGGAGAAGGCTCCAAGGTGACCTTATTGTGGCCCTTCAGTATCTTAAGGAGGCCTACAAGAAAGGTGTGAGGGGTGGAATTTTTAGGATGTCAGGTAGTGATAGGACTGGGGGGAATGGAACAAAGACAGAAATGGGTAGATTCAGACTGGATGCTAGAAGTCCTTCAACATGACGGTGGTTAGACCCTGGAACACATTGCCCTGGAAGGTGGTGGAAGCCCCATCCCTGGAGGTGTTTAAGGCCAAGCCAGATTAGGCTCTAGACAGCCTGATCTAGTGTGATGTGTCCCTGCCCAAGGCAGGGGGGTTGGAAGTAGATGATTCTTGTGGTCCCTTCCAACCCCGATTCTATGATAACTGTAATGGTTTGCTGCAGAGTAGGCTGCACTCCTGTTTGTAATTCTTTATATAAAGAAGAAGAGAGATTTTTAGTCTCTGAAACATACAGACATGCAAACCCACACCTGAGATAAACCAAAGATTGGAACAGAACAGCTTCAGTGGTTACAAACTCCTCACTACGGCTAATTTGTGTCTTCGTTTTCACCTTACTTTGGCAAATGCTATGCAAATGCTCCAAGACTTTCTTGAGTAACGTAATTGCTATATGTTTTTTAGTAAATAGAAAGAAATTAAACACATATAATAAGCAATTCCACTTAGAATGTTCCATTACAAAGCTACAATGGTATTCTTTCATGTTGTTATTCTTGTACTCTTAGGTTGATAATGTTTCATTTTGACACTATAATGGTGTCTCAGGGGGTTCTGACGACGATGTGTTTTGACATCACGTTAAAATATATCCAAACTGATAGAACTTTATTTTGTAATCACTACCTAGTTTCAGTTGGATTTCTAAGATACTGCTTTATTCTGGCATCTTTAATTAGGGAGATTTCAGTCCAAGTGGCAAGTGCTAAGAAAAAGAAAAAAGAAAAAGAAAAAAAGTTTTGAAGATGTAAAGCATCTTCAGATGTAGCACACATCACTGCCACTCAAACTTGTGCTGGCCAGGTAGCCCAAAATATAACAGATTAGTCACATGCAAAAACATGAAAAATGCTCTTCCTTCTAGAGCATGAGAATAAAGTTAACAAAATGTACTGTAATTCTATTTCAGACACTTGAGGCAAGAGGTTCAGCAACAAAAATGCTGCTGCAAACCAGAACCTTCTGCTGCTGTTGGAGTGTCTGACGTGTGCTCACTTCATCAGCCCCTGTATAGAAACCAGAAATTATTTCCTGAATACTATTAATAAAGTGAGATTTCTAATTCATGAGCTTCACTGAAATGGAAATTGCTACATATGTGATTCTAACTAAAGAACAGCCATGCCAGTTACTGTGCAGAGCTCTAATATGCAGTGCTGGCCTTGAGCTTAAACAGCACAAGCCTCTGTATTATAGAATCATAGAATGGTTCAGGTTGGAAGGGACCTCAAAGCTCATCTAGTTCCAACCCTCCACCACAGGCAGGGACACCACCCACTAGAACAGGTTGCTCAAGGACTCATCCAACTCTGCCTTGGACACCTCCAGGGAGGGAGCAGCCACAACCTCCCTGGGCAACCTGTGCCAGTGTCTCACCACCCTCACTGGAAAGAACTTCCTAACATCCAGTTTAAATGTGCCCTCTGTCAGCTTAAGCCCATTACTCCTCGTCCTGTCATTACAAGACCTTGTCAATAGTCCCTCCCCAGCCTTCCTGTAGGCTCTTTTCAGATACTGGAAGGCCTCCTTGAAGCCTTCTCTTCTCAAGGCTGAAGAGCCCCAATTCTCTAATGTACAGACTCACTGAACCCAACCCAAGTTACCCATTGAACCCAACCCAATATGGTATCTGAAGAGCTGGCCAAGAGTTTTGAAAATGTTTTAGGGGAAGAAATAAAAATAATTCTGAGCTCCAAGTTTCTTGTTACCATCATGAAATCCACAGATTGATTCTGAAACAATTTGCTGTAGAAGTGATCTCCTAAGTTATTCCTGGGCTACCAGCAAGATGTGGGTCATACCAATCTGAACACGGCTGGTTTATAGCAGCATCAATCAGTCTCTTCTTTTTGTTATTTACTAGTCCTTCATTCTCCCTCCACAATGAATTAAAGAGCAACTCCAGGGAAATCAACATATTACACGTACTAAGAAGTATATTTATTCAGCACAGCAGCTGAAGTTCTACTTACTAAAATGATTGCTGATAAAATCTCTAATTTTAAACATTAATGCATAAGATTTCTTTGCCATTCAAATCTGATCAAAGAGATTAAAGAATTTCTTCCTTTCCCCCCCACTCTCCTAAAGCATAATGCTTAATAGAAATTGCTTGTATTATCTTATTTCAGAGAGCAGGCTAGAACTGAGACAATCCCTTGATCCCAGTTCATGAATAAAGCATTTAATGGACTGCACTTGTCAAAGGACACACTAAGCATTTGATCTATACAGTAAACAAATGCCTAGGAAAAACAGCCCCCTAAACAAAAAAAATCTGCCATTATTACTCATTATTTAAGATATTTCCCCTTCCTTCCTCTCTTCTTTCAAGACTGAGACTCTAAAGACATAGTTGGGGGGCAGAGAATCACACTGAGATGAAACCAGAATTTTTTCAAACAAATCCTGGCTGCAGGCAAACAGCTAACAAGTCCATCTAAAGTTCATACATAACTACTGTCCAGTACAAGAATTCATTGTCACAATACTAAAAAATACATAATTGTTAAAAAATGACAGGAGTTTAAGTTGTACCCTGACATTCTAATGTTCTCCACATCTTCTTTAAGAGTTTCCTTTGGGCATTTCCAGCAAAGAACTTCTGCCAGCAGAAGAAAATGAAGCTACAGAACTCTTGAGCCTGTGTAAGCCTGAACCCAGCTGACCTGAAGAATTTGATACATACCTTCAAGCTGCTCTTTCATGCTCCCAAAAGACAAGATGAAATATCACAAACAAGTAACTCTAGCTATTAACATAAGAAACAGTGCAGAGCCAGTTCCATTTCATGCAAATTAAAGACTTGTTTCTACTGGCACTGACCATTCTTCACTAGCCAAAACACCCTGAGAGGCCTGTATAGGAAGACTGTGTTATTTTTAACAAATGCATTTATTAAGAATGTATGAAACCAATGTTTTTTTCCTACCTCTTGAGCCTAAAAACGCAGCCTATCTTCTTTGGATATCTTGAAGGAATTGAAATAAAGTTGGTAATAATATTTTTCAATCCAATGAGCCTTATTAATTCAATGCCCTGTTAAGTGACAGACTAATGAAACACCAGCACAAAGCTCCACTGGTATTTATCATTAATCTCTGAAACAAAGTTGTCTCTGTACTTCAAAGGGTTATTTTGTAAAGGTCACGTTGTACTTTTTTGCCACACGTGACTGCCATGATCCTGCGAAGCAGATAGCAGTAGAAGACATTGCACATCACTCATGTAAGCAATTGCTTTCTCCAAAAATGAACTGCGCCCTACAAAAGGTAGCAGAAACTCCATGAGTATCTATGGGAGTTTTCACAATCAGCTAAGGCCAGGCTTGGCTACCAGAGAGCAGTTTACATTGCTATGCTGCTAACTCAGATGAAGTTGAACTCCTGTGAATTTTCCATCTGAGCTGCACAGTAATTTGCTTCTCGAGGAAACCAAAACCAGGAATTAGAGGCTATGTAAGAAAAGAATGATAAATATCCTTAGAAAGTGTGACCTGCAGAGATCTTTTGCTATTTAGTTTTTATTATTTTGGCCAGATTTCTGCATCATTAAGCACTACTCAAATAGCAGGATCCTATCTCCAGCGGACCCTGCACAGACTGCCTACTGTCAGCCCTTAACCAAAGATTTAACAGTTAATAAGAGATTTATGCTTGCACAAAGGAGAATACACATATTTGTGAAATGGTCCTTTTCCCCCCAACAACTGCATGCAGTGGGTGGCCAGCTCAGTGCCTGCATCTCCATAGACTGCAAAGAGAGATGAGCTATACAGGTTGAAACCACATGGCTTAGGTATCAGGCAGACTTCTAAAGCTACAGCACCTTAATAAGAAAAATCCTCTTATAAATAGTGCTTGGAGAAATTCTGGGGGATTTAGATATCATCCAGACTTATGAAGAAGGCAACTTCAAAGTTGCTCACTGGGTTAGGAGTTGGCTATCATGCAAGATGGTGATGGTTATCTGCCATGATGGTGAAAAGAGCTGGCAGGAAAAATTGTGGGTGTAATAAGGACATTATCCTATGTTGAAGTCAAGTAGTAGTGAGGATTTTCAAAAGCAGCATCCTGCAAGAGCTCCTTCAGCCCCTCCCTATTTCTTTGCAGTAAGAAGTATTGATTCCAGCCACCCCTACACACAATGGAAAAGGGAGTCAAGGGAAGTCAGAGCAATTGGGGACAGCCTTCATTTTCAAGAGTTTTACTGTCACTTTGAGTAAGAGATAACAAAGAAGCACGGTTGTGATTCTGTGATTCTACAAGTAGTTCCCCCAAAACATCTTGGGGACTTTTTTTTACCCAAACAATGTTATTTTAAGCCATTGGCAAAACCACAATAACGCAGCCTCACAATTTACAGGTCTCCCCCTTTCATTCTCCCATTGGCCCAAGCCAAGCCAACAAAAGCCAGACACCAGTCTGGTTATCTGATTCCATGTAAGGAACTATACTTGCCCTGGTTGTGTACAGGTAATTGCTTCTTTTGCAAGGGCTGTAAAAGCCTGCACTGAGAGAACAATACAACTCATTAGCACAGGGGACTTAAACCAAATGCCAGCTCTTATATTACAGCTACGGCTCTATTACTGGTGCCCAATTCAGCCTGCATTTTTCCCAGCTCGATCACTCCTAGTAAGTTGCTCACACTTGATGCAGAGCAGGCATAAAATGAGCAGAACACAAAACTTTGGCCATTTTAATTTAAATTCTCATAATGGCAGGTCAAATTTATGTGAACTCTTTAGTGAATTGGTTCCTTTATTAGTACCCATTTTAATTCAAATCAGAGTCTTCTACAGAAGATTAATTAAATATTAATCAAAAGTCCAGGGCAGTCTAAGCTTCTGTTCCATTAACCTACATGTGACTCCATACAGCACCACAACACCTCCCCAGCCCCCTCCCATTTCTCAGAAGGCTTTTAGGGGTTTTTCTGTTACAGTGCAACTCCTTGTAAATGCAGCCATGCTATTTGCAGTGTGTATTTAGGGGTCATGATTCTTTTTCCTCTTCCAATTAAAGCTGCTCTTAATCAAAATTAAGCTTTCAAGAAACAATTAACAGAAGTCAAAACTTTTCTCCAACAGTATGTTTAAGAGATGTACAGTGTGTACCCTCTATTACTACTGGTGTCACTGAACTAATTATGTGATGTTAAGGTTCACCTTCTTGGGCGTAAATTTTGGGTTGAGTTGACACTAAAAAGAAACATCAATTTATTAGGAGATAAAACTTGTTCCACAGTAATGGAACAGCTGTGTATATAAATTTATTGCAGCTTAATGTTCTCACACATAAAGCAATTAGAGCCTTCTGACAGACAGACTTGCTAAGTATAGTGTGGAGCATATAGTAATATGCAGTTACAGGCACAATATATTTAAGAATGATCATATATATTCTGTACAGCAATATCCATTTCTCAAGCCTCTCCTACCCTAGATGTGTTCTTAATTAACGTAAATGTATACTTACAGTCTTGTGAAATTTTCCTGCTCTGTGGAGGAATCTTTTCATGCTGCGCCACTTTACTCATAGATACCTTCTGCTAAATTTGGTGCTAAGTTCATTTCAAGATGATCAGGGGGCTGGGAGAACACAAAGCTCCAGGCAGACCTAACAGCAGCCTTCCAGTATCTGAAGGGGGCTACAAGAAGGCTGCAGAGAGACTGTTTACAAAGGCCTGCAGTAACAGGATGAGGGACAACAGTTTGAAAAGAGAAAAGCAGTTTTAGATTGGATTTTAGGAACCAGTTCTTTCCCATCAGGCTGGTGGAACACTGGAACAGGTTGCCCAGGGAAGTAGTTGAGGCCCCATCCCTGGAGATATTCAAGGTCAGGCTTGACAAGGCTCTGAGCAACCTGATCTAGTGGAAGATGTCCCTGCTGACTTAGTGATGTTGGACTGAATGATCTTTGGAGGTATCTTCCAACCCAGACTATTCTATGTGGCTTCCCTTCTCTGCCAAAACAGCAGCAAGATACCTGCCCCTAGAAACAAGAAAACTGCATAGGAACAGAGGTAACAAGTGGAGCTTCAATGGTGTCACTACCATTAGGTGATCAAAACTGCACAATAAGGGGTGCTAAGACAACCAGCTTCTTCCTTTCATTGTCTCGTCTGCTTTTGTCTTGAGACGTGACACAGGTCAGTGAATGTGAGCACAGAGCAGAAGCCAGGAATTCTGACAGGTCTGGAAAAGCTCTTCTTAACCTATGCCTGCTTCAGCTTTAGGAGCCACTACCTGAAAAACCCAACAACATCTGACTTCATTGGTGGGGTTCATCCAAACAGTAAAGCTTCTGGAAGAATCCTGAAGATACAGACTGACAACAACAGAAGTGTTCTCTGTTATGGCATACTTGCAATACACAGATTGAAAATAAGTGGCCAAAAAAAAAAAAATGTTATTTTCAGTATTGCTGTTACAATAGAATTTTGTTCTACTATTGAAATGTAAAAAACACCTTTTCCCCATAAATTAAACCATTTCTGCAGTTCCAGACTATTTAGTTTGGTGTCTAATTTATTCTAAATAAAGTTCTTTAAAAGTACATCCTATCTCCTGTTCTTTCATAAAACACATAAAGAGCTAAGTGGTGGAGCAATGGTGGAGGTTTTGTTGTTTCTTTTCTGTTTCTTTTTTTTTTTTTTTTAAACCATCACCTACCCACCACACTAAATAGATTCCTTTTCACTGTGCTGACAGCTGTTTCCCAGGTAACCAACCTAGCTAGAAGTTGACATCAAGCAGTGTAAGGGAACCAGCACTCACATCCCTGCATTTACATGTTTTGAGGAGCACTTTTTAACTGCTGCAGTGTCCTCAGTGCCTCTGGAAGTCAACAGAGCTGGGAGTATCCAGCAAGTAATGGAACAAAGCTCATCAACAGTCAAAAACTACCAGCCAAGGGTGATTTTATATACAGAATAGTAAATGCCAGTGGCAGTTGGAAATTAAAATTATTCTCAGTGGTAAACCAGCAGGATTAGACTTCACATGAGCTGTCACCTTTTACGAGTTCTACCTGCTCCCTCCCTTTTCCACAAGGGACCTGGGACAAAAGCAGCAGGTATTTTGCTGCTTCTTTCCACAATCAGGAATCACTGTCCCTCCAGATTCTGAAAGCAGCTGTTCAATACTCCTTACCTGATAAGTCAGATCATCTGCTGTCAGATAATGTTCTCCTGTATTTCATGGGCACTGCAGCACACACAATTCTAGTTATTTGGTGCCCATCTGTCTTTTGCTGCTATTAATTGAAAACTGAATTACTCTCTAAGGCACTGCCTACAGTTCTATTTTATAGCTCTCTGTTATCCTGAGGTTGGCCACTTACTTTTCAAATCCATGCCAACTGATGCTGCAGTGTAAAGCACTGTAAGACAAGATTGTATCTTGGATATGGCACTAAAGGAGTAGGATTTACCCTACAAGCATTAAGGGTTTGCATTTATTTTTTTCTTTAATTAACAAAAAAGATAATGAACCCCTGTATCTTTGGGAAATTCACTGCCTGATCTAAGTGGGTATTATTGTTGATCAGTCAGTTCCTAATAATACCTGCTATGGAAAAATTATCAAAGCTTAGGTAGGATATTTTTATGAGCAGAGGAGTAAACTTTTGGTTCCCTCTCTTGCAAAGAGGCTCAAGCATTATTACTGTTACTTCATTGGAGCATGGGGTTACAGAGCCAACAAATGAGATGATCTCAACAGTTCTGCAGACAATGCACAATGCCATACATACATGAGCATATGCACACCCACCCTGCAACATGGGAAGACAGCTGAAAGTCTTGGACAAATATTGCACTCTGTTTTAAAACAAAATCAAGCTTTAGTGTGTAGAACATCAAGTAATTTGTTCACACTGTGCTCAACTGTTCAGATATTCAGCCACTCCAGAATTTCCTATTTCTAAATTAATTTTAATTTCAGACACTTGCTTTACTTCCAATGTTAAAACAATGGTCTCTTACAGTTAGCAGCAATTGAATTTTCTTGGTCTTTTAGTATTCTGCACTGTGTCTTTTCATTGTCTAAGCATACCTGCTTTTACAATTAACTGAATATCTTTTCCTTTTAATATTCCATGAAAGACTGACCAACCACTTTCCATGGTAAAACATCATCACTATTCTAGTTCTATCTAGAAAGACTTCATGGTGCCTCTTATCTAAAGGAGCATATCTACCAAATAATCTACTATGATTTCAAACTCTTGCTTTCCCACAAGCCCTGAGGTCAGACCTTTTCAGATGGGGTCTGAGAAGCAAACAGTGATGAATGGAATTAGCCTGCCTTGTGGTTTGCTAAGTGTGTGTGGCTGAACATACACCAAGACATCCCAAAGCTGTCCCATTTCCCTCTGGAACACAGTGATTCTGTGAGAGCTGGTCCCCGCCACTCCACAGCACTAAAACCAGGAAGAGAATAAGAGAAACTTTCTTCTTTTCACCCTCATGGGCATGGAAGAGAGAAGAACATTGAACATTTCAGTACAGTACTGCAGCCTATTTATCCACAGAATCACAGAATTTCTTAGATTGGAAAACTTCACCAGTACAGGCTGAGAGGTGATCTGCTGGAAAGCAGTCCTGTGGAGAGGGACCTGGGGGTCCTGGTGGATAACAAGTTAACCATGGCACAGCAGTGTGCCCTTGTGGCAAAGAAGGCAAATGGGATCCTGGGGTGTATTAGGGAGAGTGTGTCCAGCACATCAAGGGAGGTTCTCCTCCCCCTCTACTGTGCTCTGCTGAGATCTTATCTTGAATACTGTGTTCAGTTTTGGGCTCCCCAGTTTAAGAGGGACAGGGATCTGCTGGAGAGGGTCCAGCGGAGGGCTAGGAGGATGATTAGGGGACAGGAGGACATGACTTAATGGGAGAAGCTGAGGGACCAGGGGCTTTTTAGTCTGGAGAAAAGAAGACTTAGAGGGGAATTGATAAATATTTGTAAGGCTGGCCAGGAAGGGGGGGACAGGCTCTGCTCACTTGCTCCCTGTCATAGGGCAAGCAGCAATGGGTGTAAGTTGCAGCAAAATAGGTTCCGCCACAACACAATGGGGAACTTCTTTACTGTAAGGGTCCCAGAGCACTGGAATAGGCTTCCCAGAGAGGTTGTGGAGTCTCCTTCTCTGGAGACTTTCAAGGCCTGTCTGGATGTGCTCCTCTGTGATCTGTTAGATATTATTGTCCTGCTCTGGCAGAGGGGTTGGACTCCATGATCTCCTTGGGTCCCTTCCAACCCCTAACATCCTGTGATACTGTGATCATCAGGTCCAATCATTAGTTTCACACTGACAAGTCCTTGACAAAAGCAAATCACTCAGCACAACATCTAATCACTATGAACTGCTCTGGTTGGAAAGGACTACCAGAATAATCCAGTCCAACCTTCACTCCAGCATCCTTAATCACTAGACCATAACCATCCAACCTCAGTTATGTCAGTTTTAATAATTACATGGAATTTCTTTTGCATAATCTGTAATTTCTTCAAATGAAAGTGTATTAATGATACACTATCTTGAGGTTTATATGGACAGATGTTTTTCCTAAAGACAATGCTTCCAATGTGTCTCCTACCCCCAGAATATGCACAGGAGGTTACTGATTTCTAAAACCAGTTAGAACTGAGAATTTCTCCAGGGCACAAAATTCAGACTGAGATGAAACCCTCGAATACTAGACCCTTCCATGGGAGAAGCAGCCACAAAAAACACTGATGCAGAAATGATGAAAAATATTGCTCCATTTTTTTTTTTTTTATCTACTGAAATGAAATACTTCATTATTCCTTAAATCAAAACATTCCTTTCGGTTCACCTGAACTGTACATGTTCCATTTGGGATCACTTCAAGAAACATCTGTGCGCCCACGAATTGCAAGAGGACTGCAACCAAAGTGCTTTATGTGGCTGATCTCCAATACAGGTTGGATTTGTCCACTAAAAATGATGTACTTTGTGACATCCAGCTCAAAAATTCAACCAGAAGTAAGCACATATTCCCCCATGAGAGACAACCTCCAGGAACGTGTTGCCATAGAAGATTACATCAATGTTACTTGGCAATACTGACATGAAAAAAAAACCAACCCTGCTTAACATATTAAAATATTTTATAGTGGATTGAATTGCCTGACCTTCAGTAATAAGTTGCAATTACATTCTCATAATGAATGGAAAAATGACAGCTTATATTTTAGGCACTACCACTGGTTTACTAAAACTTTGCTCATCAAGAAATTTTAGCAGAAAATAATGAAATAAATGTTTTAAAAAGTGAGAAATGGAAGCAAACTGATTTATTTCTAATTCGTGCAACTATGTGGAAGCCATATAAAAATCTGTTGGAAAAGCAACATTTTCAGTACTGCTGGTCAAAAAAACCAACCCACCCCCTTCAGCAATAATGGGCAATTTATGCTTTCTGAAGTCAGCTACGACAAAGTGAGTAATTGTTGGGCAAGGCATACCACACTTTACAGACTGTGCTCTTCCTTGGAACGAGGTCCTGAGGCTGCTTTAAAAGGGGTAATCTTCTGTAATCATTTCTGGTGCTCAAAGCAATTACTTTTTCAATGGGAAAAAGCAAGTAGGAGAACAACAGTATCCAAGAGCAGAGCTCACTAGTTTGTAAACCTTGACCTTTCATACTACTCAGTTCTTGACCGAGTCGGTAGAAAGGGAGCGTTACTATTAAATCACTGCAACTCTCCTCTTAGGTGGCATGGACCACGATGAGGCTGGAGTCTGGGAAGCAGAATTTAATGAAGAAACCTGTTTAAGATCTGATCTTTTCACAGGGATTTTTCACTAGCCTGTTCCAACAAGGGGAGAGTTTCATACAAGGACAACGCATGTAAGGCAGATGAGAAACAAGAAAGAAATGCTGCACCTGCCCCCCTCATTCTCCAGCAGCAAGCTAAGGGCAGGGTGAAGCAGACCCCATTAAGAGCGCATGTGGGAAGCCTGAGAGAGGCAGGTGCTGCTGCTGGTACAACGTTTAAAGTCAGGAAAAGAAGCTGCCAGTAAGAACATATGGTAATAGAGCAAATTTGCTGGATGGAATGTATATTTTCCCCCTGCTTACTCCCTCTCAAATAAAGAATTTGGTTTTATGTGTCAGAGACTTTAAATAATAATAGGCCGCTGCAGGAGGCAAATGTTAATGGCAGTAATATGAAATAGGCTGTTTCTGAGTAAAGGGAAAGGATTTCTAAGGGGTTTAGGCCACTATTACTGCAGGCCAATACACACATCTGCTCTTCAAGGGTCAGATTCGTGTTTTTGCCCCTCCATGGCATCCGACCACCTGCCTTCTGCAGAAAGAAAGTCAATGGAGCTGGAATATTCCTAGCAGCGTTGTAGGATACTGGGGACAGAGGGGATGTGGAGGAGGAAAGCACAACAGTGAAAATAGGTTGAGCATTCCCTGATTGTGCTGGTATAAAACTAGGAAAGACAATATCCAAGGCATTTCCTCCTCTCAGCTATTATCTTTACTTTTTCTGCAGATCGTCTAGGAAAGAAATGAAGAGAAGTGGGAGAACTCATGTGGGAGAAAGCAATTTTTGGAAGAGTAAATTTGAATTACAGGAGAGCTAAGGGAACTTCGAGGCGGGAGGCAGAGACACAAACATATGTTTATTGAGATATCAAGAGATTTAAAGGCTGATGAAGTACTTATGCACAAATCTGAAGGGGAAAAAGAGAACAGGATAATAAAAAGGTGACAGTATTACTGAAGAAAATACTGGGGAAAGATGGAAAGAAGAATGGGGTTTAGAAAACCTATAATGAAACAAAGAGGTGATGGAAACTCTAAGTGATCATGGTGAGGATCATCTCACTCAAATTTTACGCATCCAAAGTTCAATGTCTCAGTGAAAACTTGCCAGTTTTTAAACTAGAGAGAGCAGTCAGTACACAGAGACAATGTAGAACTTACCTTAGACACCCAAATTTTCCAGGGGACATGTTCTTTAGAGACCTCTTTCTAGATATAAAGAGAGTTCAACAAAAGCTGAATTTGTATATGCCAAAAGACAGAAAGGACTCCCACCCTATGAGCATGAGACTAGGAAGGTGAAGCCCAGTATTTTACCTGAAGGAGTACTTGACATAAACAAGTGAAGGCAGTAGTAGAGAAGAGGCAAAACCACCTGAGAATGAGAAGCAAGCCTGCAGAAATCACACAAGTGTGCAGAGAACAAGAAGTCATTGGAGGAAAGAATTTTGAGGAGTGGAGTGCCAACAGAAAGTTTGTTTCCCTCTCCTTTTTTAGTACAGAGTGAAATAACTGAAGTTGGACCTCTGAGATCATAGCCTTTACACCTGGAAATACAACCTTCCTTTGGGTTTAGTCTGAAAACTCTGCAGGCACAGACAGGGAGTTTTGCTTTTTCAGGTGAATGTCTCACTACAGCACAGGAATGGAAGGTCAGCAAAATCCACCAATCTCTGCTCCCTGTAGCCTCAAGCTGAACAAGACTGCATTTTAGAAGAATCCTCCTTTCCACCCTCTTGCCAGGATCAGCTTAAAAACTATGGAGTACTCTAAGAAAAAATGAAAACTCTCAGTAAGAAAGACACAAAAAGCCTAAGAAACTTGTGCCATGAAAAGAAAGACTTAGGGCACATGAAATGCCTTTGAGGACTACATTTCATATTATAAAGAAAACAAACCTTTCCCCTTCATATGCAGGTCTCTAACAGAAAAAAATCCTGGGAAAAAGTGTCCTGGCTTCAAAAGATCTGTCCAGCTGACCCTTGGAATAAGAATGAAGGGCACAAGAAGTGTTTGTTGGTGTGACAAGGAGCATCAGACAATAGGCCTTGGTCCCCAACGAAGACAAAATATTACTGGCCCTTTCTGGTGACTAATGGAGAAAGTGAAGCATGCAGCTAATTAAATATCAAAGCACAGGGCTAATTAAATACCAAATACATGCAGAACAGCAAACACAATCAAACTATAACCCTGTCTGCTGTCAAGTTCCTGTTGGGGATATAACATCACGTGATTTTCCCCACACAACAGCATGGAATTTGGGGAGCCACAGGAAAAGTCAACTAGATATGACTAAAGAAATGCTACAACCTTTGAGAGACATTTCAGGACTGCACATCCAGAGCCAATAAAAAAGAAACCAGAGATGAAGCAAACAAGGAACAACATTGTCCAGCCAAGCCGTTCTTCCCTGAGTTTGCATCCCTGTATTCAACAAAGAGGTCTGAGCTCTTGAGTTACGTTTTCATAATTTATCAAGAGGTCAAAATGGCCTTTCTTGGGTCTCAGTATCCAAAACTCCTCAAATCACTCTAAGAGCTGAAACTCTGCATTTAAATTAGTTAAAATTCAATAAGATCTTATTGAATGCATCCATTAGGAGGAGTTCACCTGCAGCAAAACTACACATTTCTACCCTACTGTGTGCTGGGTCTTGTGCAAGACCCACAATCAGAGTCTTTGTAAGAAGCTTCAGCATTAGGTATTCTAGGTCAGTCATACCAGGAGACCTGAACTCAGTAAATGCACTTAAGGTTTTACCCAGCTTCTCTCTCTCTTTCTCTCTCTTTTGTGTTTTGTTTTTGTTTGTTTGTTTGTTTTCATTCTTCTTCTTTTTGTTATATTTTCTTCTTGCCATTTTTCCCCCCACCTAAGTATTCTAAACAGGCTTTGGCCAAAATATGAAGTGCTTTGCATATCTTTTGTGTTTGACTTGTCCTCTTACATTAAAATAAGTGTAATGAAAGTCAAACAAGAACAGCCTGTAACATTTTCAAAGATATGTTCAAACATTAACTGATTCATCCTCCCTGGCTCATTAAGAAGAGGAAATTGCAGCAGAATTCTGTGTTAAAACTATTCAGAGAGGAGATGACAGATCCAGGATCAGTACTTATAAATTACTGCATCTCACCCTGAGCCTCAGTCACAGTCCTGCAATAAACATCTGTGGGAAAGTTCCCTGGGCAGGCTCAGAACCATCACACCCTCAACACAAAGTGAGAGATTTGCTCATCTTTTCTTTTTTAACATTTCAGCAAAGTTTTAGCCCTTTCAGGTTTATGATTTCAATAATCCATCGTGGTAAAAGTAATTTGTGGAACAAGATATATTGTAGGCTATTCAAATATTTTCCACTACCTATTAGTGCACTGTGAAGCACATCAATACAGAGCCCAGATATTACAGCAAGGCACACTCTGGACATACCTAAGCAGACTGATCAATTTAATCTCTGTTGCAATACAGTGCATTAGCGGGATGACTTTTTTTTTTCCCCTCTCCTTCTTTTCTTGGCAGAGCTTAAGAAGCTCAAAATTAGGACAAATATTCTCTTTCCTCCTCAACAAATGCTTAACAAATGACAAAAGTGACAGCTTTGAAAGATTGATTTTTTTTAAGTGAGGTTGTGTGGTAGCTTATGAAAGCACTTTAATTTAGAATGATTATTAATCAACCATCCACTCAGATAATTTTCTAATTTGAGGGGGGAGGGGGGGAAATAATCTATATTCTGTCTCTTACATACCCATCAGGTACTAAAATATGAATGTCTGCACTCATTAACAAATACAAATAGGGAGCATTATCTGATGCAGAGAGAGTTAATGATGAGATGTAACACTCCTAGCTGACAGAAAACATTCTGACTTTTAGTAGAGAAGAGATATAATCTGCACTTTCAATATTTGATGATATTACAAATATTTTATCACATTATAGCCAGAAATACCATACATGTATGAAATGGCAAACCTGTTCTGACATACTGGGACATAGCTGCTTGTTCTCAGTGCTCTCTCTGGTTAATTCTACAGAAAGCAGAGACTCAGCTTCCTATTAACAAAACATGGGATAATAAAACACCAAGTGCAACTAAGGACAAAAAGATTAGAGTGCAATGCAAACAGCAGAACTGGCAAAGAAAATTTGCAACCTGATGATTAAAAGGTATTTTGACTGACACATTTAGTCTACAACTACCCGAAGGGACATTGTGGAGAGGCTGCTGCTGGTCTCTTCTCACAGGTAACTGGAGACAGAACAAGGGGGAATAGCCTCAAGCTGAGATTGGGGAGGTTTAGACTGGACATTAGGAAAAGGTTTTTCACAGAGAGAGTGATCAGGCTCTGGAATGAGTTGCCCAGGGAGGTGGTGGAGTCACCCAACCTGGGTGTGTTTAAGAGTGGTTTGGATGTGGTGCTTATGGATTTGGTTTAAGATGAATCTTGCACAGTAGGGTTATAGGTTGGACTTGGTGAGGGTCTTTTCCAACCTGTATGTTTCTGTGCGATTTATAAACCCATCTTCACACTGATTTATTGGTGTGTGGCCTATCCACTTTCTTTTCCCGGCATGAATGCTGGGCTGATTGGAAATCTAATGTAAGGATCTCCCACCACACCTTTATTCTGAAATAACTCAAGGAATTCAAGCAGTATGCAAATTTGTTTTCTAAACAAAGTAAAATTAAAGCTCAGCCCTGAGGAGTTAATGTGGGATGCAGACAGAAAACCCCCACAGAGTAAGTCCTGTGCTTCCTGGCCAACTTTTCTCTCTGCCTGGCTACTGAGTCAGAGATGAATGCTACCCTCACTGCAGCCACACTTAACAGAACAAACCCCAACTCAAAAACAACAGTTGTATTTGTTACTTGAATCACTCTATTAGTTGCACAGGAAGCTTCAGAATGAAAACCAAATGAATGTCCATCTTCAACAAAACATTGGCTTTTTGAGGGCACACAGCACTGACTTGGAGGCTGTCATTTTTTCGGTGTGACCTGCAATCCTTTCTAAATGGACCCTGGAAGCATGTCTGGTTTAAAAATCCACATTTCTTGTGACATGTATATACGAAGGCATAATTTATGAAGGAAGACATGCAAACACAATTGTAACACAAAATATGTGGCAAGGGAGTCATTTACTAGGCTTTCATACAAAATACAAATTTATTACTAAATGTCTATGCCTAAAAGTCAGTATGTAGTACATCATATTTTAAATTATTAACATCTCTGCTGGAGGAGCTTCCTTCATAAAATATTTACACAGCACATCTCAGGCCTCTGTATTTTGCCAGCAGTTACTCAAAGTGTAAGATAAATATAGTTAGCAGGTCATTCTTTTCTTTGATAAGCTATTCTTTTCACTACAAAAAAAAACCCCACAACTGTTTAAGCTGTTCTACTGCTATGTTTTTGTTATGAAATACTCTGCTCCAATATAATGATATATTTTGATCCTTGAGAGATTTTGGGGTCAAAGGGCACTGCTTTTGCTAATGACAATGCATGGCTGTAAAACACAAGAGGCAGACATGTTTCAATTACTTTTCCAATTAGCAGCAACAATCAATGCATGCTGCAAAAAGCCTTAAGGAAACTGGTGAAATGTGGCAAAGTATGGATCTGATTCTAAGTAACAAACCCAGGAACAGTAAAGTATTAGCATTCCCTTGATTGTTTCTTCAGTGCTGCAAGACCACACAACTCTTTACTTCAAATTAGGCAATCTGGAAGCGTTGCCTTTTCAAAATGCAGGCAGCTTTTCAAAGTAAGCATTAGGTAAGTTACTATTTTCTAACCTAGGCAAGAAGAAAACTGCGTATTGGACCCTTTGTTAGAGAAAGTAAACTGAACTGATGATGCAAACTTCAAGTTTATTGGATGGTTGTTTAAAACTAAGCAATAATTATGGTCTAATTTTATGTCTTTGCTCTATAGAAAAACCAAAAAGAACCTCCAGCTCTTGGCATACAGTTGCCTGGACTACCAAAAAGCTTCTCAACACAGTATGAGAATTCTGCTGGCATTTGTATTTTGAGTTTGTCAATGTCAAAATAAAAGTGTAACGAAGAAGTAAAGAAGCAGAGAAGCAGAACTATAAACTCAAATGGATCTTTAAATAAACCAAACCAAACTCTACCCAAGCTATAAGGCACATATGTTTTGTAACACGTAACATCCTACCGTTACCAAACATTCACCTACGTAGTTTAAAAATTCATTTGAAACATTTTCTTGATGTTCATACAGTTTTATCAAAGATACAAAGCAAGAACTATTTTGGGTCAATTTTGGGCTAATGGTTGATACTAAACACAGAAACACAGCGATGAGGGAGCATTAACTTTACACTTCACGATGCACACACATCGCTTTCTGTTGTGGGCTACATAGTCCACAGCAATACTTCCCAACATTCTAAACTCCTGGAAGCACAGAAAAGAGTATTCTCTGATCATTTAATTTCATTTCTAATTTAACATTATTTATAAGATACAGATAGGCACGTGGTTTAGTAGTGGCCCTTTAGTGCTGGGTCAGTGATTGGACTGGATGATCTTTAAGGTCTCTTCCAACCAGAAGCTTTCTGTGATATTTCTAATGAGAATTGTTTTCAGATCTACAGGAACAGATAAATTGTGGCTTCTAATTCCTAAGGAATGGTCTAGGGGGTTTCCTCTGGCCAATCAGTTTGAAGTCCAATAGCTAGTGTGACACAGAAGACATTTAAAAACCTAGCTAAAAGACTGTGTTAGCATTTCAGTGAAGTGGGATCATCTCAATGTGACATCATTGTAAGGAAAAATTGGGAAAATAATGTTAAAAGGGGCAATCAGCTGGATTGAGTGGGAGCATGATTAATACCAATCAACAATGTTTAATAGAAAACAAGTCTTCTGAGGCAACTTGATACCATTTTGTGATGATATTACAAATTCAGTGGATAAAGATAACTTTTGAAAATACTTGCTTTAATTTCTGTATAAATATCACTCCCTATTATCTCTCTGATGAAAAAAAAAGTAGCAGGGCAGAAAATCAACATGGCTTATATGTTAAACATGTTAAAAAGAACACTGAGGAATCTGAAAGAGGAATTATAAAGGAGTAATCATTTACAATGTAGTGAGACTGCTGTTGGGGTCTTCTCCCAAATAATCAGTGACAGGATGAGAGGAAATGGCTTTGAGTGGGGTTTAGATTGGGCACTAGGAAAAATTTCTTCACTGAGACAGTGGTGAGGCATTGGAATGAGCTGCCAAGAGAGGTGGTGGACCTGCCATCCCTGGAGGTGTTCAAATATTGTGTTGATGTGGTGCTTCAGGACATGGTTTAGTAGCCACTGTAGCTGGACTCAATGATCTCAAAGGTATTTTCCAGCCTTAATGATCCTAGGATTCTGTAACAGGACTGAACAGCAAACTCAAACACATATCAAACCCTAAGTATCTCAGAACAAACTTGTGGACAGCAGTGTTAACCAAAAGCATCCTAGTAGTCCTGATAAATATGCAACACAAAACGAGTTCTTACTACAGCATAATGGTTCTCAGAACTTGAGTATTTTGTGGATTCTTGCACCCTGATGTGCAACATAGGCCTGAAAAAGTCACATATCTCTGCACATGACAGTGATAATGTTAAAAGAAAGTCATTTGCAGTTCTTGTCACCACACTTCCAAGTGGCTGTCTATTAAAAGAACAGTATATATTATCACAATAAAAGTGATTAATCTCTGGAATAATTTACAATAGAGGTGGTTATTTTTTCTCTCACCTGAAACCTTAAATTGAAATCAGAAATATCAAAGTGAACAAGGCAAAGAGGAATTGATGAAAAAATTCCAGATGAAAAGTATGAAGTAATTTCAAAAGATCAAAAAATCTATCTTCCCCCCTATCCCCCCATGTTAACCCTTCAGTGAGCAAAACATTTCCTCAGTTCACATGGGAGCTGTGGGGATGAAATTGATTTTCATGTTTTCTGTAAGATTATTTTGATGCCAGAAAAGAGAGAATAAACACACCTCCTTCCATGTTAAGTGATCTCGTTTCTGGTGTTTCAATACTATGCATTAATTCTGTTGTGCTTTAAATGAAACATGTTCAAACAGCATCTGATCTCATCAGGGACCAGCTCAGCCTGCGGCCTCAATGACATGTTGAAACTCAAATTGTAAACATGATTGTAACAATAGGAACAAGCCTAAATCAGCTCTTGGTAATAACAGTTAACAAATATCTTTCACTTTGGAACATGATTTAATGGCCATGGTGGTGTTAGGGTGATGGTTGGACTCGATCTTAAGAGGACTTTTCCAACCAAAACAATTCTATGATTCTATCTGCCCTTCACTTCAGTCTTCTGAAAACAAGCTGGTTTAGACTACTCCCAGAGCTTCCAGCTATGATGGATAAATTCACTATAGTACTTCTGGAGTCAAGAGGCACTTGGCTGTGCATGACCCCTCTTTATTTACTTTACTTATTAATCAACCAAGAGTCACAGCGAGGTAAGTAAGAGTTAAACCTTTCTGCTGACAGGAAGGTTTACTAATAGCTGTGGAATTCGCGTGTCAATACACACTCATTACAAAAAAGAAATAAACTTGTTACCTTAGATGAACAAATGGACTACAAAGTTAAAAGAAATACTTTAAAAATATACCTTAAAATGTTTTGTTCTTCATACACTGTAATTGCTTTCACAGAATCATAGAATAGTTTCAGTTAGAAAAGCCCTCTAAGATCATTGAGTCCAACCATGGACCTAACACCACCATGGCCATCAAACCGTGGCCTAGGGCACCATGTCCACATGTTTCTTGAACACTTTCAAGGATGGTGACTCCACCTCCTCCTCTCTAGGCAGCCTGTTCCAATGCCTGACCACTCTTGCAGGAAAGAATTGTTTCCTAATATCCAACCTAAACCTCCCCTGGCACAACACAAAGCCATTTCCTCTTGTTCTGTCACCTAACCAAAAGTTACTATAAATAAGGAGACTTACACTGTGTCATTTCATGTACTTCAGGACCAATGAGTAATGAATGATACCAGCTGATAGCTGTTGGATTGAGTGGGAGAAGGTGCAGCAAGGGCTGCTTTGGAAGTTTTTCATGTTTTTATTTTATATTTAAGGTCAAGGGTGCTATTAAATCACCTGACAAATGGCATGACATGTTCAGAAGGAAAGAAGCAGAAAACTTAGAAAGAAACCTGTGAAGCTGCACATCAGTATAGAAACTGCATCACACAGTAGAAATATGATAAAGTTACCACGCAATAGACATGTGGTAAACCTAATAATCTGAGCACTGTGGACGTGATGATAAAGGGGGAAATAAAAACTTCTATTCTTGCTAGAAAAGCCTCCATGTTCATCTACTAGCAAGAACAATTAGCATTTAAAATTGCTGATCCTGGAAGTGGTGCAATTATTTATTCCTGCCACTTTTGAGAAAGGTTCGGTTAGGCATTTGCAAGGAAAATAATAGGCACAGAGGTGATGTGTTCTGTCTCAGGGACAAAACTTGCACCTGCACAACTTTTTAGCACTCCAGGCTTGCTAGCACTGACAGTGAGCTCATAGGAGACTTCCACTTTGACTTCATCAAGAGGATAAAGATGTTGCACATGTCCAAGTGGGTGAGAATTAGATTTTCTTTACACTGCCTGCAAAAGCTAATTCAGAGCAAAGATTTGTTTCCTGAATGATTGGTGTCCCTGAGCATAAATTTTAGATTCAGTTAAAAGAAACAAGAGGTAACTTCCAGCAATTAAAATTCACAGAGCTTTTTGTGGTTATAAAATCACCAATAGCAATGCCGGTGAGAATAGAGTCTGTTATTCTCCTACTGAAAGACCTCTGTCTGGGGTTTCCACCTCAGCTTCCATTTAGCTGCGGTAGCTTTATGTAATAGCGCTTTTGCTTCCTCCTGCCAATACTCTGCCATGGTAAATAGGAAAAATGCTCTTGAAACTGCAGAGCTCACTCACACATTTTATATCTGAGAAATTAGATCAGTTTATGAGCAGCATATAACAGTTCTCTTATCGAGGTCCCATGATTTAATCCCTAGTTTTATGACATTTATGTATTTTCCCAAAGCGCCAACTGATGGGAGTTACACAGCCCTTTCAGTTTTAATCCAGTTCCCTAAGAAAAGGAAGCTTTTATGATCACACTGGTCTGTATTTCAATCTGTGAAGAGCCTTCTAATAAGTTTTGAACCTATGGGATGATTTAAGTTAAAATTAGGGATAAAAGTCTAAAAGATAATTTAGTTCCTATGAGTTTCATACAAATGACTGCCTGAGCCAAGGGGAGAAGCTGAAATGGCTGGTCCCTCCGTGGGAAACGTGGTCATAACTCAGCCCTGAGATCACAGAATCACAGAATGTTAGGTGCTGGCAAGGACCTGGAAAGCTCATCCAGTCCAACCCCTGGCCAGAGCAGCATCACTTACACTAGATCACATAGGAGCACATCCAAACAGGTCTTGAATATCTCGAAGGGGGAGACTCCACAACCCGCCCTGGGCAGCCTGTTCCAGTGTTCTGTCACCCTCACAGGGAAAACATTTTCCTCCTGTTTACATGAAATTTCCTATGCCTCAGCTTACACCCATTGCCCTTTGTGCTGTCATTGGGCATCACCAAGCCAAGCCTGGCTCCAGCCTCCTGGCACTCACTCTTCACATTAATGAGGTCACCTCTTAGTTTCCTCCTCTCCAAGCTCAAGAGCCTTAGCTCCTCAATCTCTCCTCATAAGGAAGATGTTCCACTCCATCATATTTGTGGCTCTGTCCTGGACTCTTTCAAGTAGTTCCCTGAGGTCCTTCTTGAACTTCGGGGATGGGAACCCAGAATTGGACACAATATTCCAGATGCAGCCTCACCAAGGCAGAGTAGAAGGGAAGGAGAACCTCTTTTGACCTGCTAACCACAGCCATTCTAATACACCCCAGAATGGCATTGGCCTTTTTGGCTACAAGACCACATTGTGTGGAGCTGCTAGCTGGCTGACCAACATATCTGTCCTGCCTGCTCGGCATGCACACAGCTTTAGACTGGCTGAATTTGCACAAATGCTGCTACTTTTCGGTCAGTCATGTATTAGGAAGGGAAGCTGTGGCATCTTGCTGGGGAAAAGAGTTTAGAAAATACAGGACAAAAATCTTTAGGACAAAAGACTTTCAGTTCTACTGCTCAAAAATCATTTTTTCTCCTTTAAGGTAAGACCTGCTCATATAGCTGGTGCAGAAAAACCTGCAAACACAAGCCACTAAATCTCTAAAGGCTCAAAAATCAATAAAGTGAGACTGAGAACAGAACAATTTTAATCTCAAGACTTCTTTAAGCACCCTTATGATCTTGGGATGACAAGCACTGATAATACTGTAAGAAGGTACATCAAAAAAGATGCCAGGGCCAAATCCTTGTTTAAAAGTGAGACACAATGCTCAGAGAGGTACAGAAAGGGAATTTCCCAATAAGGAATGTGAACAAGGAGATGAGGACGTGGTCTAAACTGCCTTTATACTGCTGTATCTTGAATCACTGAAAAACACACTGGGAATCAGAAATATATCTACTGTACAGCTCCTAACAGACAGGGCACGGAATTGTAACACTAATGAGCAACCTTTTTGTAGAAATATTTCTTTCCTTTCCATGAATTTGAGAGCCTTACAGGAAGTTTATGGAAAGAATGAACCTCTAAAAACTCACAGTCAACCATTCCCGAAAAAGCTGCATCTGCAAAGAAGTATTGAAATGATTAAAGGCTAATAGAGAGAAGAAACTAAAACATTACTTTGAAATGTTTCATTCCACCTCATTTTGAAGTTTGTACACTGCTACAATACTACCATTAGCAAATTAGATCTGAATCCTCCACAGCTACTACTATGTCATTATAAGTAATTGAATATAAGCCTATGGGTCATTGTAGCAGAAAAATAAAATCATGAAAGCAGAAATGGACTCCTTTTTGCCTAATGCATTTCAAAAATTAAACCAGATGGGTTTTAATTTAGGTAAAATGAATAGAAGCTCCCACAGTGTCTCCCTCTCCTCCTCTAACTGTCCCCCCCTTTCCACTCCCATTCATTTATTCTGTGCAAGTTTCAGTTCAGTGGGCAATTAAACTGACCCCAAGCACTGCAGTCCAGCTACTCTCTCCTTAATAGCATGTCATGATCAACAAGTTCCCTCTAAAATTGTGGGAAGTCAGGCTTTCTGACTGAACATCAGAGGTGCTTTGATAGTCTCCCTCTGCCCTCACAGTGATACAGGCAGCTTTCCCCCTTGAGCTACGCTCACATTACCTTTACTGTCTCAGGATGAGAGCGATGCAAGAGAAGGATCATGTATGTGACTCAGGTTAGGCAATTCAGATTCCTTAGCAGGAAGCCCTTAATGGAGAGGAAACCTAACTTCTCAGGAAGCAAAATTCAGATGATTTCTCTCTACTGAGAAAACAGCTGGGGAACACTAACTTGTGCATCAGTGTTGAACACTGAAATTCAGGAATAAAAAATTACCCCCAAATGTCACAATGAAGCTCTGCTTACCTTTTTAACCTGCATGACAAATGTGCACTTTTAATCACAGCTCATACTTCTACTGTGTAAAAGATCTCCTTTCAAAAGAAAAAAAAAAAAAGGAGTAAAACTGTTCTGGTTTGTAGCCTGGATCTACCTTGTCAGAAAAACAAAATTAAAATGTAAAATTGTAAGCATTAAGGTCTGAAATGTTTAGGATTTCCTACATCTCTTGTCTCTTAAAGAAGGATTATTTTGGACTTGATTAAGGCAAAGGTCTAATGAAGTGGTTTGAATTGGGTTATTTCTTCCTAAAACTGAGAGATATTGCTGTAGGAAAAAATAGCAGCAGCGATCCACAAAATATCATCACTGAAACAAGTCTCAGCAAAACTCTGCTCAGTAACTTCAGTATGGACCAGGAAGGTCCTCATACAGCCAAATGAAGTGAAGGAAGGACAGGTACGTAAGGAGCACAGAAGTAATACAAAATTCAAGTATATGGGGGCATTGGGTACCTGACAACAACATGCACTAGATTTACATGGAAATCCACTACTAAGAGCTTACTATTAAGAATACTATTGAGGCTCTTTTTTGATAGTGATAGTTGTGATAAAACATCCCAGAATTCCTTTTGCTCAACTAAACAAAGTTCCTAAGCAGAACTGTGGCCTTGATGTTAGCACAGCTTGGACTTGAACACACACCAGAGTGTACAATGTTCCTCTTTTATTCCAAAAGAGTAAATATAGTGAATTTCCTAAATCAGCTGACAGTTGGTAAATGACCACAAAGCACTTGTCTCATTTCCAGAAGAGGAGCTGACAAATGTAAATCAATGGGCAGCTAATTTTCTATTATTGATATGACAAAATGAGAGATTTTGGTACAATTTTCTGTTCTGTTACTGCAGTTACAACAGCAAGCTCTACGAAGGAAGAGCAGACCAATAAAGTCAACTGATACCTGCAAGAGCAAAGCTGGGCCCAAATTTATCAACAACAAAATCGTTAATAACTCTGCTTAATTACAACCTGTTCCATCCAGCACAGAATAAGCATGAGTATTCAAGCAGATTTAATTATTTAGGAAGTTGAAAGATGTGATAAGCTATTTTTGATAGAAGGAGACAAAGAAAGAGACAAAAGTCAACATTTCAAACTGGTAATTTTTTAATGATCTGTACTCAAAAGCTGTCAGGAAATATTCTCTCTAATACAATGAGGCAAATTCATTCTTCAAGGCAAGGTAATAGTGGGTAAAATAGGCTTGGTAATAAAAGGAAGGCAGAAAAGCTATCACTCCATCGAACCATGGCATGAGCAATGAGAACAAACAAAAAACACTTTGGACACTGACCAGCAGAGAGAAAGGAAAACTTAAATCAGACAAAAAAGCTGAGTTTTAAAATCAGGCCCTACAAAAAATAGGCAGTTTGCACAGGACCACAAACACAGAGGAGCACATGAGCCACCAGTGCAAAGAAGCTTGTAGACTTCTTGGAGAAGGGACTTAATATTCTGTCAGAATAGTATATTTATCAATATATCCTTTATTTCTTGTGGTATTTTCACCCACATATAAGTACTGATAGGGAAACATATACATAAATCGTTGATAGAGTTGCAGCTCTGCCACATTTCTCTATCTCCACCTTCATGCTTAGTTTTGAGGGACCATCAATACCTTCAGCTCATTTATTTCATCAGAAAGGGAAAAGATTTTCTCAGCTTTTCCAAGGCTCACTGGATTCCCCTCCTTACAAACAAGCTGTGCTTCACGTTCTCAATCCCAGAATACAGCAGAAAGATGCCAGCTGGCTTCTAAAATGCCAGCCTAACAGGGACTACACTCAGCTAAGCTGCCTAGAGTCTGAATGCTGTGCAGCCCTGGGGGATATAAGCAAACTTTGGTGGCCCAAGAATTCTGGTTAAGTGGTGTTCTGTAAAATAGGGATATAATGTGCATTGCATGCCTGGCTCAGACAGATGCTATCTAAGCTGCTTGGATGCTGACATTTCAGCTGACTATTGCTCATTATTAGCATATGCTAATTACATGTTATTTATGAACAGCATACCATGCTAATCAGTTATCTGAGTCGTTCATGTTACACCCAGTTAATAAAGGACAAGGAGGCCTCTTCTGAAACAAGCCAGGAGTCTCTAGTCCTGTACTCCCAAAATACAACATGAAGGAGTCACCTATATACTGTATGACCCTTCTCCTTTTGCCACATCACCAGACAACACCTTAGATATAAACAAAGACTTGCGACCTGTACCCCAGAAACTTGTTTTTATTGACTATGGCAGAATGATTTCTCAACAGACTATGGAAAAGGATTATAAACAATAAAAACCTCTATACTTTGCCCCAACAACACAGTTTTGCTGTGAATAAGCATAAAAAGAAAGAAAAAATCCACAAATAGTAAATAAGATGCAGAATACAAAACTGTTCCTGAGAATGTATGCAATGATTGAGGATTAATAACTGTGCCTACATCTAAAACTGTCACGTAAAACTGCTCTTTTTCTCACAATAAAACTAGACTTGCTATATAAATTATATCCAACTTCATCAACTCAGATTTGTATTAAGGACAGATTTATCTCCTAGCTTGTTATCCAACACTAGCATGTCATAGCTCATAAATTAAGACAGTTTTATGTGAGTTCAAACCTGAAAGCTTAAGCCTGTGGTGAGTACCAATAAAGACCTTACAACTACATTTGCCTTGCATAACCTGAAAGCATAAACTTTATCATTTATTCTCATGACCTGGTTTTAATGCACATTTCTTCATATGACATAAGTGTGCATGAATTTTTAGTTCATACTTATTTGTACCCAATGACCATAATCCATCAAATTCACTGCAATATAAAAATTCCAGTGGTTTCCAGAAGTATATTACCAACTATTTAAAACCAGTAAAATTAATCTATTTTTTACCTTCATTTTAATACAACATTATGAACTCTTTCCTTGCAATACTGAGCTCTGCTGTTGCTTCCATGCATCTCAAGAACAGAACTCAGACAGCGATGAAAACACTACACGGGCAATACAAAATAATCTAGATCTCTAATCCCAGTTTAATTAGGTGGATCTGACTTCCATAATAATGGCCACAAAGATGCTTAAGAGAAATATTAATAACAGTGTAACATCACAGAAAATATTGGCATATCTACTTAGGCCTCACGGAGGACAAAAAATCCTACAAAGTCAGCCTAACACATCAGCTCTAACTTTTACGGCTGCTAAATTTAAGAGCTATCCTTCTGTAGCACACTGGAGATGGAAAGACAGATGTTTTAAATCTGCAGAGCCTCAATACCACTGAGCTCTGAAGGCAGCAGGGAACAGAATGGAAGGAAGAAAGTATCCTGATAGAAAAAAATCCCAGGAGTTAACCTGCTTGATCTTTCACACATACCAACTAGATTTTACAGTGCCTCGACAGTTCCGCCACAGTCAGAGGTGCTCGCTATTGTACTTCTGCATGTGGCAGTCCCACCAGCAGATCGTCATGATCTCCTCTCCTTTGTTCCAGTCTTAGAACTCTTTCAAAATAGACCTTTCTAAATATACTTCCTGAATAGTTCAGTTCTGTTGGAAGTTGAACTAAATAAGCTAAAAGAGATCACCTTTATACCCATTAGACAGACTATCTAGTGACAATCACCTCCGAAAATAAGGAATTAAACCAGCCCAGTTAAACAAAACAGAAATTATTAGCTGTAAGAACACATCTTTGCATGTAGGTTTTCTCATAAAGCAGAGAAAACCTGCTTCCAGTCCCAGGTTTCTATAAGCTCTTCTTCAGAAAAAAAAATAGTGAGTAAAAATAGAAAAGCCAGTAACTGAATTTAATGGGAAAACTCTAGTTGATTTGAACCAGCTCAGGACTCTCGTTAATAAGTTTAGCTAGATATGCTAAGGCAAAAGTTCAGGTTACAATCTTCATCACCCAGAAAAACAAAAGAGCTGTTATTTCTGCAGAAGAAGGAGGGATAGCATGCAGACACTCAGACACCAAGCAAAAGCAGCACATACATCTAAAGAGTGACCCCTCTCTTGCTCCTGTAGAAATCCTGATACCAAATCAAGCCACTGACAAACCTTAATCATCCACTTGAAATGAACAAAGCTTTATTCTAATATTCACATTGTTATTGCTTCTGCCTCATCGAAAACATAAAGTATGATCATCAGTCACAGCCTCTCAGAAGGAAAATACACCACTGTAACATTCCTCTGGGAGGGAGGTCATTCAGAGCCAGTTAGTTATTCAGCTGTAGGAATTATCATCAAGCAAAATGTATTTTTACACCCTAAAGCTAAACCACTCCTTTCAGGCTAATTGTCTGGAAAACAGAGTTACCTGCTACAAGCTATGGAGCAGGAAAATCTCCCACCAGTTCAGACACCAAATACGGCACTTGGCGCCTCATAGGATGAAGTTCCAAAGTCCTGTTTCTACAACACTTACATCTGAAGATCAAGGCTTAGAAATTAAGGACATGATGTTTTCCATATGCACAGTACTTAATGACTTAAAAATAAACATATGTACAAGTGTTTCTGTAATTGGGCTCTCTGACTGTAGTGCTGTCTCTTCATCATTTGACTCTTTAAAAATCTCAGTTTCCTAACATCCTCTAAGGAAAATGCAACCCTAAAACCTGAACTTTCCCACCTTGAAGATACACACTTCTCATACAGATTTTTTTGTAGCACTCCAAGGGAAAATGGATTCATCTCTTGCAGTACTGTGAAAACCCATGAGAACTCAGAAGCCATGCCTATACTCTCATTAAAGAGAGAGCTGGATGTTTATGATTATACATTCACTGGCTAATTTGGGAGAAATACAAGAAAAACAACAAAGAATGGGAACTCAATTCAGGCCATTTCAAGAATGTGGGCTTCTTTTGTTATTACAAACAGAAACTTTCAGGGATGCACTTCCAGGCCATCCTACCCTACACCCCAAAAAGCAGCCACAGGATTGTCTGCAGCCTGAAGCTTTAGTGTAGCGTGACTCCCCTGGCATTTGATTTATCTGGGCACAGGGCTCTCTTCAGGTTTCCCTGTTAGGCCTGTCAAGGGCATTTGAGAGAAGGGTTTGTAGCACTGCAGTTGAAACAAAACATATCACGAGCATGAGTGAAACTGTATCACACTCTTTATCCTAATGATTTTTCATGATGACAGATGGCTCCATAACCTCATGCCTCAGTCCAGGTGCAAATTACTTTGAAAGGCTGTATTGACGAGCTCATGGACACGGCACAAATGCTGCTTCAGACTCACAGTAATATTTACAGGCATATTAAACCACATAAATATAAATATAATGAGAGAGTAATGCATATTTCAGGAATTTAATATCCACTGCAAATGAATTAATGATTTCACCTTTCGTCCTATAATGTTTCAAGCCTCTGTCTAAGTTCCTGTATCACGTTATCCTTTCAAATTAACTGTAATTTTCCACTGCTATGCTTGCTATGAATAAATTGCAAACATCCTAACAAATTACAAATATGCTGACACATTCACACACACAAAAAAAACCCCAAAAAACCAAAACCCAAGCCAACCCAACTGTTTTCTCATGTGGAAAAAGTTCTATTTTTCTTCATTTGGATATTAATTTCCAAAGTTGGTGTTTAATCCTAGGGTGTTTGCAGTTTTGATCTGAAAACTTCTCAAAGTATTGCCTGAAATGAAGAATGAGTGTATTTCTGAGGATAGCAAAGCAGTGCTCATCAGAAGGGGTTTATCATAGAATCACAGAATCAACCAGGTTGGAAGAGACTTTCAAGATCATCCAGTCCAACCTAGCACCCAGCCATAGACAATCAACTAGACCATGGCACTAAGTGCCTCATCCAGGCTTTTCTTGAACACCTCCAGGGACAGCAACTGCACCACCTTCCTGGGCAGCCCATTCCAATGCCAATCACTCTCTCTGGCAAAAACTTCCTCCTAACATCCAGCCTAGACCTCCCCTGGCACAACTTGAGACTGTGTCCCCTTGTTCTGTTGCTGCTTGCCTGGCAGAAGAGACCAACCCCCACCTGGCTACAGCCTCCCTTCAGGTAGTTGTAGACAGCAATGAGCCTCCTCTTCTCCAGGCTGCACACCGCCAGCTCCCTCAGCCTCTCCTCATAGGCCTTGCATTCCAGGCCCCTCACCAGCTTCATTGCCCCTCTCTGGACACATTCCAGTATCTCAACATCTCTCTTGAATTAAGGAGCCCAGAACTGGACACAGGACTCAAGGTGTGGCCTGACCAGTGCTGAGTACAGGGGAAGAATAACCTCCCTTGTCCTACTGGCCACACTGTTTCTGATCCAGGCCAGGATGCCATTGGCTCTCTTGGCCACCTGGGCACACTGCTGGCTCATGTTCAGCTACTATCTGCCAGTACCTCCACATCCCTTTCTTCACTATGGGACAATGTATTAAAACAAGGAAACAAACAAAACAAAACAACACAACACACAAAAAACCCAAACCAAGCCACAAACAAAACAAAACACATAAAACCCCAACTAAAATAAAGACTAAAAAAAAGAATATAGCTCTTCAGATAATTAAAGTGCTTTAGACCACTAGCCAATTGATTTTCTCCTTGTAAAGGTACCTCAATTGAAATGTTCAGAATAAATCATGTGTTAAAATTATCTTCTAAAGTAAGAGCTGAGTGCATATTGATTAATAATTATTTGCACTAACAGACTGAACTAAAGTAATATCATCAATTACTTCAAAAATCTGTAAGATCAATCATGATGGAATCAACCATTGAAAAGACTCACACCACTTTCCCCTCGATTTCAGAAGTGCTCATCAAATGGCCTTCTCAGAGGTATCTTGGCTTCCTGTTTCTAGAGCTGCAGCAATTTATTTCAAATCTCAATTATCACTGGGAGGGTCAGCTACATCATACAGCTCTCACCCTTAAATGGCAGGACAGCAAGCAAAGGAAATGTTTTCCACATCAAGCATGAGGGGGCATTTTTGCCAAAGACATTTAGCTAGTATTTCATACTTATGCTCATGCAGCAAAGAAAATGCAAACAGCACAAACTAATGACCAGAACAGGTGATTTTCATAGAGCCACTTATAAAAAGCTGGAGGATATTCAGTATAAATTAACTCCGTTTTACACAATAATGAGTCCTACTTGCTGAATTTGTCTGGGCAGCATAATAAAACCCTGGTAATTCTCCCCTGGCCCCCCCCAGAAAAATCACAATTTAGTTTGCATGGTTAAAAATAGCACCGTTATCATTAATCCCTTACAGCACCACAGGCATTACTCAAGTCTGGTATCTTACTGAAAAATCAAAGAGAATTTTCCTTTCTCATGATGTATGGCACCATTAGAGTCGAGTGGGGAGTTCTGCTGGCTGTAGCACCAGGTTTTAAGCAGGTCTGAACTAAAAAAGAGTATCTCTCTGCTTCTGCTTTTCAGTTTCTTTTCTACTAGGTTTCAGAAGCATTGAAAGACAGAGAGTTAGACAACAGACCCTGAAATCTGGTGTTTAGTCCACAGACTGGTGGAAGATGTTCAGAATGGCAGCACTGACCGTTCAGTTATTCCTTAGATTTTTGTCTTTTTAATTTGGCTTACACAAGACCAACTCCTACTTGCCACAACATTTTTATGCAGTTTCTTTCTCTGTAATGCACAACCTCTCCCCCCTCCTTTTTTTTTAACCTGAAACAATAACAATTTTAGTTAAAATATCTAATTTAAATTTAAACATCCTTTTCATAAATGAGATGCACAGCTCTGTCTGAGCATCTTAATTTTATGCATTTTTATACTTCTAAGCAACTTAGTAGTGAGGACTGCTTATTTGCATTCATTTACATACAATTTGCAGGAAAAGCTGAGGGGAAAAAAAAAAAGGTAGCAAGGAAATCCATCATTTTGACTTTCAATGAAAATATTTTTGTAAGAATAAAGACCATCCTAAATGTTGATTTTCTTATTTTACTTAGAAAACTGCTTTCAATACCTTCGTAACTATCGAATGGCACTTCTCAGAACTGACAAAATTTGTTGACCCGAGAGGTTTAGAAAAGAAGAAGAAAAATCCAGCAATATTTTGGATGCACACAGATGCAAAGAGAATTTAGTTTCCTAGCCAAGGTGAATCACTACCCTCATACATTCTGTCTCTTCTCTGAATTTATGTTTTACTAATTTTATAGGCCTCCATCTTTGCTGGCTTAAAGGGTAAAATATGGACCCATTATTGAAAAAATAGTGCAACACACACAAACTTAAAGTGTTTCTGTCACTGATTTTAGGTCCTGTGCTATCTGTGGGTTCCTTCATAGATAACGTTAAAACATATTCAAAATAAACTAGTGGTAATTTCACTTCTCCATTCAGCATACCTGTGTCTGCTTTTAAAGCAGTGATTTTCAGATTCCTCCTCCCTATCAGCTGTAGCTCTAATTAGTTGGTACTAAATCATGCCTGTTCTCAGAATGAAAATGGCCAATGGCTTCTCATTCCTTAGAGACCGCACACAGTTTAACTCAGTTTATTTCTTCGTCACATCCAATCTGTCTCCCATTACATCCCCCTGCCTCTGTAACACACATGTAAAATCAGGAACTCACTAGAAAAGGCAAAGGGAGAGAAAAACATGGAACAGATGCTGTGCTACAACTGAGCTTTCTGAGGAGGCACATGAGGAAATTTTGCAGTGCAGAAGTGGTCTCAAGAAATAATCATGACTGTGTTTTGCTAAAACATGCACCAGTTCCTACCGTCTGCTAAAGCGATAATTTTATCTGGCTTTCCTCACATCCTGGGTGTGGGAAACTCAGTGAAGAGTCAGGGACAGTTCAGGCCTGAAAGACTTCAACACACCTAAGGAAAGACAGCAGAAGCATGTGCCTGGCACAGCCCTCACTAGCTCTGTCTGCGATGGCCAGGAGAGGTGAGACCTTCAACCCACAGCTCCTGCCTTGGCAGTGGGACTGGGAGACACCCCCTCTTCTGCAGGGCATACACAAGGGAGGGGAAAGCCCAGGGTCACTGTGAATGCAGCCCAGTGGCCTAAAAGCAGAGCTGCCTCAAGTCAATGTAAAAGGGAAGACATGCTTCCTATCTCCTGCTTCAAGTAGGAAACAACTACTGGTTCTGGAGCCCCCAATACAAGAAGGACATGGAACTGCTGGAGCGGGTCCAAAGGAGAGCCACAAAGATGATCAGAGGGCTGGAGCAGCTCTGCTATGAGGACAGGCTGAGAGAGTTGGGGCTCTGCAGCCTGGAGAGGAGAAGGCTTCGAGGAGACCTTATAGTGGCCTTCCAGTATTTGAAGGGAGCCTACAGGAAAGCTGGGGAGGGACTATTTACACGGTCTAGTAATGTTAGGACGAGGGGGAATGGGTTTAAGCTGGAAGAGGGGAGATTTAGACTGGATGTTAGGAGGAAGTTCTTTACAGTGAGGGTGGTAAGGCACTGGAACGGGTTGCCCAGGGAGGTTGTGGATGCTTCCTCCCTGGAGGTGTTTAAGGCCAGGCTGGATGAGGCCTTGGGCGAGCTGCTCTAGTGGGAGGTGTCCCTGCCTGTGGCAGGGGGTTGGAGCTGGATGATCCTTGAGGTCCCTTCCAACCTAAACCATTCTATGATTCTATGATTCTATGAAAGTACGTTTTCAGGCTTCCATGATCATTTCATGTCTTTGCCAGCCCTCCTTTCGCTCATGTGTGTGCTCCTCTACACATCCTCCACATTCCCATGTGATTCAATATATGCATCCCCAATATTTTCCTTACATGACTTCAGCTGCTAAATACTTTGAAAAACAATTCTGTGCTGATTTGCATCAGGCCAGTAACACATTGCTTTTTATTATATTGTGTTTATATCGTAACACCTCACACCATAAGACTCTAAACTTTCAAACTCACAACTCTCCTCTACTTCATACTTTCAAATCTGATTGAAACACTAAAGAAGAAGATTTTTACTCTGCCAAATGGAAATACAGTACAAGCCCATTAATTTTCATAATCAGATTAAGGCGTTGTAATAAAACTTTTAGTGACTCAAGGGAAAGATTGAGAGAGAAAAGTGTAATTAAGCAAAACTATTGTATCTGTATCACTAAAGAAAACACTAAAAGTAATTTGAGTCTAGGGATCAGCACTTCGAACCTTCCCTAACCCTAGCCTTAACCCACAACCTAACTTTGTGGTGTAAGCACATTTTGTCAACAGCAGCCCAGATGCCTGATGAAATTAATTAAGTCTGCTATCTCCTTACAATGGAAACAAGCCCTTGTCCACATGCTGTTCACATTTCTGGCATGATAGGCATTTGTTACTCAAGTCACCAGTGTCAGCAGCTAGAAAGTACAAGGCTGAGCTCTCTTAAACTTCTTTTCTCTTAGCACTTCCAGGCTCACACATTAACTGTGACACTCCACAAGTACCGTTCTTAAAAAGTCCTCTACTGAAAAATGTTTAATTCTGATGATTCTTGTAATGAGAAAGAAATAATCTTCCAAAGTGCTGAAATTTTTTGTCCTTAAAGTCCTTTTAGTCTCCTTTAAAAAAACTATGTGAGTCACAAGTAGGAGGACTGCAAGAAGGCAAGGTTTCATTTGCCTTGCCATCATGTAGCAGCTGTCAACTCTTCCATGCCAATGACAGACATGTGAAACTGCATGAGAATTTGGAAATGTGATATGGTACAGAAAAAAAAAAAAGAGAGATGCCAGGAAAAGGTTAGTCCATGCTGCTGAAGCCTCCATAGAGCAACTGAGCAGACTGATGTGCTTTGTCATTACACTGAAGCTAATGGCAAGGCAGAAAATAAGTCTATGGCATTGCCAGAGCTGGGGCTCTCAGCTTGAGGACCATGCCTTATGGGCAGATGCTCTGCACAACCTCCCAGAGATCTGGGAGGGCTGTGCCAATTACTCCATGGATCCTCTAGCTCTACACATTTATCAAACCACATCAACCCAGCATAAAGCCAAGATATCGAACCCCCTCCCCAGAAGTCTTATTATTCACCCAGCAGTCATATGAGCACTTGCCTTTTGATAGCCATCTATATAACCATCATTCTCACTTAGATTATAGGGGCCTGAGGCCCCAGCTTGGTTTGTTTTATAAGCAGACAGGTTAATTTCTGCCTGCTTGACCCCTGAAATACAGATTTTAAAAAACGAAGTGAGCAGAAGACTCTGAAACCCCCACAAGAAAGTTATTCAGCACAGCTTGGCTATTTACTGTTGCTTAGATTTATTAACTGCGAAAATAAACTCCATTTGTTCTTAGAGATTCACTAAGCAAACATGAAATAGGTTCCCAGAAGCTGCAAGTTACTCACAATTTTTAAAGTGAGAGTTAGCAATGGAATAAACAATGGCATTTAGTGTACAGAAAAATTATTTTTGGCAACATATTTACACTCCTACAGAACCAAAGTAGAATCCTATATCTCTGTAATCACCAATATGTTATTTGTGTAGGATAATCCTGTGACTGACAGTGCACACATCTGTGAGAATAGCTGCAGTACCAAAATACACACCTATAAAATTATTTCCTCTCAATAGACATGACCATTGCATTGGTAAGAAAAAAAAAACCCTGTTGCCCAGAAGCCATTATCTTATATCTCTGAAATGCTGCTCTTGGACTTCATCTTCATTTGAATACACTCTAGCCAAAGCAGGAGCAGCTTCAAATCAATACTTTATGTCCAGTGGTCAAGCAAATAACTTCAAACGTCATGCCAGAAATTAAAGTGTGTCTAGATATTTTGGCTACTGTGGTAGTTAAACTTAGGACCTTTGCAGTGAGTCACCACAGTCACACCATTACTGAGATATTATATTTTGCAAGCACGAAGATGGGAAATTTTCCAGATTGTCTGCCAAGATTCACTGCACCTAGGATACAGCAAGTGTCATAAATAGAATTTGCCACAGCAAGCCTTGCAATAAGTGCCAGAGAAACGCAACAGACCTCCTGCAGTCTGATTTAACATAAACAAGCCAAGACATGGAAAAAGTAAAAACACTGCCCTGCAGTCACTGCTAAATAGCTTTTCCAGTTGAGCATGGAGTAGTCTGACATACTGAGAATGTCTATCCAGCGCACGACAGCGCCTTATGTGCCACGGCTTCTGCCACATCGAGAGCAAACTCCCACTCCTGCTTGTAAGAGAGCAAATTTTTGTTCAGAAAGAGATGAATTTAGAGTCTGCTGTGCACCTACATGTGAATATTTGCTTTTACTGCTTCCCCGCCCTGAAGTAGCAAAACAAACCCCATGCATGTTAAAACATATGGCTGGGGTGAGAATCAGTAAATGCAAAGTTCTTTTATTTCCTCATTGAATCTCACTTGATAACCACTTGTGCTATCCTGATCACAAATCTTCCTGAGATCACAATAATAAGTTTTCCTCATGAAAACACAAGAACCCACAAATTGCCTTACAGCCTGTTTCATTTTTATTCACAAAATTTTAACTTTAAAGGATTAAAAGCAATTATCTACAAATAAAAGAGGTTTTAATGACTATTTTTTCTCAATATATGGTTTGAAGAAGTGCTCCTCTTCCTGAGGTCGGCTTTTAAAGGTGGAGATGTTAAAACAGATTTAGGAGAACAAATTGCTAAAACATTACTGTAATTGTGATCACTGCATTGTAATAAACATTACAAATGGCATTATTTGCAAGCACGGTGATGTGATTACAGACTAAATATAACTCCTAATTTCTATGTTTTAAGGTTTTAGATTGCAGTTATGGTATGTTACAGAGCACCAGAGAATTCAACAGAACAAAGGAATGAAGAAATGGTATCTTTTAAGTAACTGCATTGAAAAGGTAACACTACCTTTAAAACAAAACATTGGTCAATTAGCAGGAAAGGGCAAACTCTTACTCTTCTTCCTCTTCATCTTGCTACAAAGAATCACCATTCTGGGAAAGGTCATGGTCCATTACAGAGAAATTGGGGGAACAGGCTGCAGTGAACTCACTGCTATTCTTCTGTGGCAAAGTGCAAAGCCCTGCAGTTAGAAAAATGTGTACAGATAATGCTTTAGCAATGAAAAGGTGAACTTGTAAATGACTGCACCATGAAAGCTCCAGGCGTAGAGCTGGCATGAACAGGATTGTCAGTTATTGTTCTTCCATGTGCTCCCATCACTGCAAACTCTTGCGCTTGAAAAACAACTCAGCTTCAAAGGGGAAACAAACCCCAAACTTAAAAATTCTTTTGATACAGCCTAAAAGCTCCAGGATGTCCTGAGCACAGGTTTAAAAACAAAAAGATTGAGTAAAACGAGGATTTTATATATGATTGGGAAAAATATCACACTGAATTTGAAATCATACACGATAAACTGTGAACTATTCAATCATATGGGAGAGATCCTAACTGAAGAGGAAAGCAAAGGGGTCAGATGAAATCAACATGAAGAAAATGTATGCAACTTCAGAGATGCTTCTTTTAATTGCTTAGGAAAGTACAACTTCATTTTAGAATGGATTTAACAAAATCCACGCATGTATTAAAGTATTGTTTACCTTTTTACAATAAAATTCGTTTGCTGAGAGCCCTGATATTTTGGGAATATAACATCTGGAAAACCTCAAGAAGATTTCATTCCCTTCATACTTAGATAGGAAAACAATGTAAAACGGAAAATAATAACCTCATGGGATCTTTTTTTCCTGTTGCTATTATACTGCAATGATACCAGTGTAGATAACTCTGACAGGAATATGCCCACTGTGTACATGAGTTATTTATCACTCTACTACAGGTACTTCACATACAGCTGAAGATGTTGTGGATACACTAACTTAGGGAGCATGAAAAAAAAGGGGGCATAAAAATCTGTTCTGCTAGGTTGAATTGTTCATTTTCTTTTGATACACTCCTGGGTAACAGCCCATCTGACAGCATCTGCAGAAACATTTCAACTATTTTCTAATGTATGTGGGCTTTAGACTGCTTTTGATGTATTTCTGCATTTTGATATGTGTTATTTTATGTGGACTTCGTTAAGAGTTCATTTTGTAATATCAGCACCATCAAAAAGACAGAAATACAGAGCTATAGCAAGGTCTGTGTTCATCTAAGCATCTGCAAGTCAACATGCAAATGATTTATTTTGTCCAAATCTCCTTGTTCTTAGCTTGCTTTTTAATCAGAGAATGCAACTATTTTGCATGCAACATTTAAACACTGTCTATGCTTTTCTGATGTTTTGTAGAAGAAGAGGCAACTTAGAATTAATGACACTCTGTGATAAAGTTGTCCTGGTCCTTAAAAAAACAGGGGTGTTTGATGTTCTCAGAAACTCATTTGTACATCTCCACATTACTTCCCTAGAGCTCTTTCTTACTGCATATGGCTGCGCTAGAGGATATACAGATATGCTAGAGAGTGCTCATAGTTAAATATAGATGTGCTGCAATTCACTTCTCATACAATTTTAGCAGTCCAAAACAATATCTGTGTTGGGTATTATTCATTTGCTCTTCATTTTTCTTCCCAGGGTAAAAGGTTATCTACTTCAAAGCTATTGCTTTCATGCCCTTCTAGGTTAAAAATGTTAGAACTATTCCTTAATGACTAGAAGCAACTCTGGGGAGCTTCTGGCTAGGAGCACCACCTTGTACATCATCTGCAAGCTGAGCCTCTCAAGCAATCAGCAGCACTAGCCTCCTGCACGAGGTGCTTATTTCCCCTGTAACAATAGGCACAATTAAGTCAAAGCAAACCCTATTAACTCCACCCCAGGCTAACCCCTGCACGCTCACCGGGTCTCTTGATTAACTGCACAGGACTGATGGACAGAAAGGTGTCAGGAAAACCCCGAAGAATTAAGCCTGCAAGGAGACTCTGCAGGAGGGAGAAGATGCAAGAAAGAGAGAGCAGAAGGTGGCAGTTTAAAACACTTATTAAAGGAGTTAACAAAATAAAAGGATGTAATTTAAATCACCAAATGACAGAATCCTATTGTGATGAGGCAGTGCAGCCTCTGAAAGTGGATACTCCCTGTAAAGATCACACATGTACCTGCACAATAGCATTAGATGAGGGTGGAATTATACACCTCAGTGACATCAGACTTTGTGGGCTCAGCCTCCTTGCAATAATTGGAATAGGTTTTCTATTGATAGTTGTAATCTTAAGCAATATGAAGTGTTTATTAGTGCTCACCTGCTGGCAATACTTTAATGCCCCTTATACAAAAGCCAACAATAACATCAATCAGCAACTCATTAAAATAAAACTCAAAACGATGCCAGTGGAATGTTAGAACATATTTGAAACGTGTTCTGTTAGCTTTCCAATATTCCTATATTCAGTTATAGCATCAAGGTGTGAGCCAATATACAGAAGCTCAGATGTTGCTGTAATTTTAGCACAGGGCAATGTTAATTACAGCATGTCAAGCTATTTAAAAATGAAATTAATAAAAGGAGACTTAATTTAATTTTTGTTGCATACCAGTTAGAACTCCTGCTTCTGTTCATCACAGCTGACTGCTGTGTCATTTTGGACTTTTATAGCATTGTGCTCTGTGTGGAAGGAGGGCCCTCCCCCACCCCAATGGCAATAGAGTGCTGAAAGATTGTTCAAAGATAAAAATATGTACCATCAAGTCCCTAAAATGTCATGATAAACGAACTCAAATGTCACTATTAAAATATTTCCTTTCATCAGTTTCACGGCACAGATCTCCCACTGCAATGCTAGGACTGCCTCAACTTTGCTAATACATCTACGGGAATACTGAATTTCTTTTTGAAGGTTGAATTTAAGACAATGGCAATGCGTGTGGCATAACACTGAGATAGCCACCTGTAAAGTGGCTTAAAAGGCAGCCCCTGGAGAAAAAGTCTTCTGCGTGACCCTCTTCCTGAGCAAAAAAATATAAGTGGTTGAGTTCATCACAAGCAGACCCCTGAAACAATTCTCTGCGGGCTTCTTTAAATGTGAAAAGCATCGTTTTGCTTTCAACTGTTCTGTTAAGAGTTTCTGAGAAAGATAAAAAGGTAACATGGCAGAAGAGAGAACTGCTTATGAAGAAAACAGATGACTAAATGAGGAATTCAAGGGTACCCAGTTTCTTTCCTCTTTGCCACTGCTATTCAATGCCATGTTCCCAGACGGCAAGGAAAAATAAAGACAGAGCTCCTTTAACGCAGTACCAGGAGCAGTAAAAATTTTGCTAGTTTATTATGGGTAGCTTCTATAACATTTCATGCCTTTCTCCCTCCTGTCTAACTATTTTCCATTCAAATATCCAGGTGATGCTTAAGAACTTCTAACAAAAGGGCTGATAGGAAGGGAAGACTAACGAACAATGTATGTTTCTAATGAGAACCGAGCTGCTACCTGCAGAGCATAATACAGGATGATCTGTCTTTGGAGAGAGGGGGAAAAGCCCAACAACATAAATGGAACGCTGTCAAATTTATAAGCAGCAATTTAGACAGCAAATATGTTGCTTGGGTTTCAGCAGTCTTAAACACTGTGAGCGGCTTAACCTTATCTCCCAGTGCCACTGCCTTCCTGGAGTAATTGATGCTCGGAGTCCCCCAATTTCACATAAACCAGGCCACTGTGTTATTGTATACAGCAATCTAACTGCTAGCAGAGACAGGAAACGGCACTGAACCCAGATCAATAGACATGTCAACAGTAAGCTGCTTAATCTAATTCTGCCTATCTCATCTCGGAGCACAGAGTTTGCAATTTTACTGCTAGGTCCCTCTGGCAGGAAATGGTTTGGAAAGTTTAGTCTTAAGAAGTTTAAGCGATATGCTTATCCTTCAGGCTCTCGAATGTTTATTCAGCAGAATAGCTGCTTTAAATGTTTTATAAATGGTAGCAATGTAAACAAGGCACTCCTGAATTCTTTCCCATATGAAAGCTATAAGGGTGATTTCCTCACAGTGGACAGGGAGCTTAACACAACAGCCAATTACGCTTAAAGGTAGATTGCATTTGTACAGATGTACCAAAATAAAATAAACTTGGAGGATCAGAAACAGTTTTCCCAATATCTCCTCCTCTGCTCTGCTGACATTTCCACATGGAACCCCCTTTTTTTTTTGGCAATTAACATTGCTCCTTCTTCTTTTTTTTTTTTTCTTCTTCCCTCTATCTTTCACACACGTGAAAATTACTCTTTATTTGCAAGGAACTTCGGTGTCTAGGCTACTATAACACAATCTCTGACAAGAAATTAGATCAGGTCATGAGAAACCCTGACATAGGCTCTCCTTCAGAAAGCAAGAGGGAAGAATTAAACTGATGACATTTTCCTCATCTTCCTACTACACTGAGAGCACACTTACACTCCCTTTTGAAGGAAAAAAAGACCCAGACATGCAGAGCTTTGCCCCACACATTAGCTGGCCATGAGAGAGCCTCAGCAATGCACCTGGAGACAGGAGCAGGAGTGTTCCTGCCACAGCTGTGACAGGCTGGGCTCCACATTGTCCCACAACCTCCCTCCAGCCATGTGCCTGCCTGTCACAGTGTTATCAATGACTTCATAGCAAAAATAGAGACATACACATCTATATAATTCACAGTTCACTGGTGCCAGTTCCATATCCCACAACTCTGAGAGTTTTGAATTCTATCTGAAGTGTGATGAAGTCACAATGCAGCCCCTGGGGTGTCATGGGGCCATGCCATTCCAGGGGCAGTGGTTGCTGCCAGCAAAGGGGAAATTTAAGCTCCTGGTTAACTTTGAAATCACAGTTGATGGCTTCCAACCATGACAGACCTTTAAACTACTTTGACAGTCTATCTGTCACTGGAAAACAAGTGCAAACTTGTTTAGAGGATAGATGGTGTTTCACTCAAGGTACTGTGAGCAGGATTTAGACACCACAGGTTCTTTCCTCAGCACTGCACAATGCTGGTGTGCTTGTGCTAGCCACTTTTTAAGTGCTTCAAATCCCCACCCATAAAATAAAACTTACCTAACTGCACTAGAGTGCTGAGATGCTCAGCACGTTAGAGTCCACGAGGTGTTCAGATACTGCAGTGCTGAGTGTTACAGAGAAGTCAATAAAATGAACTCCATAAATAAAATGTTACAAAAGCCCACTTCAGACCTTCAGTTTGAAATCATGAGACTGCTCCCTTGAGTTAGTGCCTTGGAAATAAATTCACCAAAGATCCCCAGAAGCATACAGCTGAGGATAAGAATTAGTAAAGATGTGATTATAATTTAGGTGCTTGTGCATCATTTAGTGAGCAAGTTGCTTACTGTTGGGAGTGTTACAACACACTGCATACCTCAGACGAAGGCAAGCTGCAAAAAAAACCAGTATCCACAGTTGCCCCCTGAAGTAAAATCTAAAAGAAACACAACTTGCTATCTACAGACTTATTTGTTCATTTATTGTGAACGAAACTATCTTTGGCAAAGACTTAAGTGGAAGGAGTTTGCACAGCCGGCCTAAAAAATCTCTTCAAACTTCCCTTCTTTCTTTTCACTAAAGTTTTAACTCTTTTGCTCTAAAACCTGAAACTATAGAACACTGTTCCAAAGATCAAGAGCATACCATGAATAATCAAAGGCAGAGGAGAAGAGGTTCTTTTGTCAACAATTCCTGGACTCAACTACAGCCACTTTTATATGGAGTGATTTAGTAAAAATAACAAAAATCAGAGGAGACAGACTCCCCATGAATACAAAAAGCACTAATTTAGTTTAATTAGTTCACTTCAAATAGAAACTTATGGCATGAAAGCCCATTTTGGCTTCAGACTTGCCCCCACTCCCAGTCCATATTTTCAAAGACATAGTACACTCCAAATGTTAATTAACTATCACTCTTTTTTAAACTCATGTATATCCCTACAAATCTGACAATGTGTGTGGGGTTTACATGGATATAAGACTAAGAAATTATATTTTCATTAAAATGCAAACAAATCAGAATGACCTCACTTTAATCCATCATAAACTACTATTAGCACAAGTATATTTCCCATGTCAGCAAAAGACTCATATCAAAGAGCAGCTAAGAACACAAACATATTCCTAAACCTAGTGACCCACTCGCAGAGATCTTCATCTGACGAGGTGTCAGTGCTTGTCATTTCAACTTCACTTTAATGCAACCTGCCCATTCTTTGGATTAAACTGTGAATTTTCTGCTCTCACTTTTCATTCAACTTCTCAGAGAAGCAATTCTTGTATACTGGAAAATAGTAATTAGCCAATCAAGAATGCCACAAGCTGGAAATAATCCGTTTTGCCAGCTCATATATTTAAGGAAAAAACATAAATCTTATTCTTTACAGTCACCACATTGGGCAACAGTGAAAACAATATAATCATCATGCATGTGCTCTTTATTATTTGCCACACTTACATGATGCTTCTCAACATAACTGAAGTAGTAATCTCTTTGGAGGAGGACTCTGTTTCCACACGCATTTGTTTTGTATCTACAAGTGAAGCCATCGATCATTTCTGTCATGCAAATAAATGATTAATCCCTCTGATCTGTAGCAAAAATGTATACCAGGAGCTCAAAATCTTTCCAGCTTTAGCATAAAGTTGCAAAACAAAAGCAAGTACAGAATCTTGCTGTCAAATGGTAAGGAGTCTACTTGGAAGAAACGAGAGTGTCTTGAAGTTTGAGTGAAGTAATTCATGCGCCAAAGTGTTAAAACGTGAACAGCTGCACAGAAGACACCCCAATGGGTTTCAAGGTTTCTTGTATTAAAATCATGGAGAACCTTGTAACTGACAAAATAGTATTTTGCCATATTTGGCACATGCATACAAAAATACTCCCTAATCCATGATAAAGCCCAGGTACGTGGACATTTAAGTATGAGTCCATTTTTAGGAAACCAGATCACAGCAGATCACAGAGTTCAGATTCCCTATTTTGAATCCCAGACATTTAATTCCTTTACTTATACAACACTGTCAAAACTGAAAGTGTTCCCAAACTGCCTAATACCACAAAGACTGAGGATTGCAAAGATGGTTTCAAAGTCTTGTGCCAAAAATTGAAATAGAGGTAGCTCATTTGTAGCAAAATTTAAAATGTACACGTTCAGAATATGGAAGCACAACTGTTCAGCTGAGGAGCCATGTACACAAGTGTCACAGAAAGTTTTATGATGTTCTGATCCTTCTTAACAAAAAACCAAGACTAGACTCCTTTGTAAAAAGTCCCACATCACCATCCTGAAGATGTCACTTTTTGTATTATCCTGACTTATAGGAGATCAGATACAGATCCACAGGATCACAGAATGTCAGGGGTTGGAAGGGTCCCAAAGAGATCATCGAGATCAAACCCCCTGACAGAACCGGACCATACAATCTTGCTCAGGTCACAGAAGAACACATTCAGACAGACCCTGAATGCCTCCAGAGAAGGAGACTCCACAATCTCTTTTTGGAGCCTGTTCCAGTGCAGTTACCCTTACAGTAAAGAAGTTCTCCCTTGCATTGAGGTGGTACCTCCTGTGCTGCAGCTTAGATCCATTGCACTTTGTCCTATTCCAGGGAGCAAGTGAGCAGAGCCTGTCCCTGCCTCCTGACCCAGCTCTCAGATAATTATAAATATTTATTAAATCCCTCTCAGTCTTGTCTTCTTCAGACTAAAGAGCCCCAGATCCCTCAGCCTCTCCTCATCAGGGAGTGTTCCAGTCCTCTAATCATCCTTGTACCCCTCTGCTGGACCCTCTTCAACAGACCCCTGTCCCTCTTAAACTGGGGAGCCCAAAATTGAATGCAGTACTCAAGATGGGGTCTCACCAGGGCAGATTCAGACCGTGCAAGCCAGCAGGCAAGAAACTTGAAGGTAGGTGCCTCCCAGTTTTTAAAATGCTTGTTGATTTGAGTTGGTGTCTAATTCTCACCAGGATCAATAACATTTAGATGGTTAACCTGCTTAAGCACTCCTGAAAACCCTACTGCATGCTTAAAATGCTGCTTTGGCTAGTCTAAATACAAACACCACTTCCACGTTTTCACAGCTACAATTGCCATTATTTTATGACTCCACCGACCCAGGAGAAACTGCAGGCAGTCCTTCCAAAAGGACTAAGTCAAATTGATGGGTAGTTGTCTTTTTGACCCCTTTGTTAAACAAATGCTTCCAGTGCTTTCTATCTGGACTTAGATAAATGAGCAACAAATTAACAGAAACATTTTTATGATTCACTACAGTAGCTTGCTTTTTGTGTCTTTCTCTTTTCTAATACAAGGTTAAAAGTGACTGGTAAACCTTTTAAGGTTATTGAAACTAAATTATTAACGCTGTTTTTCACCTTCCTTTTGTCCTCTTCATGGCATTCTCCCTGATTGCTTACTGCTACTCCACTCCTACAAGTTGTAAATCAAATGAAAATCTTTAAAGTACAAAACCATCTGATTAAAATTTTTATCCACAAGGGAACCACAGATATGACAAGAAGTCACATTATGCATTTTTTAAATTTAAAACATCTGACAGTCTTTTTTTTTTTCTTCATGTGTGTGAAAATTGAGCACTTTCATCTCTGGAATCAACAAAAAGGATGATTCTCACTCATAAAATCCATTTGCAACCTTCAAAACATCTTTGATATCCTCTTCCACTGCAGAGATGCATTCGGTGCATTATATGCAGGCATGAAGTGTGGTGACACACAGCTGGTCTGCCCAAATTAGAGCAGCTAACAGGTCTGCTCCAAACTCAGAATCAAAGAATTAACCAGGTTGGAAAAGACCTCTGAGATCATTGAGTCCAATCTATCACCCAGCCCTGTCCAATCAACTAGACCATGGCACTAAGTGCCTCATCTAGCCTCCTCTTAAGCACTTCCAGGGATGGTGACTCCACCACCTCCTCAGGCAGCCCATTCTAATGTCAATCACTCTTTCAGCAAAGAACTTCTTCCTAACATCCAGCCTAAACCTGCCCTGGCACAGCCTGAAGCCTTCTCCTCTTGTTCTGTCACTGGGTGCCCAGGAGAAGAGACCAACCCCACCTGGCTACAATCTCCTTTCAGGTAGTTGTAGAGAGCATTAAGGTCTACCCTGAACCTCCTCTTCTCCAGGCTCAACACCCCGAGCTCCCTCAGCCACTTCTCATATGGCTTGTGCTCCTCACCAGCCTTGGTGCCCTTTTCTGGACACATTCAAGCATCTCAACACCTTTCTTAAATTGAGAGGCCAAGAACTGGACACAGTACTCAAAGTGTGACCTAGCCAGCTCTGAATACAGAGGCAGAATGATCTCCCTGGTCCTGCTGGTCACAGTATCTGCACCAGCTCGCCCATTCCATCGAGATAGTGGAAACATAAAGTGAAAATGTAGCAAATCCCGATCAAGGAGACTAATAAAAACCTACAGTGCTGCTGAAGGAAAAGACATACCTTCAAGAAATGAACTCAGCCTAGCAGGAAGTCAAATGCTGATTTCCATTTTTCTGAGGTTTTTAATGCAATGCCTATCTTATCTAAGATATGGCTTTATTTGACAGCATAGTTCTGCAAAGTTGGCAAACAACAACGCTCCTAATGCTGTTTTTCAGACGTAAAGTATAGGATGATCCATCACCAAGTTTTGAAGATCTGAGCTCCTGATACTCCAAAACAGAATAAACCAAGTAAACTGCTGCATTTCAGTTTTCATTGGATTTCATAGCTGCTGCACATTTACGGTCTGCTTGGTTGGCACAAAGTTACTGCACATATGCCACAGCGGTACAAGGTTTGTTTCTCCAGCAGTGGAATTCCTGGATTGGAGTTAAAACATCAGCTAGCATTACAAGTTGGCCATGAAGAAAGCCTATGGTGCTAATACTACACTACTTAACATCTGATAACTTATCAATGTCTGATAACACATTCATTATGGAGATAAGAAGTTACAGAGAAGCACTAAGCTCTCATTAAATAGCAGACTGTCTGCTGGCGAGCTCCTCATTTATCCCATTGACATATGATTTGAATACAACAGCAGCAACAAGGTGTCCTGCAAGCTGATTGTTACAGTTCTAAACCAAATATTTGCAATACTAGAGTTGAAAGCACAGAAAGGCATTTGATGTGCATGGTGCTTCTCACAGGAACAAGGTCAGTTACAGAGGAAGGGATGCTGAGAAGGAAAACCTCTGCATGTGGCAAGCTTCAGCAAAGCTCATGGAGAATGACTGAAGTGAATCCCTGAGATACTGTTATTTGTGTCACTATAGGCAATAAAGAGGGACTCTCCATGAGGAGAAGTTCTCAATGATGTTTGTTTTCCTTTATCTAGGATTTCAGGTACTGGTTGCATTTTGTGTTTCACACAGAAGAGAAGCATTATCTCAGCAGGATGGAAAGCACTGGTGGCGAACAGGGTTCTGTGATGGACAGGGAACTAACCTGGGAGCAATGGCTAGGATGATGAAAGCTCTGAGCCAGAAGACAGCAATTTGTCAGCATTTTTGTCATACTCAGTCTAGCATTCTCGCTTTTCCCTCCAGCATTAAAATCTGAATTGCCATTTCCTACTGGAAAGCAACGTGGCAAGATTTTCTCATGGAAACCTGAGCAAGCTGCATATAGAATGAAGGAGCTCTTCCAGCTTGTATTTATTGAGCAATTTGTTTTCTCAGATCTCACTTTGTCTTCCTTTTACCCTACCTTTTTCTTCCTGCCTTTGTTTTGGTGTTCAGACACTTAGACTCTCACAATCAATCACAGCAAAGTAGCTCCTATAAACCTGCTCAGAGGAAAACATTTTCCTCCTCAGCCCTTCAACCCATTCCCTAGAAAGCAGCTTTTTCCTCTAAATATACAAGGCAGCAGCATCTGAAAAAATGAGTATGACACTACATGATGGGAGAAATCATTTCAGTTCTGCCACCCTGCTGGTCTGTAGAATTGAGACTTATGTAATAAAAGATAGAGTTTAAATGATTTGGAGATCCATTTATACAATATGCATTAAGAGAGTCACTGGACAGAATAAAGAAAAGCAAGGGCATAAACAGCCAGGAATACTCAGCAAGACGCCATAACCTCCAGGGAAAGATTCAAAGTCTATTTCTCTGGCCCGGGGAATTTTTGCTCTAGGGTGGCACAGTTGTGACAAAGGGAGAAACATGTCGCAAAAAGGTGAGAAATGAATTCCCGCCTCTCGTTTGCTGAAAGCTGCCTTCCATTCTGGTGTTAGATGAGGAGTTTGGCTCCTCTCTTTTTCAGCAGCCACCGCGACACATTGTGTGAGGCCTCCAGCTGAGTCAGTACACGCTCGCTGTGCTCTGTGCACACAGATGGGAGTAGGCAGAGAAATGTCAAGATACTTGGATTAGCTTGGGTTTGGTCACGCACAGAAGCAGAGCTCAGGGCACCTGACGAATCCTGAACTGAATGCGAAGCATCCCTTCATGTTGCAAAGCACCTTGCTTTTTAGGTATTAGTCATTAAGCAGCTTCCAAGCTGGCACATCTTGCTCTCATAGCTCTGTATCCCAACAGCAAAGGCACCTTGCCCTGGCAATGAGACAAAGCCATCACAAAAAAAAAGTGGTCTGACGTTTCAAGTTTCCAAATCACTTGGAACACTCGCACGCAGTTAGCTCTCTGCTCTTACTGTTGCCAACCCCCTTGAGGGAAAAGCAATCTTCCCATCCACTCGTTCCATGCATGGAATCTTTTTTGTCTGACATATTTCAGTAATTGGGCACGTTTGCTCATAGCTAGTTCTAACACAACCAGTAGAGGTTGCATTTTGAATCTATAAGAATAAGCTGGCAAGTGGCATGAACAAAATTAACATTTCCAACAGTACGCAACACATGGGTGAATGTTACTCAGCCTGATGGGATGCAGAGTTTTTAAATCTCATAACAAATGCCTGCATACTATTCCTCCACTTCTCCCTGAACACTCTATGGGTTTGACTGAAGGCTATTTCCAGTACAGTCTATTTTAATTCAGCACTTTTCCCCATGTTCTTTACCTGTTGTAACATCCAGTACTGGCTCTTCAGTGACTTGTTTCACTGCCCTCCTTTCCATTATCATTGTAAGACTTCTGTTGTCTCCTGATACTCTCACAGACTCAAGACAAAAAGCGAGTCCTGTTCACCCTCTATACCAAATCTAAAGTACTCTTCTGAAGTAGAAGTGGGTGAGAATTTGCTAGCTTCACCTTTTGAACAGAGATAAAGCAATAGCCTTTTTCTGTTGTACCTCTGCATACCAATGCCAAACCACAGAGCGACTGCAAGAAGTTCTCAACTAAGTATTAAAGCAAAAAATCTGCCCTCAATTCTCCCTTTTCACATGTCCAATTGATTATCAGAGTCATTTTATGGATTAAAGGTGTCATTATGTTTAGAGAGATCAAACATAAAACAAAGCAAAAAGGACACAACTACCATGGCATCTGTGTACTCTTTTTCTTTTTACTGCTAGTAGCCCAGACCTTCAGGATACTCCTTGCTCCTCACCCAACTTTCAGAGGATACATAAGAACAAACACGGAACAAAATAACTTCTTAGGAGAGCTGTTGTGGTACTGCTAAACAGCAGTTCATTGTTCCCTTGCCTTGGATAGTTTTAGCTGTAGGTCTTTATTTTACTCAAAGATCTCTTACTTACCAATGCCCTGACCTTGGCATCTGCACTACTCTTAAAGCTAATGTGATCTGCTCACACAAAGCAGACTATTGCTATGGAGCATAAGCAGTCCTAGTGATGTCACTGAACTCATTAAAGATATAGTTGACTTCTTGGCCCTAGAAAACCTAATTATTAAATGTAACCTTAGCTGAAAACAGTAGTGCCTGTTGATAAGCAAAGCAAAACAATAGGTGTTTTGTTCAAACATAAAAATAGTACTTGACCAATAAACAGGAGCTCTTACTTTGCAGCTATGGCAAACTGTAGTTAACCATGGAATTCCTGAGATAATGGATGTGAAAAAAAGAATGGAGTATTTAAAAATGCAATCAAATGCCTTACATTCAAAATTTAATTCCTAAAGTGCTTCGTAGCATTAACATCAGGTCTAGAAAACTTTGTGGAAACAGCACATGCTGCACATTCTCACTCTGAGGGCCTAAAAGAGGAAGCTAAACCTAACGCAACACTGCCGTACTCTATCTTCTGAGAATGATTCTAAAATACATCTTTTATAGCCAATGCAAAACACAATAACTGTGTTGTAAATGCAACTGCTATATTTGTTTGTTGCTATAGCTATGGATTGCAAATTTAGAAAGGAAAAATACGCTTCAAATACTACCACTGACAACAAGAGCCTTATGCTTCTCCACGCTATTAAACAGGCCACCTCCCACTAGTGATATATAAATCACAGCACCATTGAATCTGTTTCTTTAACAATTTGCTTCTTAAAATGCCTTAGATTTTCCCAAAGACGTACTGTATTTCTTTTATCTAAAAAAGCCAACAACTACCTGATGATTTCAGAGTCACTGCACTCCATCAATACAATTTACACAAACACCAAAATCAGAGAACCCAAGTACTCTTGAAATAGAAGTGGCTGAAGGAATAGTTAAAAACAGAGAGACTCTCCAGGGTCAAGATGGTCTCTTTAGACTGACTGGAATACATCTAGAATGTTTACGGACATCCTTCCACTTCCTTTTGTCTCTATAAAGTTGGGAACCACACTCCCCACATAGTAAAACACTACACTGAACAGAATGGACAAGTCTAACTACTGACCATCCAAATAACTTTAGTGAGCTCAGTGCAGCTTTGCAGGTATTTCTGCTGACTTATGAAAGAAGCCAGTTACGATCACCTGCAGAAAAAGGTCAGCTGGTTCAGCTGTATTTTAGTTTTGAGTCATTTAATGGTGGCTTAGCAAAAGTTACCCCGGTGATGGTCTTACGGAGAACAGTCCTTCAGAGGCAACACCCATCTGTCACACAAACTAATACAAGCTGCTTACTAGGTACTGAAGCTTAGTTTTGTGTAACAATTTCCTCTGATCCTTGTTGCATGCTTCAGGAGTTCAAGAAATTTTTTTGAGATCTGATCAAGCTTCATCTCGAAGCTACTGTTTAAAGCATCATTTGAACAATAGCTGCTGAAAATACATTTGAGAACGGTGAAAAGACTTCTCAAAATTACTCCAAAATAAAAAATATGCACATATATTTTATCACATAGGAAGAAAACAAACCGCTAGAGTCCACACAAATGGTATAAAAGGACAGCAGTACACCAAAAAGGTGGTTTAAGAGAAGTGAAATCACACACATTGAGTTTCAATCATAAAAAACTCTCTTGTTTTTAAATTTGTATGTGTGTGAGAGGACTGCATATATCTGACAGATGTCAAGGTCAAATCACCCAAGTTTGGAGCTAATATGAACTATCACAGCACTCTACTCATAGGTGTCATGAAAACAGCATGTGATTTTCAACTTTTAACTACAGATCACAGTCTGGCTTCCTGCAACTCTTTCAAACAGATGGTCAGAAGTGAGGATGAAAGAAAGCATTTTTTGTGATCTGTTGTTCATATGAGAACGTTATCTTTGTTTTGTTTAAGTGTCACAGCTTGCTACGGTAATGAGCTGAACAGAATATTTAAAAGGGTTAAGCTTTTAAACTGTGCAGATTTCAGGAAGAGGCAGGATAACATCTTAATGCCTAACAAGTCAGTAAACACTGCACATACCTGCTGGCCTCACTGTTTAAGGTCTTTAAAAAAAAAAAAGGTGTGAGTATCAAAGCACTTATTTTATTGTCAGATTCACTACCATTAATGTATAATTATCTAATACCTAATATGTTCTTGTAATGAACAAAATGCATCACATAACTGTCCCTGTAATTACAAAATACATAATCCCTACATATGCACATGCTTCAGTAAAAAAAAAATACACTATTGTAACCTTCTGCTAGGGAATTTTGCTAAAATTGTAACTGATATCTTTCCACCTCTCTTGCTTCTGTTGGGTAGCATCTGTACTGTAATTACATGCAGCAACGGGTCAAGATTTGCTGTATTTGCTACACAGTTACACCCAGCATAGTGAGGCTTGACCTGCATGGTGGTTCTCTAATAGACATTAAATCAAAGATCTAACTGCAGTAATATCTAGTCTAAGGCATTAAAAACAAAAAGAGACTAATTCAACTCTGAGTATTCCCTGAACATAGGGAAGCTTGAGAAGCAGAATGTGGAGACCAAACTTAGTAGACATACTGCTCCAACTCTCAACATCTTTTCTTTTCCCAAACCTGCTGGTATTTTTTGACAAATTCAGTACCTGGAGGGAGTGGCATCCTGAGTCACAAGTGTAGCTGACACATGACATCTCACCTTTAAGATACACTGGCAGTGACACCCTTAACAACACTGATGCCTCTGTATACAAAATCCTTCGGTGAGCTGGAAAATACTACAAAACCAAAGAAACCTCCAAAATTGCTGCAGTTGAGAAGTTTCAGAATAAGCTTTTTTTCAGCAAATTTTCCAAGATTCTGAATCAGCAATGTATTGCTGAAAGTTTGTATTGAGAAGGCAAAGCCACCAGACAAAGGGAATGATAAGCATAAATCCACTCAAGAGTGTAGCAAGTAACCGCACCTCTGAAACAGTACAGAATTGCCCCTTCCTTCTGTCGGGAAGACTCTACATGAGCAAGTCAGCTAAAGCCAAATGCATTCATGGCTACACTGTACAAAATTTCATATGCTAAATACCAACAAACCCAATCAAATTTAAAGGGGAAAAAAAACCAAAACAACAAAATAACTTGACTTATAAAGAAGTCTTGTGAGAGATTGTGACAGTGTAGTAATAGTAACAACAACCACCACTGCAAGCTAGAATATCTACATCCATAACCATCTATATATAAAAAGGAAACATATTCATATCCCTTAGCAGTGTCCCCTTGCTCTCCTGAAGGCAAAGGAACTCTTCTCTAACCAGATGCAATCTTTCTCACTATGTTTTCAGCAGCTGTCTGCTGATTTCTAATCAAAGCTCACAATAACTGGCTTTGGCAACAGATTGTAGTTTCTCAGATGAGGAAGCAAACAACAATATGTTTTTTCCTTCCTCTTCCAGAGAACTCGAGATGCATTTTGTGTCTTAGGAGAGAATTGATGCGCTCCATAATGTGGTCAACACCTTGAATACATTTAATGAAGGAACATCAGAGGTCTATGGTATTTGTATACTTCAAAATGTGGACAGCTACACGACAAAGATAAATGCCAGCCTGGGAAACAAAAAAATGGACTGTAGCAATTTAGAAGAGCAGAAAATGAGAAACCTTTAGACAACAATTGATTTAGATTTGACTGAGAAACAGGCACACTAGGAACAAGTAAACTGACACATCCTAAAAAAAAAAATATTCATTCGGGTTTATTCTAAAGCACTCTTTAAATGGAGGGAAAAAGTTCATCACAACAGCAACATTCACTGAAAGATGATATTGATTTAGTAGGCTGAGCCTGAGGGATGTCAAACCAGAAAATCACTGTAATCAACTACAAAGGAAATTCATTATGGCAAAAAAGGAAGTGGGTGGCTGAGCAAAGCTCATGAAAGAAAAAGAAAACGAAAATTGCCTGCTGTTAGATGCATTATTTAAAAAACAAAACCAAAGTGAACGCTAAAATGGCTCCTAAGTAGTAAATACATGTATGAGAAACGTAAAAGATGTATTGAGTAATTAAAGTATAGGCTACATTACATTGAGGAGACACTGTGGAGTTCAATAAGCAAATGCATCTTGCCACTGTATTCTAAAAGACAAAATTTTAGGTTTAAGATTGAAAAGCTGAATACTTAAAAACATAACATTTGTATTTCTCAGAAAGAGTGCAAAAACCTGTGCAAACCCCACAATTTTAATCTACGTTTCTATAACGAAACAAGAGAGTGCTAAGTAAAGCCCAGCAGAAGCCAGCGTGTCGGTAACTGACATCACACAGACAACTTCAAACATCCCAGAAGAGGGGAGATGAAGTTCAGTGTGTCTCAAAAATGTGTGGGTTTAAAATAATTTCATTCAGCATTTGTTGAATTGGAAAGGAAGAAGAGAGGAAACTAAACGGCGGGTGAACTGAATGTTTCTTTTGGTGGTAATAAAATCTAGAGCACTGACGGAATGTAATTTAATCCAAACCAGCACCAACCACTTATGTTCTTCTACAAAATATGTGCTTGACATAAGGCTTGATCTTTCAGTGCAATCTGGAAGCAGGAATGGCAACACATCCAGCTCAAAGCTACGCTGTGACATGGGGTGGTGTTCAGCACCGGGTTCCCAATGCAGCCTCCGCTCAACATTCTGACAGCCAATTTAGGGAGGAAAGATTCAAATGTGATTTATATTTTTGAATGCCCTGCTTTTCACATCTTCGACTTGAGAACATTTCCCTGATGCAGGATAGTGGTGCAGGCAGCTGAAAATGAGGCTACACAAGTTCAATACAAAGCAGTCAGAAAACTGTGGCAAGCAGTATTTGGACAGAAAAATTTAGCATACAAGTTGCGTAACCCCCACTCCCCTCCATCACTTTAACCTATGCTAAGCTAAGCAGTAGGCGAGGTGCTGAAAAATAGTAGGCAGCTTGCAAGTGGTGGCAAATTTTACTATGGCTGCTGGAAGTGGTAATCTTCAGAGTCAACCTTGAAGTACATCTTTATCTTCTACCAGGTCTTCATTGGTGGTGGAAAATGTGTAATAAAACTCAACCCCACCAACTCACCACCCCCCACAATAAAATTTGGGTGCTTGCATTATAACTACATGCAGCTTTATATCACTGTTCTTCACTGCTGTCAGCAAAGGGCATATTGGCACAGATTTAAATGGCAGCTTCATGAATACCTGGAGCCAGACAGAGAGTGGGATCCACCTAATAAAATAAAGCCATCTAGAGCTGTTATTAATCTTAGTCAATTAACAAAAGAAGGCTATTAGGGTATATTTAGTTGACCTTAGACATTTGCTTTAGGATGAAGCAAATTACACTGTAAATCCCTTTGAATGTATTAATTAGATCTTGATTTTCTATAAGCAGAGCTCAGGTGATGTGCTCAGTGTATATTTACATCTAATTGGATGACTCCTATTTGCTTTGCAAAGTGCCTGCAAGTGGATTCAAGAAGCCAGTAAATTGTATAGGCAATTAAGTTCATAAAACCATAGACCTCTTATTCCTGCTTTTTTGTTCTGTCTTCATTTGGTTTGGTTTGGCTTTTGGTTTTTTTTCTTATTTAATTTTTCTACCTTTAAAGAAACCAAAACAGTTGGACTGGATCAGAGAATAGGTCCATCTGCTCCGTATGTTCTATCAGTGACCACCAACAAACACGCAGGAAGGAGCATAAACATACAAAGATGCATACTTCCAGGCAATGTAATTTACACTACAGACTTCTTCAGCTGGTTGCTATTTCGTCTTGAAGCAGAGATAACAACTTATCCCTCAAAGAGTTTCACTAACAATTGTCTGTGCAGTGCTTCAGAGCAGTAAAGCACATGACAAGTGTTAAGCATCCCTGTTCAATATGTTGCACTTGTATTCGAGGTTGGATGATGAAATGCTCAGATTTAACATCTATTACTTGTACAAGCACAAAATAATTCATCCAAAGCTTGAAGTCTATTAGCTGCCAACCAGTCTACCAATTTACATAATTTTCTGATTAAAAGCACCCTGAAGACCACCGCAGTAATAATGAGGTGTTTCTTAAAGAATCCAAAGCAATACACTTATTTAAAAATGTTTAGTGTAACAGCAGTTTAAACACAGTGGTTACAGCTTTCATTTTTCAGACATATAAAAACTAAACGTTTGCCTCTCTGGCATTTAAGTCTTTATGAATTTTCAGAGCATTAGCTCTGAAGTCATAACTTCCTATAACATACTGAGTTTATGTTAAGTGCAAGACAATTTACTCCATTTTGAAGTATTTAGCACCAGGAGTTCTTGTAATAAATGCTATCACCTCTAACAGGTCTCCTTTTCCTTTCCTCCCAGCCCTAGTAAAACATTTTCCAAAATGTAGTATGCAAACATCTTAGCATGAGACAAAAAATTATTTTACTGTGACAAATATTCCTAAAAAAATCCACTTAATCCTACACGATTAGCAGGGAAAAAAAACCTACAATTTACAAATAGTAATAGAAGTCAAGTCAATAACTTTCCATCAGAGAGTTTATGTAATACCATATAATAGGCTGCCCAGGGAGGCTGTGGATGCCTCCTTCCTGAGGGTGTTCAAGGCCAGGCTGGATGATGCCTTGAGCAGCTGAGTTGAGAGGTGTCCTTGCCCATGGTAGGACATTGGAGTAGATGAACTTTCAGGTCTCTTCCAGTCTAAGCCATTCTATGACTCTGTGATAACAATCAACACAAAAAGTCTTGATGAATTCTGAAGAGTGGAATTGTAAGAGACTTGAAAGACTTCTGGCGTGAGGAGAATCAACCTGCTCATGCCAGTTCCACCTGGCCATAAAGATTTTTAACGCTGAAGAAATCCATAACCTCTATGGGCAACCTACTTCCAGTATTTCATTTTCTTCATCAGACAAAAGAAGCCTTTTTAATTTCCACTGTGAAACTTTCACCTATGCAATAGTAATAGGCAGAATAGACTATTTCCTTCTTTGGAGAAACCCATTATGCCATATCAAGGGAGTTCTCAGAATAGCAAAGATCAACTCTTGAGATGTGTATCTTTCTGAAAATCATCTTTGAAGCAATTTTCCATTAGTAAGTATTGCCTATGAAGTAAAACAAAGTCTATTTGCATTTCTTTCATGTTAACGTCTTTGTTACACTGGTACTGCCAAAACAAAACATTTAAAATGTATTACACATAGAGCCAATCATAAAAATCAAGAGAGAAAGGTTCCATTGGAAACCTGAAAATAACCTCTTGTTGCATTTTAAGGGGTCATTTACAGTATGCCATGACTGCTTCACTAATATTACAGTTGCTGAGAAATGAGAATTCTTATATGCTGTTTCAAATTAGTCTCTGAACATCTCCCCCAATCTATCATATATTGTCTGCATGAAGCTGTGCCTCCATTTTGCAAGAATCTCAGCATCTCCACACCACATTCTGATACTGTAAGGCTAGATGCAAAAATGATGCTCATTCACTATGACATCAGGGGTATACAACATCACAAGAGCAAAACAGGCAATCCCTGGAGAGCTACGGATGGCCAAGCCTTCATGAATGACTTCCGTTTGCACAACGCACAGAGAGTAAGCTTGGCTGACTTTGGACTTAATGAGTTTGTATCAATCTACTAACTAAATGACCTCAGGGCAGGATTAATACATGTATGGGTAGGGAGCCTTTACCACTCTGCCTAGAGTTATCTCACTTGGATGCCCCGAATTGCCCCGCTGAGGATACTAGTTCTCTCCCTCGATGATAAGAGATAGCTTGGCTTTCTAAATTAGGCATCATTTAGCTCTTTTTAAAGTTTGGAGATTTGTTTTGGTTTTTTTTTTCTTCTTTGTGGAACCTCTGTGGCTTTGGCTAGGACACACCCCAAGAGGCTTAGGTTCAATGGAATCAACTCAGATCAGAATATTTCCCCTTTGCTCTGTGAGACGTCACCTTGAATAACACATTTGGTTCTGGTGTCGCCATCACAAAGACACTGAGCTGTTGGAACAAGTCCAGAAGAGGGCCAAAGATGATTCAAAGGCTGGAGCACTTATGCTATGAGGATAGGCTGAGGGAGCTGGGGTTGTTCAGCCTAGAGAAGAAAAGAATCCTGGGGGGTACCATAGAGCTGCCGTCCAATACCTGAAGGGATCCTACAGGAAGGCTGCAGAGGGCCTCTTCATAAGGGTGTCTAGCAACAGGAGAAGAGGGAATTACTTGAAGCTGAGGGAGAGGAGGTTTAAACTGGATCTTAGGAAGTTCTTCAGTACTTCAGTTCTTCAGTAGGAGGGTGGTGAGACTTGAGAATAGGTTTCCAGGGAGACTGTGGATGTCTACTCCGTAGGAGTGTTCAAGACCAGGTTGGATGAGCAGCCGAGTCTAGTTGAGAGGTGTCCCTGCCCATGGTGGGAAGGCTGGAGTAGATGAGCTCTGAGGTCCCTTCCAACCAGAGCCATTCTATGATTCTGTGACTTCAGAGATATCCATTCATCAACCAGGAGCCAAGACTTGAATTTAGAAAGAGGAGTTTTGTATCTAAACACATTAGTGGTGTTCCTTTGACTTCTCTACATTTCACCAAGTTTTCTTGTTAGCTAGATCCATAAACTACCACAACTACCTTAATGCTATCAAACTCTATCTCCAGTATCAAAGTTCAGTTCATCAAACCATCAAATCATATTTTCATCAATGGCACTTTCTCCTCTTGATAAGCACATGTAAGACCTAGTTATACTAATCAACATATATATATAGAGAGAGAGAAGCAAACGTAATCTATTGTACACTGAACCTGTCAAAATGCATCAGTTATTCAGTCAGATTGACATGACTCCATGAATGGCTTCAGTCTTCACCACAGAGCAGGCTTGGAAAAGGTTTAGATGAAATAACTGAGAAGGAATTGAGAAAAACTATTATTCTTAACTAAAATGTGAGGTATAAGCAGGGAAGGTGTAAGTAGGTGTAAGTCAGGTTTTGGACTGCTTAGAAAGCATTTCTTTTTCTGCTCTCTCTGCCTAAGCTCTTTCTAATTCAAATGATGTTTCCATTCTGCTGCAGGCTTCTCTCAGGAAATTAATTTCTTAGCTGGATGTCACCTGAGGACGACCAAATGAACCACCTAACATCTCTGTAGCTTCTTTTCCTTTTAATGCTGCCTTCTATCCTTACATTTCACACAACAACTGCAAGATCTTTATGAGAGATGACCTGATCTTGTTATGAACTACAAAGTGCTGCACCGCACTCTGTGGCATTACACATGTAAGATAGCAGCATTGCTTGAGGATTTATGTTCTGAAAGTCCTCCTTCACAGGGCAGTGTAAGGGGAAAACCAAAGGGAACAAGACAGGAAGACAACTGATTTTTTTCTGCCTTCCCTTCTTTTTACAGAAGAGTTTTGTTTTCACAGAATCACAGAAACATCCAGGTTGGAAGAGACTTTCAGGATCACCAAGTCCAACCTATAACCCTACTCTACAAGATTCACCTTAAACCACATCCCCAAGCACCACATCCAAATGATCCTTAACCACATCCAGGGTAGGTGACTCCACCACCTCCCTGGGCAGCTCATTCCAGTGCCTGACCACTCTCTGTAAAAAACTTTTTCCTAATGTCCAATCTAAACCTACTCAGACTCAGCTTGAGGCCATTTCCCCTTGTTCTGTCTCCACTTACCCATGAGAAGAGCCCAGCCGCAGCCTCTCCACAATGTCTCTTCAGGTAGTTGTAGACAGCAATGAGGTCTCCCCTCAGTCTCCTCTTCCTCAAAATAACCATCCCCAGCTCCCTCAGTCACTCTTCCTAAGATTTATCCTCTAGGCCCTTCCCCAGCTTCATTGCCCTCTTCTGGACCCACTCCAGCACCTCTACATCTCTCTTGTGCTGTATTTTCTTCTCTTTCCTAATAATTTCTCCCTCTGATTTTGGAGGGGGCAGTGTTTTGATGTTGTTTGGAATGGGATACATGCAGAAGCTATTTTCATGACAGGATGAGATACTTGGCTATGAGACACGACTCTTCCTTATCCGGTGCATATGCAGGGCAATGTATCAAACAGAAGTCCTTTAAGGTCCATTAAGCTTGACAGCCTCCTCTCCTCCATTGTGAGTTCAGCACAAGTGACTGCTGTGAGACACTGACGAGTGCTGCATCTTGCTCTCCTTTTAATGCCAGCTCAATCCTGGCATTCTCCAGTGACTTTGCAGTGAGATATTTTAAAGAAGTTTTTCTTTTCCATCAGTTTTTCAACTGAACTTAATATAGTGCAAAGTGAGAGTTTATGATCCCAGGGAGAGATGCACCACACAGACTAGCACAGCACAAAAAGCATGAGGATATGTTTTCCAGCACCTCCAAGTGCCTTGACTCTGAACCGAGGGGACCATTTTCTAATCAAAAGCCCTCATATTTTTCATTCACTGCTACTCTTTTGATAACAGACGGCCCAGACAAACAGAAGCAAATAGAAACTCTCTTCTGCTGTTCATGCGAGCCTGTTCACAAAATGCCTCCCACAGGCTGCTTTCCACCAGCCCTGCTATTTCATTTAATCTGTTCAGTCCTGAAGGATCAACTCAGGCAATTATACAAGGAATTTGGGCTCTAAGGGATAATTGGATGACTTGCATGCAATAAACTTCTTCCACGCTGTCTTCACTTTTTTCTTTTGTTCTCTTTGCTCAGCCCTTTGTTTCTCATCATTAATTTTTTTAATCAAGTTTGCAACACCCTTGCAGATACAGCAAGATAGTAATGTGACCAAACAGTGAGAACCTAAACACCTACATTGTGGCTCCTGCTGTTTCATGCCTCTTTAAACTGTTCTGATGTGATACCAAAGGGAAGAGCAGCAGAATTCAGATGACAGCATGCAGCAGTCAAGGCTTTGTTTTCATACTTGCAGCACTGCTGAAGCTGCAGAAAGGGAATGAACAAGCTCAGATGTCTTTGCCTAATCTCAGGTGAATCCTGGAGGAAAGCTCATACGGGGGAAAAAAGTGTTAGGGAATTTAATTGGTTGTATTCTGGTGAATTGTCTGTGAATTATATTATAGCCAAGGAGCTTACTGATGTAAATTAAGGACTGCTGAAATCTAATTACCTGTCTTTCCCCCCTATAACTATTTTCATCCCCACTCTTTGTCATCTCCAAGTCCCAGTCTGGGAGCCTCAGACACACAATCTCATTCTCACTCTTGAGTCCTCATCCCGATGCTTCTAACTTTCATTTCCTTCTATTTTGACAAGTTCCTCTCACATCACAACCACTTCCCTTGTGTCATGCTTCCTAATATCTTATTTATTTACTACATAAAATTCCCTTCCCTTCCTCACATGATTATAAACTCCTCTTAGCTGCTTTTATTTTCTGTATGCTAGCACAGCTTGTCAGACTCCACAGTGGTTTGAAATCACACGCAACTCCCAACATCTCCCTCTAATATTACAGTATCATTCTCTTTTATACTAAACATCAGTGAAATATTAATGATCACTGTGCTATTAACCTTGAAAGGGAACAGCAACAAAAAAAAACAACACAAGGTCTTAAACCTCCTAGATTAAATGTGTAGAGACTGTGTAACCAACAGCTAAATGTAGAATCATAGAATTACAGAACGGTCTAGGTTGGAAGGGTCCTCCAAAAGTCATCTAGTCCAACCTCCTCTGCATTTGGCAGGGAAATCCTCAACTAGATCAGGTTGCCCAGAGCCCTGTTGAGCCATACCTTGATAATCTCCAAGGATAGAGCTCCAACCATCTCCCTGGGCAATCTATTCCAGTGTTCCACTACCCTCATGGTAAAGAACTTGCTCCTCACAACCAATCTCAATCTGCTCTTCTCTAGTTTGAAGCCATGTACAGGAGTTGTTTGCAGCGCCCATCTGTAGGAAATACAAAAGTTGCAGACACAGCTTCCGAAACTTAGCTCAAGCTGTAAGAAAGGAAATTTTTCTTCCTAGATGCCTACATTCAGCCTCATGTGAGCAAATGGACACAATGACCTGCACACCTCCTCTGAGGACCTGCTCAGGTAATACTGACAGACATAAAGGAAAATTAGGCCAGACTGCACACAACCTTGTGAAATGCTGTGGGTTTCTTACCAATGAAAAATACCCATCAGAAACAAGGTCAAGCACAAATCAAAATCTATTTCTCCCTCTTTTAGAGAGATAGGCAATTCAAGAGTTAGGCATTTTCAGATAAAAGTATGGGGGATTTTAAGATGAGATACACATCCTACGGAGAAACCAATTGAAAAATACTTTGCAGTGTTCTTGTATGACTGGAGGGAGGATGCAGCTCTGCCCTCCATATCCCCTCACTCAAGAGCAGGATTGACTAGCTCGGGCAGAATGCAGAAGGATGTGACTGTTGAGGTCCTTCAAACCATGCTCCTGTGCTCTGCATAAATTGACATAAATTGATTGAGGATGGGAATAATAAACTAAGAGGGTGAAATACAAAATATATCATTAAACTAAGCTCACAGAACACAGAAGAAATGAAGATGGTAAGGGTCTGAGTCTTAGAGTATTTCAGAAATCTAAACACCACCACAAAGTCTCAACAGCAGCTAATTTACTGGTTTGTGACTCTGGAATGCACACGAATATAAAATTTTCCTCTTTCCTTAGAATCTCAAGGCACATGCTCAGATAGGTATTGAGAATTTCAGACACTTAATGTCTTGCTGCCCTATACCCTAGTACATTCAGGAGAACATGCAGGTGATAAAACAAAAATGCAGGTTAAATACCAGGAAATTGCTTTCTCAAACGAGAGCCATAAAAGAAGAGTAGCTTATTTCTCCACATAAAGCTGGTGGACAAAGTCCACTTCAAACAGGGACTGAATATGCACTACACCAGTGATGGAACAAACCACTGCAGGAATCAATTCCGTGTCTGAAGGGAACCAGACCAAGTGACTAACCAGGTCTTTTCTACACCTCAGTAGAAAATGTTTTTTTGGAAGACCATCACTGGGCACTTCTTAAAAGTGTACAGGTGTTAGCCTTGATGCCCTGGCCTTGATGCCCTGGCTCAGCTTCTTTTTACTTGAATTCTCCTTTCAGACTCTCCTGGCTTGCCTCCACTCCCTGGCTCTGATTTACATGCAGTCAAACAGCAGCAGTGTTTCACTGCACAGGTGGTTGCTTGTCAGTGTAGGGAGTGGTGAGGGGATCAGCTGTGAAATGATCTTTACACTGACTACAAGTCCTCATGAACAGCTATGACGTTCTTTGGGGTCCTTACAAATATGCTATTCAGATGAAAGGTAATCCTGGATAAACCATCCTCCTTTGCCTCACCTGTGCTTATGAGGAGGGTGGTTGGTTGGGGCTGGGATTTTGTGGGTTCTGTGTTTTTTTGGTTTGGTTTGGTTTTTTTGGGTTTATTTGGTTTTTTTTTTTACAGAGAAAGAATAGTTGTCCCCTCCTTTGTCACAGCAAGCTCAGCAGGCAGCTTCCTCTCCCCACTCACCATCCTGTCACATTCCTGATCTCCACAGGAGAGTTAATTCACTTCCCCCTCCCTCTCCTCCAATGCAGCCCTTCAGCTCTGCAGGAGGCATCCCTGTCTCCCGAGGCTCGGTTCCTGCAATGCCACAGCTCTTGCCATCTGCACATTTTAGTTCATGAATAAACACAGGTCAGCAGCGCTTTGAGAAATGCTTGGAAGCCTCTGTCTCACAATTCCCTGCCAACACAGTATCATTTCTCTTTGAGCTGTGATTTCTTTTGTCCAAGCAATGTTGCAGACGAGCTGCAGAACCTCAGCATTAAAAAAGACAAACTGAAAATCCTTCAGCAGAACAGAGGCTGTCAGAGCAGCAGGTCCTACATGTCAGCATTTCTATCCATGCAGAGAGCAACGTAATTGTCCACCCACAGCAAGAGACAAAACAAACCCCAAGAACTAAGTATATAGAAGGAGCATATCCAGTCCAACTGCAACCAAAACTGAGTCATTTCCTAAAAGTGCTGTATGAAGCATCATTTTTGGTGGGGGTGATGTTGTATGCACTATGCCAAAGCCATGAAATAAAGAAGAAAAGGCAGCTTCCTATATTTCAGGAATAAGAAGGATTTATACTTTACCCTCAGCCATTAAGTGGTGTTCCTCAGGGGTCAGTGCTGGGACCAGTGCTCTTTAACATCTTTGTCAGTGATATGGACAGAGGAATTGAGTGCACCCTCAGCAAGTTTGCAGATGACACCAAGCTGTGTGGCACAGCTGACTTGCTGGAGGGCAGGGATGCCATCCAGAGGGACCTGGACAGGCTGGAGAGGTGGGCCCAGGCCAACCTCATGACGTTTAACAAGGCCAAGTGTAAGGTCCTGCACCTGGGTCGGTGCAATCCCAGGCACAGATACAGGCTGGGTGATGAATGGCTGGAGAGCAGCCCTGAGGAGAAGGACCTGGGGGTCTGGGTCGACGAGAAGCTCAACATGAGCCGGCAGTGTGCACATGCAGCCCAGACAGCCAACCGTGTGCTGGGCTGCATCAAGAGAAGTGTGGCCAGCAGGGCAAGGGAGGTGATTCTCCCCCTTTACTCTGCTCTCGTCAGACCCCACCTGGAGTACTGTGTGCAGTTCTGGAGCCCCCAACACAAGAAGGACATGGAACTGCTGGAGCGGGTCCAGAGGAGAGCCACGAAGATGATCAGAGGGCTGCAGCACCTCTGCTATGAGGACAGGCTGAGAGAGTTGGGGCTCTTCAGCCTGGAGAGGAGAAGGCTTCGAGGAGACCTTATAGTGGCTTTCCAGTATCTGAAGGGAGCCTACAGGAAAGCTGGGGAGGGACTCTTTACACGGTCTAGTAATGTTAGGACGAGGGGGAATGGGTTTAAGCTGGAAGAGGGGAGATTCCGACTGGATGTTAGGAGGAAGTTCTTTACAGTGAGGGTGGTAAGACACTGGAACAGGTTGCCCAGGGAGGTTGTGGATGCTTCCACCCTGGAGGTGTTTAAAGCCAGGCTGGATGGGGCGTTGAGCGGCCTGCTGTAGTGGGAGGTGTCCCTGCCTATGGCAGGGAGTTGGAGCTGGATGATCCTTGGGGTCCCTTCCAACCTAAACCATTCTATGATTCTATGATTTTCTTTGTGTTTTGAATAGTGTAGTGGAGAAAAAAATATTATGAATCCCAAATAATCAGTTAGAAGCAAGATATGTACTTAAGTAACTCTGAAATGCAATAGGTGATTTAGGAAAAAAGCCAATTTCAGCAATGAGTCTAGGAAAAGGTCAGAGATAAAAATGAAGTATTATTTGCTAAGGACATTCTTATTATTTTACAATTTTTTGATGCCTGCAAAAATTTGAGCCTGTTCTTTTTCATATTCCAAATCATACTCAAAATGATTTGTTGTTTTTTAAGCACACACCAGAGCTGCACAGTGATGGGATGAGACAAAATGAACACAAACTAGAGTGTGGGAAATTCTGATAGGAGAAGCTCTTTCTTGGTTTGGTTTTTTTTTTTTTTTTGCATTTTATATTTTTCTTCAGATAGCACAAAGCTGGTCAAATACTGGACAGGCACCCAGGGAGTTGAATGAAATCTCCATCCCCAGAAACATTCAGGATACAGCTGAAGCGTTGAGCAACCTGTCCTGATCTAAACTGCTCTGAGCATAGGGCTGGACTAGACAAGCTCTGGAGGTCACATCCCCTGGACCAGTGAAAGTTTGGAAAAGACTTTCTTAACATTAATGCACATAGTCAAAAATAAACACACACACATGAAAACCCTGCCACAGCTAAATACATTCATGCATCTGCACTGTGCTCAGTACCTGTATCTGCTCTGCTTAATGTGGACACACGCTAACATATGGCACACTACATAAATAGAGGCATCTGAGTCTCAGAAGGAATATTAAAAACCATGAGCACGAGCTGAAATAAAGGAGGATTATTCCAGACACTAAATGCTGCCTTAGTTTTACCTATTCTCCTGTTAAATTCCAACATCTTAAGCTGCAGCAATTTTAACTATATCAGAATAGTGCAACTAATGAAAACTAATGAAATCCAATCTGCATGAACTGCTGAATGTAGGTTGAGAGGACAAACAACAATTTAGCTCTGACCATCTAAGCAAGACGTAGAGGACATTCTTTTATCAAAATCTAATTAGACTGGACTGAGGAAAATGGCTACAAATATGAAAAGAAAAAAAAAAAAGGCCCTGCCCTAAATCACAGGGAGTGCAGAGAATGGACACCACTTGCAGCCATGGAGTGTGGCAGGCTTATTATGAGTGAGAAGATAAGCAAATGAAAATGAAGATTATGACTGTTCTCTAGCCGCCCACAGAAAAGGATCAGGGCAAATTCCACAGCACTTGGATTGTTTAAATCCACTATGTTTGACTGAAGCAAGTATCCAGCCACTGGTTGTTTCACATGGTACTTGAATGGCAAGTTTCCTGGATACTGCTCTACAGGGAGACCTTCCAAGAAGAAATAGGTTATGAATCTCAACTTAAAATAGTAACACACATGCACTTGAGGACTAAAAAATACCAGAGTATGATAATGTAGACAAAACTTAGCTGAAGAGCACTACCAAAGTGAAAGCAACAATTCCTTTTAATTGGACACCCTTTCACAAAATGCTTTTGCATGAATTCCCATAATTACTTTCCTTCAGGAAAACAAACATTACTTAGAGCACTATTTTAATGCCACGTCAGCTTCAGATGAATTATAAAGGCTTAACTCAGTGACTGTGCAGTCTTACTGACTGTCCCAACTGTCTTAATTCCTCTAGCACCTCTCTGATATTTTTGCTTCGCTTGGCATATATAAAATTATTAATGTCTGAAGTTTTTAGTATGAGTATTTGTGAAATTACTATCAGATACAGAGACTGAAAGAAAACTTTAGTAAAAGCAAATGTGTGGAAAATTGCTTCTGCAGAGAAGAAGCCTTTGCCTTAAGTACAGTTTGAAAAAAGTTGGCTCGATTAGTAATCTGTGAATGTTAGAAATATCTCAACAATGTCTCAAAGATGAAAGAGCATATCACAGAATGAAGAAATGGGGGAAAATTAAATTATGTCTGCAGCCATAATGAATCAAAGCCCAGAAGGTGGTCTCCAAATCAGCAGGTTTTGATGAAATATTAAGGAAAATGATTATTGATGAAAAATGAATAGGCTCTTTTTGATTTTAGCAACCTTTAAATCACACTTTGCTAATTAAAATAGCTTCAATGCATCTTTCCATTCCTTGATGGGCATTTAGCAATCCTTAGGAATGGGTGGCTTAATTTCACCATATTTTAGCAAATATATAGGAGTTTATCTTAAGCAAACAGACACAGCACTGTTTAAGATGATGTACAAAAACAAATACATTATTAAACCTTCCATTTCCTTTTTCTCTCTTTTTTTTTACACTTCATTTGCTAGCACAGTTACAAAGCAATGTCAGGCAGATTCTGCTTGTTCCCTTTGCAGCATACAATATCCAGTAAATACATGCTACAGCTACCAATGAGCCATGAACTGTGTCTCAAGAACTAATGACTGATGCTACTCTTCTTTGTCTCCTTTGTTTGCCAGGTCAGAGCACTTCTAGGACAATCACTTCTACTACTTAGATGAGGGATCTGCTGGGGAGAGTCCAGCAGAGAGCCACGAGGATGACTGGGGGACTTGAGCATCTTCCCTATGGAGAGAGACTGAGAGACCTGGGGCTGTTTAGTCTTGAGAAGAATGAGAGGGGATCCGATCAATGTCTATCAATATCTGAGAGATGAGCGTGAAGTGGAGAGGGCCAATCTCTTTTTGGTGGTGCACAGCAATAAGACAAGGAGCAAGGGACACAAACTGGAACACGAAGGTTTCACCTCAACATAAGGAGAAACGTCTCTACAGTGAGGGTGACGGTGCACTGGAAGAGGCTGCCCAGAGAGGTTGTAGAGTCTCCTTCTCTGGTGGATTTCAAGACCCTCCTGGATGCATTCCTGTGTGGACTACCCTGGGTGATCCTGCTTTGGCAGAGGGGCTGGACTCAATGGTCTCTAGAGGTCTCTTCCAACCTCCAATGTTCTGTGATTCTGCACCATGCTTGCTTTTAAAGGGAAACATCGGAATGAGGGAAGATTGTAATGAGACTGAATTGTGGCACACAAAAGACAGTGAGTTATCAAATGTGATGCAACTCAGGCATGCCAGGCATTATTGATACAAAACTATACACAAAAATTGAAATGCAGCAAAATCTCCTTTGCTTTTTCTTTCCTAAATTAAGTCTTATTTCACCATCTAAACTATGGGCAGATTAAATTACCAATCCATTAGAAATACGTGATCTGTTTACTGTAATAACATTTCACAGAATCACAAAAAGTTAGGGGTTGGAAGGGACCTCCAGAGACTCAGTCTGACCTCCCTGCCAAAGCAAGGTCACCTAGGGCAGGCCGCACAGGAATGCATCCAGGTGCATTTTGAAAGTCTCCAGAGAAAGAGACTCCACAACCTCTCTGGACAGCCTGCTCCAGTGCTCTGTCACCCTCATCATAAAGAAGCATCTCCTCATGTTGAGGTGGAACCTCCTGTGTTCCCTCTTGTACCCACTGTTCCTTGTCTTGTCACTGGGCACCACCAAAAAGAGACTGACACCTTCATCTTGACCCCTTCAGATTATTTACAGATGTTGATAAGATCCCCTCTCTGCCTCCTGTTCTCCAGACTGAACAGCTCAATTCTCTCAGTCTTTACATGACGGCTATTTTTCATACATCCATCATGTAAAAGATATTTCTATGAATGTATCAGGTGACTTAAAAGCTATTTAAGTGTCACTAGCATTAAAAAAATGTTTTTAAAGGCTCATGGCAAGTAAATAAGTCTGATGTTAGAATGACATTTTTCAGAAATACATAATCATTATCAAATAGGTCATTCTAGAAACCTTCTAATATCTCACTCCACCGTGTTTGAGTCTTAAGGAACAAGATTTCAGACGCTTTAAAAACTACTTCTTTAACAACATGCTCTCAAGTGTAAGGTTGCAGTACTACACACTGTTTCTGAGTGCTGAGGTGGTTTTCAGCTTTCCAGCCGAGAACAAACTGAAATGAGATCTTTCAGCAATTTCTCATTTTCCAGGGTTACCAGTATGGCATGGTCCCTAAGCACCCATTCAATGAGTTTACAAGATGTTAAAAGGAATTGGCCTCCACTTCCCAAAGTAGATGTAGTGATGTTATTTTCCTTCTTAAAATATACTGCAGAGGATTCCTCCACACAATTGGACCTCACTGCTTCCGTCAATGATAAAACTCCTTGGACCATAAGCAGGATGGTTTTTAAGCCACACAAAAACCCAAGAGTGGCCATATGGATAAACAATGTAGTTAAATATAGTTTGTTTCATCTGTGAAGGAGTTACCACTCGTTAGAAAAGAACAGAATAAAAACCTCTCCAAAGTCCTCCAACAGCAGAACACAGAAAACAAATTCGGTTTTCTTTTCGTTTTCTTCATTATCCTATGTTAATTTAAAGATCCAACTTCTAATTTTATATTCAGTTTTAGCAAGCAGAGAGACAGGATTCAGCGAACACACAGCACTCCCTCCAGCTCTGCCTGTGCACCCTTCTCCTATAATCAGACAACTCTAAATTGTAAACCCCTCAGCTCTTTAAACGCTTGGAAAGAAGACTGAATCTTTCACCAAAGAGGAACAGATGGGTTGACTGGAGGGACATAAAAGATACAGGAATCATAAATTTGTACTCTATTTGGAAAGGGCCACGTTCAACAGCAACAACAAATTAAACTGATTAAACTATGGCATTCAAGTGCTGTGTAACATCCGTTTGTAATCCAAATTTTGGTTAGCAGAACTAGCAAAGAACAGATTTTAACAGTTTAGGCTGGTAAAATCAGAGCACTTCATTCAATGAATGAGAGAGTCATTGCTTTTTAGCTTTGTGAACTCAGATATTCCCCATAATTTTCCCAGGATGAAGAAATTCAAATTGCATTGATTGCATTAGTGGAAAATGAAGACGTGGATGTTATACACACAGCTGGTTTTTTGGGCTGCAGTCTCAAGCCATACAACAACCGTTTGATGCCCAAGACATTACCTTTCCTGATTTTTAAGTCATGTTCACTTTGGTTTGTGTTGTTTTAAATTTATTTTCTTTTTTAATTAAATGCTGCCTTCTGAAAAAGTGCAAAGGTTGCTCTCTTTCCCTCCAAGCAGCTAAATGGTGAACTGTTCTTTATCAGTGTGCAAACTGCACTAATGCAACCACAACAAATATTATATGTAATTCAGTTACAGTGTATTTAATATTCTAATATATATTATACCCTTAAATGAATGAAGGTGACAGGTTTTCATCTACCTTTTATGACAACAGCCTCTGATCATAAGCAACAGTGTCATTTAAAGACTTGAAACCTTCAAACCCATAGAGGTTCTCCTAATTTGCAGAAAAGAAAGCTCGTTTGAAGTCATGCAGAACACGGGCACCAGGGGCACACTGCAGTGGGCCCCACTTCACCCCCTTGGTTTGTAACCCAGAGTGGGAAGTTCACCTCTCTCTTATCTTTCTGTTTTCCCACTGCAGCCGTTTGTAGAGGTACTAACTCAGGCTGCTGATGTAAAAACAAACAAATAGCTGTCACACTCCAGATTACACAGCAAGCCAACTGGAGGGGAGAGGAAGCAAAAGCACCGGGGGCTCAGGGAGGCTGTGGCTGTGGTAACTGGTGACAGACACGGTTCTCACAACAGTATCAGTGCTTGGTATCTGCTCAGAAAAAAAAGAACCAGGACTTCCAAGTCATTAAAAGGAGAGAGCTGAATAGAGTTCACTTTAAGTCTGCTATTTATTCCACCAAAGTGGTAACCCAAACACAGGAGTGCAATTGCATACTTTCACAATAGGGAGCCTACATAAATCCTCATGAATTTATATTAAAACTTGTCTTATATTCTATCAAGATGGAAGAACAAAAGAAAACAAGGAACCTCAGATAATAAAATGGCAATTCTAATAGTGTCTATTGGGTTCTAAATACACAAGTCTATGAGGGACCAAGCTAATTTTTAGGCAGTCCTGGGGGCAAGGATTACTAGCTTATAGGATGAAGGGTAAGGGAACAAAAAGACCCAACGTGTTAGTGCTAAAGTAAAATTAAACCCCATGAAGAGTCTCACAGAGGCTATAACTAATCCTTCTCTGGGTTATCACAGAGAGAGGAGTTAAAATACCACAATGACTTCCAAGTATTATTTCCAGTTTTATATGCTAGGGAACTGCAAATAATTCATTAACCCACTGCTCTCCAGCGAGTTGTCTTGGGAAGTCTATTTGATTATCCCATAACTGTGTATGTGGCATTTTCCAGGCCAGGGAAGGGGGACATTCATTGGAAGGTAAGCATTTAAAACCTATTACTATTAATTTCTCAAACTTCACTGATTACTTAGGGAGCAAGTCTCTGCACTGAAATGCTTTCAGCCTCATCGAGTATTTATGGTCTATTCATCCGCATGAGTGCTGCCTTCCCCTGGCAGTGTCATCTGTAAGGCTCTGATGGCAGAGGTGAGACACAATGAAGAACAAGGGATACAGGAACTGGAGAACACTTCCACATCAGCAAAGATAAGTAAACAGAGGCAGAAGGGAAGATCTTACTCATAATCTTATTCACTCTAGGTTGTTAGCCCTCCGCACAGCTCTGCAGGTTTTCAGTGTCATTGATTAGATGGGTTACAGTGCTGTGGCCTTTCCTTTCTTGACAGCGCTCTTCAAGCCAACTCCCAGAACCATCAAAAGAATCTCTTCATTTAAGTAGCACGAAATATTCCAGCATTTACAGGATGCATCACTGAGTAATAACTCCTATCTCCATCTCTGCTGGGCCTGGCAGTAAGCTCAGATTCCTGGGCATAAATGATCCCACTGACTTTAAAACATTCCTATGACTGACATCACTAATAAAGAAGCTTAATATAGCTGCACAAGCACCTTGTTTTTTTAACAAATATTTATCCAGGCATGGCAATATAGTATTGCATAGCTTTTGTGACCCATTCTGCTATTACTGAGAGTTATTTTACACACACTAGAAAGACAAGGTCTGTTTACTTCACTTTTTACATATTCCTGTATTATATTAGAGTGCTTCTCTCCAGTTTCCAGGATTCATTACTCTCATGCCAACTCAAGCACAAAGATACTACCAAGTGAATAAAAGTTAACATCTTAATAAAGTGTTCTCCCCTGTTTTTTGGAAAAGCAGCAAGCAAAGTATGTGGCCTGACCTTAAAAACAGAGTACTGCCTCTTTGCACTGAACAGATGACAGTTAAAGCAAGTGGGATTATATTCAGTCCCAAATATTTCTTTGACATAACTTGATTCTAATTCTGATAGAAAAGAAACCAGTTCATAAAGGTCTCCCTTCTAAAATGAAGATTTTTTCTTTTTAATGGCAAAATGCATGCAAAAAGCATATGATTATGGTATTTATGTTTCCATTAAAATGTCCTCAGCAAGCTGGAGGAGCCTAGCCTACTATTTTCAAGCTATTTAGATTTACAGCAGCACAGTGCCTATTTTATTTCAATTATATTTCAGGACAATGCACTCTTGGTGGGAAATGATTACAGACTGACAGCCAGTGAATGTCCATTAGGAGTTGTCTTTCCACCTACTGCTCAGCTATGGATGTCAGGTGATCACTATAAACCCCCATTGTATAGCATCATTGTCATCTACATGAAAAACATTGATCAGTCGTGCAGCTTCTATTCTGTAGCATGCAAAACATACTAGAGTCATTTTTTCAGCTGAGTTAAAAGCCTTATCCACAAGAACACTGTTCTTGAGATAGTTCTTCCTTGCATTGTAAAATAAACACAGATTATACATTCCACTTTGGTTTCACTCCATTAATGCCTAACATATGAAGTGAAAAACTCCTCAGCTGCCTGTCCCTGTAAGCTAGCAATACACAGGATGGAGCAAACATTGCAAGGGTAGCTGATGTATATGCAGCTATACTGATCACCAATCACTCCCAACAGATTTGAATTGCTTATTTATTGCTAGAACTCCATTTCTTCTGAAGCATAAACTCCTCCTCCGTTAAAAAAGAGAATCTGCTTTAATCCTCTAGGTTCAAGAACAGAAAACCACATTTTTAGTGCTTTGGAAAGACTTTCACAACTAGTGTAACGCGAAATTAGGGTGTTTCAAGATTCACAAGACCTACTCACAAGCATGGATTATCTAAGAAGCCCAAAGTAAAGAACCTCTCCTATTTCAACTACATATTTAACAAACAATAGCTACTATTTAAAAAAACAAACCAAACAAACACAAGCACACCCCCAAATCCATCAATTATTCAACTCTGATGTAACATAAATCTGCACAAAAGCAATTCTAAAACAGTTTAGATCTCTGCAAAGATAATTTTGAGTAAAATTCAGTATTTCTAGGGTTGTGGGCTTTGGGGTTTTTTTAATAGCCATTGTTGATAAGATCAGAGAATCAGAGAAATATCCAGGTTGGAAAAGACCCTCAGGAGCACCAAACCCAACCTATAACCCTACTCAACAAGATTCACCTTAAACCATATCCCCAAGCACCGCATCCAAATGACCTTGATGGGTAAAGCAAGGCCACTTACACACAAAGAGGTGTGTGAGGCTCCAATGTGTCAGCTAACATTTCTTTCTCCTTTGCTGCATTTGGGCATTACACAATCCACTTTCTGATTTAGAGAACTGGATGGGTAAACTACTTAAGGATCAATGGCTTCACTAAGGGCAAATCATGCCTGACAAATTTGGTGGCTTTTTATGATGTAGTCACAGCTGCAATGGACAGGGGAAGGGCAACTGACGTCGTCTACCTAGACCTGAGTAAGGCATTCGACTCTGTCCCACATGACATCCTGGTCACCAAACTGGAAAAGCACAAACTGGATGGGTGGAGCACTCACTGGATAAGGAATTGGCTGGATGGTCGCATGCAGAGGGTGGTGATCAATGGCACAATGTCCACCTGGCGACCGGTGACAAGTGGTGTTCCTCAGGGGTCAGTGCTGGGACCAGTGCTCTTTAACATCTTTGTCAGTGATATGGACAGAGGAATTGAGTGCACCCTCAGCAGGTTTGCAGATGACACCAAGCTGTGTGGCACCGCTGACTTGCTGGAGGGCAGGGATGCCATTCAGAGGGACCTGGATAGGCTGGAGAGGTGGGCCCAGGCCAACCTCATGACGTTTAACAAGGCCAAGTGTAAGGTCCTGCACCTGGGTCGGTGCAATCCCAGGCACAGATACAGGCTGGGTGATGAATGGCTGGAGAGCAGCCCTGAGGAGAAGGACCTGGGGGTCTGGGTCGACGAGAAGCTCAACATGAGCCGGCAGTGTGCACATGCAGCCCAGACAGCCAACCGAGTGCTGGGCTGCATCAAGAGAAGTGTGGCCAGCAGGGCAAGGGAGGTGATTCTCCCCCTTTACTCTGCTCTCGTCAGACCCCACCTGGAGTACTGTGTGCAGTTCTGGAGCCCCCAATACAAGAAGGACATGGAACTGCTGGAGCGGGTCCAAAGGAGAGCCACGAAGATGATCAGAGGGCTGGAGCACCTCTGCTATGAGGACAGGCTGAGAGAGTTGGGGCTCTTCGGCCTGGAGAGGAGAAGGCTTCGAGGAGACCTTATAGTGGCCTTCCAGTATTTGAAGGGAGCCTACAGGAAAGCTGGGGAGGGACTATTTACACGGTCTAGTAATGTTAGGACGAGGGGGAATGGGTTTAAGCTGGAAGAGGGGAAATTTAGACTGGATGTTAGGAGGAAGTTCTTTACAGTGAGGGTGGTAAGGCACTGGAACAGGTTGCCCAGGGAGGTTGTGGATGCTTCCTCCCTGGAGGTGTTTAAGGTCAGGCTGGATGAGGCCTTGGGCGAGCTGCTCTAGTGGGAGGTGTCCCTGCCTGTGGCAGGGGGTTGGAGCTGGATGATCCTTGAGGTCCCTTCCAACCTAAACCATTCTATGATTCTATGATTCTATGATATTGTTCTCACTGTTTTATACACATCCAACAAGAAGAAGGAAGCAACAGGCTTGTTCTTAAAGCTGATTTCAAGCTAGGTTATAAAATAACTTGGGAAGCCTCTGTCTGACAGCCTGGCAGTAGCACTGCAATTGTTGTTCTCATAACAGCCTTAGAGTTGAAGAAAAAAACAACACAGAAATAAAATGGTCTGTGACTCCAATGAGCAGTTGACATTCTTGTCCTCCACTCTGTTATCATTCATACACCATGACACAGTTAAACTCACATTGACTGGTTTGCATATGTTGATGAAAACAAAAAGTCAAAGGAATATTAAAGCAAAACAAACCCCAACAAGGCCTCACACACAGAAGCAATAATTCTCTCGCAAGTTAACGAGAAATTTGTCATAAGTGCTCAGCAATGGTATGCAAACTATTATGGGACACTTTGTTACAGGCATCCTTGTAAGAGACTGTTAAATAACCTTTTGGCCATACTTAAATGTCAAATTTTGTCTGGCACTAAGCACCAAACCGTAACAGAAATAACATTTCCCATATAAACAACACTGCTTATAATATCAACGTGCTGAAGATGTGAACCAGCCTGGCCATTACCAGCTCCCGGCAGTTCAGCGTGAGGCTACTGCCCTGAGAGTGACTTCCCTTCCCATTCACAAAGGCTGGAAGCGACGTTTCTATTTAGATAACCTCTGAAACATCCAGAGGAAAGGAAAGGATGGCAGGCAAGAAGGTAAAACACACCAAAAATAACCCTCACTGCAGGTGAACACTGATGGAAACAACACTTTGAGGATGCAGAACTGCAACCATTTCTCCTCAAATTTCTTGTAGCATTTTCAGGATAAAGGCAGAGAAGAGAGCTCCCTGACGAAGAGCCTCATGAAGAGGCACTTGGATGCTTGGTGTAGAAAAGGACATCGTGGGAGATGCCAAGTGCATGAGGAAGGTCTCACTGTTGGAAAAGGACAGCAAGAAAGAAGCTGCAATGAGATGAGGAGCCTGGCATTCAACGGATGGGGAAACAACTGTTAACAAACAACTCAGGCCCACGTGGCCACAACTGTTGCTTAAAATGATGCTCAGATGAAACTTCCCTAATACAACTGAGATAAAGTTTGTAAAACATAGCACCTAGGAAAGAGAGCCCAGCAGTGATACTGCAGAGTCAAGTTCTCAGACGTCGACAACTGAAGGCTGCTGCCTCAGACCTAATGTATCTTCTCTGTGCCCAAAGCAGGGCATGTGCTCTCTCAGCAAGGGGCCCAAGGTACAAATAGGACTCCTGGACAGTTAAAGTTAAGCCTGAGATTGTGTGAGTTGCTGCAACATTCACTAAAAGGTCTTCTGGAGCTGAGTGGGACACACCAGCTCCAGTTTGGCTGTTAACAACAGTGTGAGGACAGAGGAAGATAAACTGCCTACACAAGCTACCTTCATGCCTCAGCCCTCCAAACAGGCTCCTCAGAGCATTTTCCTTACAAGTATTCATCTTTTCCCATCTGAATTACCTATTCCCTTCCAGGCGATTCTGGCCAAACATGTCCCTCCTTTCCCACAGGAACAGCCTCATTTCTAGTCTCCAACTTGCATTTTCTTCCTGTGCTCAATCCCACTGTGTGCACTGGGTCTTTCCTTTTGTCACAGCGTGATCCAGCTCTGACAGACAGGGCTCTCCATGTTCCAGGAACAGTCTGCACCTGCATAACTACCCACACTGCTCTTCAGTCCTACCCCTATGATTAACATCAGAATCCCCCAGCACTCCGTTCCCCTCAGCTTTTACTCGCTCTCTCCCAGCTCTTTTATCAGCAGCCACGCAGTTAGCTGGGTCATACAGGTCTTACATTTCACTGTGCCAGGTTTGCATCAAAGAACTTTTTTTTTGGTTGATGTGACATTGACGCCATTCAGCTCCAGCGTGAAACACTGCCTTTGGTCTAACAAAACAGCAGTTGAGTCACCACATGGCAGCCAAATCCAACCAAGCCATCTCCATTTCCAAAGGCACCACAGGACTGAAGTGTCAGGCACCTGGGCATACCAGCACCAGTTTCAAGGGCACAGCTATCATCTTATAAAATGATCTTGCTTTCCTCACTGCAATTATGTAGATTTCCACAAAATATAAATGCTGTCAATTTAATATGAGAAGTAGGCTTTTTACACAGTGAATTAGAACAGTGCTTGAGAAAAGAAAACTGCCAGCTGCACTGCTGAATTGTAGTAAAAATATATCTATCAATAAGTGCATCTGGGATTTTCTGATGTCTCATGTTAGAGGACACATCTCTATCAATACTATGTAAAGAAACTTTTTAAAAGAGATCTAGTGGAGGGTTAAATACACCAATCTCAATCCTCAGTTAAAAAGAGTTTTAGACAATTAGTTGAACTCTGCATGACAACTACTTTCCTTAAGACCAAACACGAATTCTTCTGTTAACCACCTAGAACAGAATAAGCCAGTCGTCAGGTCTCAAACACTGCAACTAAAGACACTGATTTGCTAATTTACCTGGAAGCAATTTTTTTCCCTACTGGAAAGAATGGAGTAGAGAACAAAACAATGAGTGGTTTTCCTATAAGCCAAATTAATAGCTTTTGAATGAGTTGACAAGACTTCCTGCACTAGTAGGAATTTAGTGGTAGCTTTTGTAAAGCTGAGAAAATATAAAACTGCAAGACCATGAATGTTAGACAAGAAAACAGATGTGTTTGCATTGTTCAAGTATAAAAAAAGCTGTGAATTTTGCCTTTGGTTATTTCTACTTTGTGTTAGTTTACACACCTGTTGTAGCTTCAGGTTTTCAACCGAACTCGAAACTCTCAACAGAAACAGTAACTTTGTCCAGTTCAGCAAAAAACAAAGCATGACATGGTTCAGATAATGCAACCATGGAAGAGTATAAATCATAAGCTACCACTGGCGAAGAGAAAGCAACACAAGAGTCAAACCTGCACTTCACTCATTTGGTCTATATATATTAAAAAATCTCAACCTGTTAGACTGAAGCTCAGGACCACAGCAAGGCTAGATTCCAGCTAAGCTTTAACCCACACTTTCTTTAACAAGAACTTCCCAGAGGTTTTTGTAAGTGCTGTGAATCAGTTGGAAATGTTGTGTTCCACAGTGTATCAGTGAGACCTCTGATAGATAAACTCAATGATGTCACAAGTTTGAATTTAATTTGAATGATACCAAACAGTGAGTCTTAGAATTCCAAACCCTCTGAAGAGTAAGAAGAAAAGCAGTTGCTCTGCAGAAAGTAACTTCCTCGTCCCAGTTTGATTTGCATGAGCTCAATACTTCTCTGCCCCTTAGCTTTTAGAAAGCCATTACTGAAAATGCAGTTCTGACTTTCCACTGCTGTACAGTCATCCCCCACAGCAGCAGCATTGCAAGAGCCATGAACCTACTCAGGACTGGAGGACAGAAATGACTCTTACCCCTCACAAAGAGTAAGAATGAGGACACTGCACACTGAGCAGAAGTTCAAAGAGAAATTCTATTTACAAGAGTATATATATAAAAGGTGATCAGGTAGAATAAGTACAAACCCCACTAGGCCCAAAATGGCCTTCTAGAATCGTCCACGCCTTCCACTCTCAGTCGGCTTGAGGGAAGGCCGAAACTGCCCTCCCCAGCTGGGCCTAGAAGGCCTCAGTGGGCCGCAGTGACGCAGCTCAATTGCCTGCCAGCCACCTCCCCCATGAACCATGAGGTAAAAGTGTACTGTGCCCAGAGAAGTGGAGGGAAGGAAGAGAAGAGAAGAGAAGGGATGGAGATCAGTCAGGCACTGCCTTTTCAGCTGAAGATGGAACAGAATAACAATATTAACAATATCCTGGGACGAGCAAGTCCATCCCCCTGGGATGGGCCTCTGTCCCTACAGTTTTGTTAAGGGAGACTCAGGATCGCTCAAACTACTACAATATCAAAAGAATGTATTAAGTGATGTCTGGTGCCTACCTGTCGACAGGCGAAGACTTTGAATTCCGTGGTTTCTTCACTTGGGCGTAGAGGGCTTCCACGGTCTGCCCGTCCCTGGGGCTCTGTGGCCGGCTGCTGAGCGCCATGGTGCCACTGCTTGACGAAGAGTCATAGGAGGCAATCCCCGAGTACATTGGGTCTGCATCGCAGCCAAACATCCGGTTAAAGTCCTGGATCTCTGCATAGTCACGCTCACGAGCTTGCCTCTCTCGAAACTCTCGAGTTTTTGCTTGAATTCTGAAAAATTAAAAGAAGGCTGAAACTAATTTCCCCCCACCCAGTTCCTTGAAAGCAGCAGTTAGCAGAGAGTTTAGGTAGCCCATCTGAATGAACGCAGCAGAAACACTTCCAGTTTGTCATGGACCATCAGGTTTACCTCCAACATTGAAGCCTAGACCAAAGCAATGCTACGATCAGCAATACTACTTAAGGAAGAAGTCTGATCATCCATTATCAAGGTATCTGTGACTAGCCGTAGCTGGTGCCAAACAGAGCTCACCTGTTGGTTCATGCACTTTAGGATGCCTGTACCTGACCTGTCTGAGAATGGCCTGACACCAGCCATACTGCACCGTACCCCATTAAAGTAGATCAAAACAGATTTAATGCTTCTAATTACTGCATTCAGAGAAGAATTTTAGTGTACTTTCTTAGCCCAAATACTACAAAAATCGGACCTCTTTTCGAATTAAGAGATTTCGTAAGGGTGGAACACACATGTACAAACTTATGTATGCACGCATGCAGCAAGCAGCAGAAGTACATCCCTGAACGAATCATCTGCAACATACATGATTTGTTCAAAATGTAAACAAACTGAATCTGGCACCTCTGCAAAGCAGGCAATTTCTTCTCAGAAAGTAACAACACATGCCCTGTGGTCACTTTACCAACGCAAGGTGATGCTGTGCTAGGCTTTTGTTTCTAGCTGCACTTGTTTTAACTGTATGACAGAGAAACCAAACCAGATCCCATTTAGGAACACGACAAATGCAAATGTAGCACAGGTGAGATTTGCAAAAGCACACAAAGCTATTTTACTAAAATTGGATCTGGGCTTCAAAGTTTCTTTGGTATTTTAGAAGACTTGATGTATCACTCACACATGCACTGGGAACTGAACCCCTACCGACAACACTGTCCCCTCCCCAGACCAATATATTGCTCTGTCATCGCCGCCAAAAGAAGCACTCGGCTGTCACCTCCCCTCCATCAGTAAAATGTGCTTTTTCATCTAATGCAGCCATGGCTACAGTGTGACAAGAACCATCCCTTCAGACTACAGTTCTGTGTGACTCTCTTATGTGACATTTCCAAAGACAGCTTCTTCACCAGCTTTTAAAAAGAGCATCCTACTGAAAGCCTCTGCCTCTTCTCAAAGTGAACCTTGTCTCTTCTGAAAAGCCTTAAAGTTATGCAGCTAATGGTTTTGGAAATGTTGAACTTAGCCCCATTCAAGATCAGTCTTTCAAGGAAAGAAAAAGAAAAATAAAAAAGAAAAGGAAAAAAAAAAAAGATACACAAAGGGTTGGATTCAGGCTGGAGATAAAGACATCAGAACTGAGGTGTCTGCAGTTGGTGAAGCCACATCAGTTACATCTGCAGGCTGCCTTTGCAGTTCAAGGAGCTGCAAGTCAGGAGATTCTAGAGCTACACAGCTACACAGTGTTCCACACTGACATAGTGTGTGCCAAAACGAAAGGAATAGCTTGACAAGCACTTCTGAGGCTGTTGTTTAGGTCTTCCTTGAGAACTTGTATGGTCAGCCTCAATTCAGCTGCTCAAACATAAATGGTTACGGCCACCTGATGCCCCTGCTGCACCTCCTGAGAGTGATAACTCAAATGACAGATGTCTGTGTTCAAGCATATGAACCCAGTGCCCACCTGCTAGGTGAACATCTACATTTACGTGTCTTTATCAGACTGAGTCACAAACAATTTCTTCTTTCTACGCTAACAAAACAAGGGAGTAGGAGTATGGCACCAAATCCTACATGTATTGACCAAGGATACCACTGAATAACTTAACTCCTTTCAACAGCCAGTGCCATCTATACTGATAGCTCAACAACTCATTTAGAACCCTCAAGTTATGCCTTGGCATAATTCTTCTTTCATGTCTACTCCCATTGACTTGTACTACAACTCTTATACGTAGTCACAGTGGAAAGAAAAACAACTATACAAAAAATAACAAATAAACAAAAAACCCCAGCAAAACACCACCCCCAAAAAAACCAAACCCAAAACCCCCCAAAAAAATACAAATCCACACACAGAAGTCCCAAGCAAAACAAGACAAACCACACAAAACAGAACACCCCCTAACAAACAAAGACACCAAAAATCACCCCAACAACTCCCACACACACAAGAAGAAGAAATGTGAGAAAGTTCAACTTGAACCAACATAAATTTTTGATTTTGCAATTTTGCAAACACAGAAATTCTTTCCTTTACTGGTTTCTTTTTCTTTCACTATGGAAAAATGGAAATGAATACTGTAACACTATTCAGCTGCCAGCATGTTCCTCCACGATTGCAGTAACATCAAACCACAACTGTTTAGTGATGAAGGGCTCGGGTTTAGATGCAAAAGCCACTTCAAATTTAATGCCTATTTAAAAAGATATAAAATATATTTTTAACATTCTCTTATACTCCAAAGCTGTAATTCGGAAATGTTATAACCATAATCACTTGGAAGTTCTCTACACAGAAGAAAAAGCAGTCCTGAAAGAAGCCTGGAGGTTTTGATTACTCATTCTGCAGGTTTCACTTCCAGTTTGGAGTCCTGCATCAGTTAAGCTGTGGAGGAACCATACAACTACACTTCCAGACCTAAAGAAGTAGGTCCTAGAAGAGGGCCATGAAGATGATCAGAGGGCTGGAGAACTTCCTCCTATGGCAAGAGGCTGAGAGTTGGGGCTGTCCAACCTGCAGAAAAGAAGGCTCCAGGAGGACCTTAAAGCAGCCTTCCAGTACCTGAAGGGGGCTACAAGAAAGCCATGAACGACATTTTTACAAGGGCTTGTAGTGACATGATGAGGGGCAGTGGCTTTGAGCTTGAGAATAGGATGAGGCCTTGAGCAACCTGTTCTAGTGGGAGGTGTCCCTGCCTATGGCAGGGAGGTTGGAACTGGATGATCTTCAAGGTCCCTTCCACCTGAACCATTTATGAATCTGTGAAATGACCAGACATACTCTTGAAAAGAATAACAGTGACCAGTGATGCCTTTTGCAATTATATAATCTTTTTAACTCTGAATACATTTTTATATAAGAACCTAAACTTACTGCAGTGCTATTTTTCATGTTGACCCCTTCCCCCCTCCTTGTGCACATGCATGATACAGCCTGAATCGTTTGTTAGCATACACTGCACCAAGTACATAGCTAGGCAACATCAGTGCAGACTGTTGTAGGAAAGATTAAAATGATGCTGCAAGCACACTGTGCAGCACAGCCAAGCACCTGGAATCTGCTCTGTACTTCGGCAGTGCTCCCACTATTGACATCCAGTGTCTGGAAAAGCATTTGACCGCAATGCTTCAGCTTCACAGTGTGGATGTGCGTATGGAGCTGTCTTCCCTGAACTGCATTCCTTCATGACATGGCACAATAAAAAAGCATAGGCCTGGAATTCCAGATCAGCTAATTTTGAGGATTTATGGCCTTCTTATGGATTTTGGGGGGGGGGGGGGTGGCAATAATAGTAACGCTCAGCATGCACATAACTCTCTTTGCCTTCAAAGAATTTTGCAAAATCTGCTCATCAATTTTGTAGTGTTTAAGTGCAAGCCAACTCCTAAAAATACAAAAGCTAGCCCCAAGAAGTTTCTAAATCCTTTCTGCTGAAGTGTTAACACCGAAAATGTCAGCAATGTACTGTCGTGATTTTGAGACTCAAATTATAATGTTGAGTAAAGCATAAACTATCCTCCTGCATTTGCATTCCATTCAATTCGAAAGCTAATGATAACTGCTTCCAGTGACAATATTGTTAGCTGCAGAACTTCCTATAATTGTCAGAAGAGCTTTTCACTGCAAGCTAATCCAGTAATGATAGACATACCCATTGTACAGAAATTCCCACACATGTGGAACGGTGGCCACAAAAGTAAGGGAAAAACTCATGTGCTGCTGCCTCCAGCAAACAGCAGCCAACTCATTTCCTTCTTCACAACTCTGTGAACAAGAATCAGCCTAAAGATGAAGGCAACTACTGTTTTAGACACCTAAATGTAGGTGTCGACGTCTATTTTGGACTCCCAGAAGAGTTGGTCAAGACTCAGTCACAGCAGGCAGCTGGCCACAGAGTCTAGAGAGCAGTTCAAATGAACATGTGCAGTGTGGCTCTTTTGAGGTGAAGCCAAACCCTTCTCCAAGCTCCATGAGCTGTGCCGAGTACCCCTCCCTTGACAACAAAGGGCATTTAGACATGCAGCTTATATGTAGATATTAAATAATCATATCAGAGAGCTCGATCACACCCTCAGCCAAGTGTTTACAGTCGTTCAGTCTGAACTAAACTTCAACTTCTTCCAGCAACAGAAAACTCAAATCTGTGGTGCTGGCAGAGCTGTTGAGTAAAAGCAAATAACCAAAGTTGGCAGAAGAAAAGAAATCGACCCTAATTTCATGCAGTGTTAGGAGTGAAATCATAAATATATTCCCAATCTCTTGGGAGCTCCAGTCTCCTTTCGGAGTTTTTTTTCACATTAGTGACTTTGATTCTTGCAAAAAAGAAAACCAAAAACCATACCAAAACACCCACTTAACTGATGAACACAGCATGGGAAGGACATTCATGGCCAGTAGATGACATTTACCACTGTGATGGCAGCAATACCCTCCCCTAAGAGCAGAAACAAAGTTGGCTGCTGCTTCTGGTGCACAGTGGCTTGGTCAATTCAATTAATCCTCTTGATGCTGCCAGCATTCAGCTATTGCCCAAGTGAAATCCACCTCCTTGTCTTTTCCACCAAGGCTCACTCATCTACAAAATCAGTACTGAGTGCTCGCAGCTCCACATATGTGCGATGGCTGACAATGTTTATTAAGGATAGAAACAGCCTTGTGTAAGGACAGAAGCTAAGTGACAAGCCACTCACCGCTGCCAGTTCTCAGTTCTTCTGCCATCAGACTGGCACGTGTTGGGATGATGGATTGAAAACAGAGAAAAATAATGACACATTCATAAAGCCGCTCAGCTTGCCTAAGTTAGTCAGATGGGATGAATGCACTCGACCCAAATTTTTGCCAGATACCATTTCTAATAAAGAGGTCAGGGGGTGTGCTGGCCAGCAGCCAAATCCTGTCAAATTTGGTCCCTCCTCCTTTACTAGTGAAAAATACCTTGCAGGCACAGTGTGCCAGCAGCTAAGCCAGGTCTTGCTGTTCCTCCTCCCCCTCTCTTCAATTGCCTCCAGGGCTTTAATGGCCCTTTCTGTAATTTCTGGCAATCAAGTCAACACAGGAGTTTGTCTTCTGTATTTTTCTTTGACCTTTGTTGGGATCCAAGCAAAATTTTTCTGACAACTGCTCCTCTAATGAGGGTACCTTGATTATAGGCATTATTGTGATTTCTTTCTGAACCGGCATATGACACTTAGCTTTTCTTACCATGATTAGTGCTAGTCAGTTATCACAGCTACAGCCACCTCTCAGCAAAGCCATCTGCTTCCCTGGGAAAATCATTCTAAAGGGTCACTGTGGGCAATGGAATATTGTAGGCAAAACCAGCAGTTACTTGTAAACAAGACAGCTTCTCTTCCTCATTTGCCTCTCCATTTCATTCAAAACTTTGCCATATTAAAACCAACCAACCAACCAACAAAAAAAACCCACAGTCAGAAAAGACTGCTATATAAATATGATTTTTAAATTGAAAGACTGGGGAATGACATTTTTTGAGTAATTAGAAGAAGAACAATATTAACAGTTCTGCCTTATCCTCTATGTACATGTAGCCATGTGCACATGTGTGGCCACCTGGCTGAAATATGACTGTTCTCTGAGCTCAAGACACATGAAGACAGACATAGAAAATGTGGTCAGTTTGCTATGGATAAGCAGAAGCCTACAGGGACAAAATCATAAAGGCCAAGGCACAATGTGAAGCAGAAGTAGCGGGGAGCTTTAAAGGTAACAATAAATCACTGCATAATTGCATTAGCAGTAAAAGGAAGAGCAAAGGAAAGGTTGCTCCCTATGCAGTAGTGAGGGAACAATATTGACAGATGATGCTGAGGAGACCTAAGGCTTAATGGTTTTTTGCCTTTGCATCTGTCTTCACTGAAATGGTTGATTGCAAGCAGGTGGCCAGCACAATTGTTACTGCCACCAACCCCAAAAAGATCTGCAAGCTAACAGCAAAAGAAGTTGCTAGAAAGGGGTTAAGTTCAGCTAGCTGAACTTCATCTGACACAGGTAACTGTCAGTAACCAGCAGAAGTTGCTGAGGACAGCTGAAATACTGAAAAACTAGAAAAAGCCAAACATCCTTCAGAGGAGGAAGAGAATTACAGACTCATCAGTTTAACTTCAAGCCCCTTTCAAATAAATTGGTAAGCGCAGAGAAGCTAATGGGACAAGGAGTAGCCACCATGAGTTTATCAAGAACAGCTGTGGTCAGCTCAGCCAGATTTCCTTCCACAACACAGTAAATGGTCCTGTGGGCAGAGCAGAAGCACTGTGTTCCAGGGTAAGTAAAATAGCTATGGGAGGGATCCAATAGCTGAAGCAGGCAATTCCTACAGAGCATCTAGGGAGCAGCTCTCAGCAATTCACAGTCACACTACATTCACGGAATGGTTTAGGTTGGAAGGCACCATAAAGATATCTAGTTCCAACCCCCCTGCCACAGGTAGATACACCTTCCATTAGACCAGGTTGCTCAAGGTGTCACCCAACCTGGCCTTGAACACCTCCAGGGATGAATGGATTGAGACATTTTCTATAGGGCTCTCTTTCTCAATTTACTCAAGATTTTCCTTATCAGTTGGGATGGTACTGAATCCACAAAAAACCCAAAGGAAAGGAACTCTGGAGGAAAGAACATTTCAAATGTTCTTGAAATACAGAGTAGACTTCAAAACTAGAACTAACTTCAGCAACAGCAACTGGAAGGTAACTCACATAGTTGGAATAATTAAGTATACCATTAAAAGTAAGGAAATTCTGTCAGTTGCTTCTTCAGGAATGGATCTGGAGGTTCTGCTGGCTAACAGATATTCACAAGTCAGCAATGTGAAGCTGCTGGGGAAAAGAAAAAGACAGAATGAGGACATAAAAGGGAAAGAATAATGTTTCTCATCTCTAATGCAAGTACTCTGTGTTTAAATTGCAGCAAGGATAATTGAGAAGAGATACTGTGGGCAGGGGAACTCTGAATGACAAGGTAATGGAAAAGACTGCCATGGGAATTTGAAGAGTCTATGTCATTGTCAACTGAAAAAAATGTAGGACAGAACAAATAACTCACAGGAATGGTGTAGCCAAGAAATCCTGCCTTGGAAGAGTGACACGGTCTCTCCTCTAGATCTAAAGTTCTGCACCTACACAGAAATTCCACATGCATCTATTTCCATTGTATTGGTTCTACAACAACAGAGTAGTTAATATAATAGGGATGACAGAATAAAAAAAAAGAAGCTGCTTGGCACCTCAACATTAAAGAAATAAATCTATACAATCAGCCAGTCTTAATTTTCTTTCTCCTTCAACAAGCACAGCTCATCTGCCAATTAGAGTATGTGATAGTACTTACTGTCTCTCTGAAGTTCCCCCCTCCTCAAATCCCACACGCAGAAGAGATGCATGGAAATTTTAAAAAGCTTTAATGAGCTACAACCCAGGAGGGCTGCAGTTTAAAAAAAAAAAAGAAAAAAGAAAGGGAAGAGGAGTGATAAAGGTGGTAAGGTGATTATTTTAAGTGCACTAATACCTTAAGGAGAGAGCAATGTACTTGCTTTTATAAGGACTCATATTAAAGAGGGCTATTAAAGAAGGCAGCAAAATATGAATCAGCATGTAAAGAAACTAAAATATAAGGAAGAGAAAGTAAATATTATGCATATACGCAGGTGAAGTGCAAACCAGTTTGAAACCAAGTGACAGTGATGAAACTAAGGGAGACATCAAAATAATGTTCTCTAATCTGGTGGAATCTCTCACGTATTTCGCCCCTATTTTCCTTATCCCCTGACATTCTCAATTCAACCTTTGTCTTTCCATAGTGAAGATCTATCCAACCCCAGCACAATACCTCCAACCTGTTTTCTTGAATCTTGGGAGTACACAACTGAAAATTGTTATGTAATTAAAACAAAAATAACCCCTGTAAATTTCCACCTTAGGTATCAGTGGAGCTTTTAGACTACTTTGCAGTTAACAATCTGCAGCATTCTAGGGTGAAGGGTATGTCTGCTGTGGTTTCTTAAAGGCCGTGTTTCAACCACTGGTGAATCTATCATGTGCATATGTGGTATAGGTCCTCCTGTCTCCAAAACAAACACTGTCAGCATTGAAACTTTCTTATTTTCTTGTTTGATCCAAGGGTCAATGACCCCAGCAGTGGAGGATCACCCAGATGGATAACTAGGATAGTTATCCTGCTGGGAACCACGTTGCATCAAAGGACACCATTCCTGTCTATAAGTAAAATGGAATTCAGTTTTTCTTTTGCATTACAAAACTGACCAGAACAGCTAACCTACACACCTAAGGCAACAGATGTCTGATCATTACATTAACTTAACTCCAATCTCCTATTTAGCTCTTTTGCTGGACTGAACTAGAAAGGAAGATCATGCGATTCAGTTGTTACTGAAAGGCAGCTTGGGAGAGCTCCTGCTTCCATCCCTCCTCACTTTAAGAGCACTGCTTTCCTCTCTCACACAAGCTTTCTTGGACTATTTCTTCCTCTAAATTTTTTATTTTTTTTTTCCAACTGGAGAACAATACCAGAAAGTAGCACTGGTGGGTAACATCTGCATTCTCCAGATATGTAAGGAGCAGCTGGTCCTGCATGTGCGAGAAACAAATGACAAAAGCACACCATATATCAAATGGTACTATTTATCATACCATATTTCAAAGCAGTCATTCCCAGATGCTGCAGGCAGTAACTGGAGGCCTACCTGCAACATTATCATCATTTGGCTACTTAGCATCTACACTCCCCTAGCTGAAGTCTAGTAACAAAAAGGGGTATAAAATTCTGCTGCTAGCTCTATTTCACATCCATTATTCTGTATTTGTAGAGTGCTATGAATAAATTAGACTAATCTTGAAGGTAGAAAATGAAAAAGTGTTAAGTAACCTAAAGAAACCCACCCCAAAGCCAACAATGAAAAACCTCACAACAAAGCAAGGGTTAATGACAATCTCATACACTGAAGCTGAAATGAAAAGCAAAAGAAAAACAACCAACACCAATAAAGGATACAGCTTATAAGTCAGTATCTTTGCTGACGACCCACAAATCAGCACCCACAACACCTCCAGGATTCACTTCTAAAACCTTGCTAGGTCACAGTACTGAGAGCAGCATGGCCAGAAACAGAGCCAGGTTTCTTACAACCCACAAAAAAGTTTCTTCTAGTATCTGATTACAAAATAAAAGTTTCTGCTGTGGTGTGAAGGGAGAACCTATCTGCCTGTCACGACTCTATCTTCAGACGTCTTTCTGACTAGTCCAACACTTGCTGCTGTGCCTAAGAACGAGAAAGAGGAGTGAGTTTAGCATTTTTTTGTTAAGACTCCTGTAGCATAGTCTGGGTTTTTCAGTTCTGTTCAACTCAGCAATAGTAGGTTCAGTAACTCGGGAATTATGGTACCACTTTCTAAACTCTCAAAGAAGTATTTGCTACAGCAACTCTCCCATAATTTATGGGACAGAGAGGACACATTACTGCTTCATCCTCAAGTTCTTGGCATTCTAAAACGAAATACAACATATTAGTGCTCTTAGCATTTCTAAGAGAGCACTGAACCCATGTGATCTGCAAGCTCATATCATTTAGAGTACATAAATAGTATTTTAAACTACACTGCAAGGGACTAGACCAGCCCTTTCCCAGTACAGTGTCTTGAATCACTGCAGAGGAATAACAGAGAAACTACGCCGCTAGCCTGAAGTCTTCAAACCTCTGCACATACAGTATGTATCCAGAGAACGTGAGCAGCTTTGTTTAAAAAACTACCTCAGCAACTATTATTCCACAACAGCCTCCGTTTACATATCTCCCAAAGCCAGTATTTTTTATGAAGTGGAACCAGTCCGAAACATTGTTCCAAAGCTCAATAATCTCATGCTTCATTTCTGTCTCCTCATACAAAAAATACTGCCATTGATTCATTTCCACGTCCTGTATGCTCATCTATTATGTAAAAAAAACACTGCCAAAAGCAGCGCTACAAATCTCAGTGAAACTGGAATAACCCATCTCAAAATAAGTGAGAATGAGAAACACATTGCTCTGATTTTCTGATTCACAGAGGAAGTTTTTTTTTCTCTCTCCTTGTGAGCTGGGAAGGGGGTTAAAGTTTTACCAGAAAAGATTTTACATAAGTCACTTGAGAAAGTACCCATATTCTCAATGTTTGCAGTAATAACAGATTTAGAGGTTAATACTTCTTGTGAAAGCTGTTAAGTGGCATCAAAATACTGCAGCACTGAAACTAAAGCTGAACCTTTGCGCTGTTTTAAAGACACAGATAACGCTTAGGATACACAAGACACAACGATGCTCTCCTTAAAGTTTCACCAGAAAAGATTTTACATAAGTCACTTGAGAAAGTACCTATATTCTCAATGTTTGCAGTAATAACAGATTTAGAGGTAATACTTCTTGTGAAAGCTGTTAAGTGGCATCAAAATACTGCAGCACTGAAACTAAAGCTGAACCTTTGCGCTGTTTTAAAGACACAGATAACGCTTAGGATACACAAGACACAACAATGCTCTCCTTATCACAGCATGCTGTCTTCTTTTCCTAAAAGTAAGATGAAACTGCTTGATGAAAATATTTTGCTTAAAGGAGGTGGGGGGGGGGGGGGGGGANNNNGGTGGAAAATGGAGTTTTCCAATAAAAATATTATGGTCTCTCTGGGAAATCTGGAAAGACACCAAGAGTGTCCTGCTGTTCAGCCCCCCAACTCCATCTGATACTTTTAACAGTTCCAGATGGCCTTTACTACAGGATGACCTCCCCTCTATTCTTTTATTATGACCTTTGGGTCACAAATTATCTATAGGATGCTGCTGTCATTCTGTAAGACTCTGTCATCCTCTTTCATCTAAAGAATAAAGATGCTTAACATTAAAACTCATCTTCGTTAGGCTGACCTTCCAATGATGATCAAAACAGACAGTTATTCCAATCAATGTCATTGCTGGAGAAAATATGTTTCATTTTTTGCAACACTGACATTAAGAAGCCAAGGCATGGCTTTAAATCAGATCACTTTTGCAATCTGACTTGGCTGGAAAGCATAGCATTTAAAATATCACAGATATTGCTGTAACAGTTCTGAAGAGTTACTTGACTAGAAGGATGTGGTGGGTTTGGGAGGGGTATTTTTGCAAGTTATTGATGTGGCTTTCATGTAAACTTTGTTGATAGCAGGTAATAAAGCCTTATGTAGGTTTAATTAATTATTTGTCTTTCTCTGTTATCATAAAAGGAACACACTGAACTTGCATAGGAAAATATAATAAATAGCCCCAATGTACTAAATAAAGTGATAAGGTTAATTTCTGTCCTGCTGTCAGTAAATTCGTGTTAGCAGTCTCTCGTCAGCTTGACATCAATTAATGATTTTAATTCCAGACTCTTGTCACAGTACTCACCACCCTTTCGTCTAATTAAAATGGATGATGCATGATGAAGGGAAAACACAAGACTTCTGTTCTTGTTGTAACATTTCTATTCATTAATATACTTTTACAACAAAGGACTTGTGGCTTTAGCGGCACTAGAGAAAGATGAAAAGAAGTTTGTTATATGCTGGAGATAGAAGCCCTTATACCCTTAGGAAACATTTTACAGAATGACTGAATCCTTCAGGGAGAAATAAATTAATCAAAACCACCCCAGTGTTACTTTAACAAATAGCGAACAGAATGTTTCACTCTAAATTTAGGAAAAATCGGTACGTGAACAACACCCACTGAAATCCTAAGCCTTGTTTACGGTCAGACAGAAAAAGCAAAGCTGTCAGCCTATTGATTGAGCTCCAAAAGCAACGGCAAACCGCCAATACAAACGCCCGCTCCAGCTCCCCGGGCAGATTTCTGCCAGACCAAGGCCCCCGCGCACCTCTCCCACTCTTCTTCCTGCCATACTCTGGCACCAGCATCGCCTCCTGCCTCAGCCACAACCAGCATTCTCCCCCGTCCCCGCCAGGCTGATGCTCTCCCCTAGACGCCAGCAAGGCGCTGCGCTTCCCCAGGCTGGGCTCTGCCGCGGGAGCCCCAGCCCAGGGCCGGCCGCGGGCAGCCGCCACAGCTGTGCCCGGAGCTCCCCCTCCCGGCACCGCCGCCCCGGGCAGGGCCGCTGCCATCCCGCGCTGCAGGCACTTGCACAGAGGTGGGGAACGGTAACGGCGGGATGAGGCACGCTGAATTCCTGTGTAGCGCCAAGGAACGAAAGCTTGGGTGTCCCTAACAGAATGGGGGAAGGGAGCGAAGCAGCCGGGCTCCTTCCCAGGGGACAACTAGGCACAGCAGGGACGAAAGGGCTGCTTTGCTAAGTGTCCTTCCTCAAGGAGAGCAGAGGCTAGAACTGTACAGCTGCTTTTTCAGAGCTGAGGGAGCCCCTGGCTCCCAAAGCCCCCATCTGACTGCTCCACCACCCTCCCAGCGCTTCCACCATAACATCTCTTTAATTCTCTTCCAAAAGTTTCCCCCTTGTCTCAGGACTAAGCCTCCCAACACCGATATTTAAGCACCTGATTTTGCATCCATTTTCAGCAGAAGCTGAGGTAGAACACAACACTGAGATTAAAACTCTTTTATGATAACCCAGAGATTTGTGGAACATTAGTAAAGTTCTTAAGTCAGTGCATTAACCAGAGAAAAGATCCTGTGGACTCTTCTTTCAAGAGGAGGATGTGGCTCTAGAGGCAGATTAAAGCAGAAGCACTATTCCACCGTAGCTGGGCTCACATGATCTGGAATCATGAGATTACATTAGAATTGCAACTTTCACCTTGGAAGTGTTACCCAGCAGTGAACCACCCTGGATATAGCTGCATTTCTTGAGTGCCTCATAAAGCAGCATGTTTATTTTGTTCCTCTGTTACCTACTACCTGGGTACAAAGAGCACAGTTTGCGTTAGGGAGCCCTTGGTTTCACAGAGGAAATCGATCTAAGGCTGAAGACAGAGACTTGCTAGGCAGAACTGCTCAAGTGTGAGCTGAAGAAGGGCAGAACACAGGCAAAGGTTTTTTGTTTGCTGAAGATTTATTTCGTAATGAACACAGGGCTGCAGTGAAAAAAGAAAAACCAAAACAAACTCCCCGCCCCCCCCCCCCAAACAAAAAAAAACAACAACCCCCCCAAAAAAAAGAAATCCAAAGAAAAATCCAAGAGTGAAAGAGAGAACGTGGTATCAAAAGCTGCTATTAGAGGGATGTTTATCTCCAACAAGAGCCATCAACAAAAGCCAGAAGAGAAAGGCAGCAGGTTTTCTGAACAGTTGTCTTCACAACTCCTAGTATAGAGAATACACTACAAGGTCTTAACACAGTCAGAAAAGATTTCAGGGCAATCAGATTGTGTGATACCTATGGACACCTCTGTTACATATTGAGAAAAGGATTCTGGGAGGCCCTCAAAGACCAGATGTAGATAGTTTCTAAAGTGGAAAACGTCTGTGGGCTTCCCAAAGCTCAGACCCCAGTAGTACAGCAGAAGGTGACCATCCATATGAAAAGTGGGATGTAACACTAATTCTGCTTGGTCACTGACAAAAAGCTCCAAAATCTGTCAAAGTCTGTGACAGCAGCACCTGTGTCAGACTGTAATTAGTTCAAAGCATCTCTGAAAGCTAAAGATATTCCATGCATCTCCAATCTGTAAAATCCAAGATGGCTCAGCCACAGGTGCATCAAAAGACTCCAGAACAGACAAAATACCTTCTATAACAAACCCAAGAAGGACCCAGGCTGAGTGAATGCAGCACCTCATCAGTACCCAGTTTTAGTAGTTTGGTGGTGGATGAGCATGGCAAAGAGGGGCTCCAAGTTAGCATCGGTACAAACCAGCTGGCAGAGGAATAGAGCTGTGAATTCAGGTCTTATTTTGACTTCCTCAAGACTCTGCAATAGCCTTTTCCACAGGAGACACAAGGCCGAGTTCAGAAAACTTCCTGCCTCAAAGTTTTGAGTGGTGCCACTGCACCTTTCTAACGGCACAGCAGAGCCCATCTGGACTTTTGGCTCGGTGTTTGGCAGACACTCAAGGATAACGCAAACAGACTTCTGGAGTAAACCAGTGTTAAAAACCAGCACCACGATGACAACATCTTCAAGGCTTGGATGAACTAGTAATCCAGCATCTAGAGAGTTCACAAATAGCAAGCATTTTACCAGCAGTTTTGGTAAGGTTGGTGGGTGGTCTCCTCAGGTGACATGCCTAACTGTTCCAGTACTCAATTTCAAGTTGCCTGTATTTTCAACTAGGTCATTTAATTTTCTGTTCCAAATTAAGACTGTCACTAAACACATATCATTGGCAGCTTAAGAGATATGCTCCTTAATAAGAAATTATTAATACTAATACATTGATAAAAGGCAATTTTATTCATTTCAATCATGGTAAAATGAAGAACATTAATTTGCTTATTTGTCTTATAATCGATACGAGCGCTACTTTTAAGATTTTAAAGAAAATACTATTGTAAGCACAATACTATTCAAATTACAAAGTCAAGGCATAATAATTCCATAAAATTAAGGGCATGATTGATTTTTTAATGGACCGTTCACTTGCTCTCTGACCCCCTAAGGATTTTTGCTCCTAGCCTCTCATACATAGTAAATTCATTAAAACCAACTTATTTCCCCAAAGTATTGCATCATTCCAGAGGTAGATAGTATCAAATACCAAGTAAAACAGAACAAGTGAATTGCACTGCTAGAAACATCCAAGAAGAAAAAAACCCGACAGAACCCAAAGTTAAAATAGCAGCCATTATGGACCAACACTGCCAGCAATATTTTACTCTGCCTCCCAGTAAGCATTTGGAGGACTTGTTTGGTTAATTTGCAAGAGTACTCTTCATTATTAGCATGTATCTAACAACCTTATTTTACAGGGTCAAAAGGAAACTCTCTGCAACCCAACTGCAAAAATATTTACAGTCTCTACAGACCAAATCAACATCTGAATTTTTCAGAAACATAAGGAAGCACCTCACACATTTGGTTGCTATTTTAGTCTCTTTTATTAGTTGTACATGCCACTACCCCAAAGAACTTGCATTCTCTTATAGACATAACACAAAGGAAAGCAAATACACAGGTAGGGAAAGAGAGTAACAGGAGGAGCAGAGCAGAACCCGTGTTACAGTAACATCCAGCTGTTATGAAGTTCTGGCACATGCATTTTCTGCAGTCTCAGTGAACAGATAAAACTGCTTTTATGACACACGAGGAGTGAGATTCCAGGAAAGATTCACATTGGTTAGCATAACCTGATAGACAGGGATTAGGAATTTGCTCCATGCATAGGGTGCTACACAAATAATTTCGTAGTTCTACCTTGGTACCCAGCGTGACTATTGCAACCTCTCTTACATCAGCATATGGACAGTCTATACTCTCACCAATCTTACTGAGAGAGACAGAGAGACACAGAGAGACAAAGAGAGAGAATGAAGAGAGAGAAAACGTTACTAAGTCCAACCTCAAGTCCTTCTTCTTTGAATAAATGTATATGACTGGTTTTCGGGGGACCTGCTGGCCAGGCTTGGGTTCTGCAGTTGTGTATCCAGCACTGTGCACATGTGGCTAAACCTCCTCGTGTCGTGTGCTGGTTGGAGCAACAGGCTTGGCTTTCAGTGCCTGCACCCATGGCATGAACTGATCCACAAGTGGCTGGTTTGCCCATGTGTACAAGGAAGCTGATTGCACAATCACTCTCATGCTCAAAGTCACTTGTTCCCTTCAGTTGCCTTTAGCATTTAATCTGAACACACATTACTCTTAAAAACAGAAATAAATTTAATAACCCTCCCTTCACTTGTGTTAAAAAAGAGAAAATAAAAACCTGACAAGCAAAAGCCAACCACAAGCACTGTGATCCAGCCATCCTCTGCTGTCAGAATGGATGCAGGAAGACGTGACTACATTTTTACATCAATTTATGCTAGTGTATCTGCTAAAGAGTAAAAAATCTCCTATAATGTAATCCAAACAGATGGTCACAAACGATAATGTTTCTGCAGTTTTACAAGTTACTGCTGATCTTCACTCAATAATAAATGTATACTCCTAGCCTGCCTTAACTGCAGTGTAAATCACTTAACCCTAAAAGAGCTGAAAGCAAACTCTTTGGGTTTAGCTGAGAAGACTACACAAGAGTTACTACAGCTCCGTTACTCCAGTGAGTTATCAGAGTAGTGAAGCCGTTGTTTACAAACTTCTGTTCTTACCCACAAAAGACCAAGGTGCATAGAGATGATGGTTAAAGGGATCATTAGGTCTAACTGGTCATACCTCCTGCAGAAGGACAACAAAACCTGCAGTAACTCTCAATTTATGGCTGAGCTATAGGATAACTTTAGATAAACCATCACAACTCATAGTTCCCTTTCACTGCTACATGTACCTGAATCTATTTACCATTCAGCATTCAAACTTTGTAGCCCTTTAAAGGTTTTCTCCTTACCCCTTAATGGGGTCTTCTCTGCATGCACATCCCCAAATATTAAGTAATTGACAACCTATGTTTTCCAAGATTTTTTTTATCTAAATTGAAATAAGTGACACCAGAGTCTCGGCCCCATGTATCTAGGGTTACAAGAGACAGGATGAAAAGAAGGTTGAAAATATTCAGAAAAGCTTATGACATATATATATATATATATAAAAAATATATGTATTTTTTTAAAATAGGTTTTTAATGTTAAAGGAAGCTGACAAGGAAAAATAGAGATACTCACCACTCATTTTTACAATTAGCAATTTAATATACAAATAAATCATTCCACAAACAGACTGCATGACATAAATAGACTGAACTCCAGTGACAAATATACTGGTAAGTGTAATCTGTAGGCTTTTTCTAAATATATCAATGAAAAGAACTAGATAGGCAAGGCTTTGAAGGAAAATACAAAACATACTTCATTCTGTATAAATATTTGTTTACTGAAAATGTCAATAAAATCAGTTATAGGCTAGATAGAGGAAAACATTTCATTTTATTACTTCAGTCTCCTTAATAAGGAAAGGAGCCCTGGCTCTATAGAAAAGATACTTAATGCAGCCAAAGGAGCTGTTGATACTCATGTCCAAAGTAAATCCAGCTTTGTCTCATTATTTAAAGGATATAAACATATCAACATTTGGGAAATTTCATCAGTGAAAAGTGAACTTCAGTTATTTAAAAAAAAAAAAACCAAAAACAAAACCAAACCAAAACAAAAAAAAAAACCAAACCAAAACAAACTCTCTCTATCAAGGTTTAAGCAAATACTGAAGTCTACCTCTCCTGTTCTTGCTTCATTCGTATTCTCTCCTCTTCTGAAGTAAGAGCTTCCTGCACTTTTATTTTACCAGTTTTCTCACTCTTGTCATCTTTGCGATGTTTGCCAAACCTGTTAATAACACACAAAAAAAATCTAACTTGTGAAATGAACAAAACTCTGTTTTCCTTTTCCTATGACAAAGAGAGTCCACCAAGAAGGGCTGCCTGGAAACCAGGAAAGGAAAATGCAAAGACCTCAGAATCCCTTTTTTCCCCCCCTGCAACATTTCAGGCTGCTTTCAGGTTGGTTTTGATTTTATTTTTATAAATGAATTTTATTTTTATTTCATTCCTCTTAAAAGTTTATAGAATTCCTCACTAAGGAACAGAACAAAACTGTAATAGGACCACATTCCTTATTTTGTTTTTCCTGCCAGGATTTTGGGCTCACTATTCTTAAATACAATCAAACAATGTTTTAGCAATTACTCAACACTCTCACTGCCAAAGAACACAACTCGAGGTTACATTAAACAAAGGCTTTCATGTACGATCAGCAAGAGACCCAGCACCGGTTGTCTGACAACTGCCCAGAGAGCAGTACCACCCTTCACCCCTGCCCCGCCAGAGCAGTTTCACCACACAGTGGACACCATCCAAAAATGTAAATTTATTCTTTTCCAGCACCAAAGTCTTTTTAGAAAACTTTACTATCATGACTCTTTTCCCCTAGGTGTGTTCCAGTGCAAGGAGGCTCAGTGGAGGGATGGTGCTGGCTGAGCTGGCCAAGACAGAGCAAGATGCTGCCAACCCAATGTTTGCCCTCTTCACATCTCCTCTTCCCCTCTACTAGATACATTTCAGGTGTTTCAGGTTTCTTCCCTATTTTCACATACTACTGTTTTCTTTTAAACTTCCAGGGAGAACACAGCATGGCACCAGAGATACTCAGTTATTACTAGGATTAATTTGAGTGTATTTCTCAGCTATTTCAGACCTGATCTGAACGGAACTGAACTAATCTGTATGAAGTGAATGAGACAAAGATTTAAGTATAGCCCTTAAATACACCTGAAGTTCAGATGATAATTTTCTATTTAAGGCAGAAGAGTTAGCATGTATCTATTAAACAGTACCTTAATGGAGACCTACCCATCAAAAATAGGAATATTTATTATCCATGGTTTAGTTAATTAGAAAGGTTAGCTGATAGGCTGGACTCGATGATCTCAGAGGTCTTTTCCAACCTGGTTGAGTCTGTGATTCTGTGATTATATCAAAAGCAGTAATAATTTGACTCTTTAAAAAAATCAAAGAGGCTGACAGTGGTGGCACTTCACACTGAAGTTTATATTAAAAAGTGACATGAAGGCACTGAGAGAAGTGTGTGAAGTCCGGAAATGGTGTGGACAGGACACCCTGAATGCTCACCAACAGCGAAATAAAACACACTTCTTAAAACTTTCTTCTGACCCTAAATGTAAACTGTTTAAAATATCTAGAGTCCTCCAGACATCTATAATATTTTCCCTTTTATTCCTGTTGATTTGAGTACAAAGCCATTGTGTGGGCTGAAGACATACCACACAGTGACCCTGCACAATGATTAATTTCTGGATAATCAGTTGAGATATTATTGTACTGTGCAACCATGTTTATGGCTCTTAGGACAGCTGTTTGAAAACACAACACCACAAAAATATAGCATAGAAGAATATACACAAACTTGGGTGTGCTCCACTGTTCCAAAAGTAATCCAGGCATCTGAAAACTAAAACTGTTCATTAATAATCATCTGGAAAGGAGAAGGCAGAGGACATGACAGGGTTAAGAAATACAAAACAGGACATAAAGCTGAAATGTCTGATTTTATAGTACAGCACTTGTAAAACCAACCTACTCACATTCAGTGCCTAGCAAGGCTAGCATGTACCTTGAAAACACCCAGCCATTTATTAGAGAGTAGTCAAAACCACTGTACAAAACATTTACATATATGACACAAGAGATTCAGATCAAGCTCTGGATGTCGTACACCAGACAAGAGAGCATAGTTAATTTAAAATATCCCTAAATCCTTCAGCCAAGAGTGGAGCTTTGGCAGAAAACCAGTGGAATTGAGCCATTTTACCCTGATACCCGCAGAGTGCCAGAGGTGGCAGGGGTCTGACTGATGGAATATGCAGAGCTGTGAAGAGACACACAACATATGTGGTACTGTAGCACAGCATCTCTGGGATGCCAGCGTTTGCTTCTGTCTCTTGTCCTTTGCTGACCCATTGAAAATGTCAGGCAAAGCAAAGCAACCGAACTCTGGAGCAGACAGTTTAGTTTTGACAAGTAACAAGTGGTTTTAAAAAAGAAAAGGAAAAAAAAAAAGGAAAAAAATAGATAAAATTGAATTAGTTAGTACCCATTAGGTTTTGGCAGCAAAACAGTATTTCTGCCACCATAAATCAGTTGACTGCAAGTATAGACAGAAATATATGGAAATCAATACCTTATTAAAAAAAAAAAACAACAAAACCAAAACCAAAAGTAGACAGGAAATTTCTAATAACCCTTGTAAGCAATCCAGTAAATGTCTGGACAGGCTGCACAGTTGTGGGAGAGTATTTCTAATGTTAACACATAAAGGAAACCTATCAAAAATGGATGGTTGAGTTTGCAGACCCAGCAATCCAAGCCCGGAGTACACCAGGCACTTCAGCAGAAGCAGAGACAGGTTGACTGCACTGGCAGTGCTTGGAGCAACAGGAGGGTTCAGCTGCTTTGACTCCTGAGCAAGCTGTGGCAACAACCCTTCTTCTTTTTCAGGGTTTTCTTCTGATCATCTGAGAATGAGTGTTCCTTCTGCCCTTATAAAAGTCTTCAGAAGATATCTCTGGTCCTTTCCCAGGCATTTCAAAGGGTGCCCATATTGTTCCCATTTTCCAGTGTCCATCCGGGACAAGCTCTGTGGTCATGTCGGCAGTAGACAGCCTGGCAGAGTATGAACCACTGTGGTCTTGCAAAGCTGCCTTCTCTGGCCTTTGTCACCCGCAGAAGTGATATATCTACCATCATCACCACTGCCTGTAACAAGTTCAGCATCATGAACTGCACTGGCCCTACACTGAAGCCCAGAACAGTCAATACCATCCTCCCCTCTCCCCGATCACGGCTTTGTGTTTTTAACACCATGACAGATAACATCTCCATGACACTCAGTAAGTCATGGAGCTGCAGAACACTTTGGGAACACACTGTCCTATATGAGTTTGGCGCTGAACAAGTCTTCATACTTTCATTCAAGGTCTCTGTGCAAAAACATTCACAAGTTCAAGATTTTTCTACAAAAACTGCAAGTCTAACAACATCTCTGCTAAGCTTCAGCTTCCACCAGCAGAAGTAACAGACAAATAAAAGAAAACCATTTTCTAGGCTCCCACAAACACTTGAGAAAGGTGTTTTAAAAGAACCATGATGGTGATACACCTGGACACACACACATATGGTTTATTTCTATAGCAGCAGTCAGCACTCCCCACTCCAACCATCACTTGAAGGTTTTGTTTGCTAGCAAGTGTGTTTGCTGTTTATTTCTATCAAAGATGTTTACTCCATGAAGTGTCATTATGATCACAGTGAAACCCAAAGCCCAGATCAGCATCACCTCCAAAAAAGACATTTAGAAATCATTTAACGTTCATATTCAACAGGAGAGCAACATCCAGCAATACTCAGGCACACCACTAAAGTTAACGTTCCCCCAGCTGTACAGTGGTGGCTACACTGGTGTCAGGCTATTCAAAAATCACCAATCCTTCCTCGGGGAGAGGCTTTCTGCTGTGATTCATGAATATTAAGTAAAACAGGCTATTTAGAAATACAAGCATTGAGACCACTGAAAGTCAAGCAGTCTGTGCAATACGCTTTTCAAAACACCAAATGCACATCCCATGCCCATCCTGAACTGCTGCTCTCCAGTAGCCCTTGTGAAGTTGTGTGAGTCGAGTCCCAGAATTAATGACAGTATTTAGAACACCCCAAATTTGGGGTGTTCCCTGGGCCAAAAAGATCTGGATTACCTTTGCAAAAGTTTCACCTTCTTAAATGTGCAAGTCCCTGACTTGCCCACAAACACTCCTCTGTGTCACACCTTCACTGCAATCCACTAGCAGATGCACCACTGTAAAGCTTATTACTTTACTGCTCAGCTACTCAAAATGTAGGGAAGATGAAAATAGTATGAACATCCCTTGCATGATCCATGACAACTTTGGAACTTTCCAATTCCATGCTGCATGTAATAAATGCCCTGGCACACCTGTGTAGTTAACTTCCCCCACTGAAGGGACTGCTCACTAGATGGTAACAACCTAAGGCTGCAAACTCCCAAAGGGCAACTGTTACCGGTATCTCCCTTGAAAACCAGCAGCCCTGTGTCAGACAGACTAGATTTTTGCAAGGACATGGCCTTGAGGATACTGCCAAGAGATCTGATCCCAGCCCTCGCTGCTCTCTTCACAGATGCAGGAGCTGTTCTGCACGCAGCTGGCTGGCAAGTGCCTGAAGCACCTGGAGATTTTCAGGCACTTGTCTGAACCTGTGATGGTCTCATTCTCATTGCTGTGAGGCTGGCTGCTGGGATACTAGCTGCAGTGCTTACAAATGCAAATGAAACAACTTCCCTTCTGAAGCACTTCACTGCTCGGGATCTGTGCACAGCAATGCTCCTTGCATTAGTGAAAAGGGGGACAACATTTAAAAGTAATGCTAAGAACTAATGTTGGAATGAAACCACTAAACAGGGCAGAAAAGGAGCATCTGTAACACCAATGTTCAGATAGTCTTTGGAATCTAATTCCAAGCTCCTGTTATTTGCTAGGTTTGGTGCCAACAACTTGACTGAGCTTTAAAAGCCCTACCTAAATCAGATACAAAAGCACAGGCACCAGCTACTGCGTGATAGGCAGCAGAACTTCATGCAGTACTGCCTCACAAAGTTACCCGGTGGAAAAGTTCTGAAGAAGGCTGAAGCCTGAGCTGCACCAGATGCTGTGCAGCACCTGCAGCCATAGCAGTACAGCATCAGCAGGTACCACTTTCCCCAGCCTGAATTCTTGGAAGCAGAGCACAGAATGTTATTAGTAAAGGTGGAAAATAAAAAGCAGAAGTGAAGTGCACATTTTCCCTTGAATACCCTAGAACAACAACAAAAATTTACCTCTCCGTTCACAAACATACAGACATAGCTCAATACTTCTTTCAGGACACACACTGTACAGTTATACAATAATCTCTTTGTAACAGTAACTGTAATAAGTGCAGGCACACTCCCTCCCATAACAGCTAGTTTATTCAGTACCTCTCTCATCTAACACCTGTTATAAAAAGTGTGGTTAACACACAGTTCAATTTTATTTTGTAACTGCATAAGCTAAAGCTTGAAGAAAAAAAACCCATGACTAATTGAAATACAGGTTGTAAATTTAAAATACCCTGTCTGTCCAAGAGTGTGAGGAATTGATGAAAGGCTGCAGCTGAAATCTTATTCACTCTAATTGCCAAGATACTCCAGGGTTCTACTTAATTTATAGCTTCCTAATTCTCATTTTACATTGAGGGTTAGAGAAAGTTTCAAGTGTAAATGCTCAAAGTCATATTCACAGATCCAGAGACTTAATCCTCAGATTCAGCCAACAACAGCAATCACAGTAAGTGAAGGAATTAAAAACCACAAGAGGACCATTTGTTAAAGGTATGATCTCCAGAATATAACAGCCAAGGCACATCAGAGGAAAGGACCATCCTCAAATGCAGGGACATTAGTTTGTCACGTTACTATTAACAAAAAGACCTCTGTGCCCAAAGCATGATCCTCAAATACGAAATCCCATGAACTCTGGATAGTCAAACTAAAATGCATACCCAGACCTCTCTGTCAATCCCTACCTGACTTAATTGCAAGCTCATTTGCTTGGATGACTGTCACCAACTCAAAGGTGGCCTAATCCAAAGCCTACTGCACCCAACCAAGAGGCACTGACTAGCACGTGCCTTCAGTGGCTTTGGGCCAATGCATCCCAGCAACTAAACAATATGAAACTCAACAGAGAAGGCAGTGTAGCAGAACACTGAGAAAACAAGCTCAAGCTACGACATAATGGTGTGAGTATATATATATAAAATCTGTGGGACGTATAGAAAAATACACATACAGACATAAGGAGCATGTAAATGATTCTGCACAAATAAATACATAGACAGAACAAATGAAGAAAGAAGGATGTATGAGTGGCAGCAACAGAAATCCTGTGTTTACAGCTTCTCTAGCTTCGTTTTTTGTTGCATTCTTAATGCAACAAACACAATATACATATAATCTGCTAAATGGATTCCACTCTGATGCGTTACTGATGAGATCAGCATCTGCCAAACCATCCACATATTTCATTAGAATAAAGAGCTATACAAGAAACATGCATTAGATGATTAATGGGGGGAAAAAAAGGCACAGAACACAAAATTTGGTTGAGACTGAAGTTCAGTAGCATTATGTTCCTGAACAGAAAAGAAGGCCATAATTAAAAATTAACAAATGGTAAGTGTCTTGAGCTATTCTGTCAGCGCTTTCTGTCTTCAAGGCATCTCTTCCTTGTAGTAGTGAAGAGTATTCACATACACACACAACACAACATAGAATCATAGAACAGAATCACAGAACGGTTTAGGTTGGAAGGGACCTCAAAGATCATTCAGTTCCAATCCCCCACCATAGGCAGGGACACCTCCCACTAGAACAGGTCACTCAAGGCCTCATCCAACCTCGTCTTGAACACCTCTAGGGAGGGAGCATCCAGAACCTCCCTGGGCAACCTGTGCCAGTATTTCACAACCCTTACGGTAAAGGACTTCTTCCTAATATCCAGCTTAAATCACTGAAAGGATTTTGCAATGAGTTCTGTAATCCTTTTCACCCTGCTCTATCAGCAAAAATCATAAGATTTATACTGCAAAAGATCATTGTGAAACAGAAAAGTACTCTGTTTTGAAAAGAATAAACCAATTAGTAAGCATAAACAATGATTCGGCAAAGCACAGAAACAAAATTCACCCTGGCTGGGGATGATTTGAGGCCTTACAAACCTCCCTTTCAAAGCAAAATTGTGCAGGCACTGTTTTTAAATATATGCTTGTAAGTGCAAACATTTGTATGTTTGGAATGGATTTCTAGAAACAGCCACTTAACACATCTAATCCAATTAGCAGATCAAATTCTGCTTGTCAGGAGGGAGTGGAATGACTCAGAAGCAGCACTGTCCGGAGATGATGCAGAAGCACTGCTGTATAGGCAGCAGGAGCAAAGCACCCTGATGTGGGAGCTGGTGGGCACAGTTAAAATGGACATTGAAAACTCTCACTCTCCAAGGACTGTCTTGCCTGAAGCAGCAATCCGTCTGGTGCAGCATTCATCAGAAGACCCCTGCCAGCAGGGTTCCTGGAGAACTCTGCTGCCCCAAAACGAGAAAGATGCATTACAAAAAGACACAAGTTACTCATGAAACTGAAAAATCCCTCTGAAAAGATACACTTGTACCTCTTCAGAGCAATGCAGTTTGCCTTCAAGCAATTAAGAAACTCACATGTTCAGCCATGAACAGTGAAATCTAAAGCAGGAGAACTGAAGTGGTTGTCACTTCCAGTTACCAGCCCTCTCTGAAGGTGCCACCCTGTACCAGCACTGTAAAGCACCTGAAGCCCTTTAATGTTAGATCCACACATTTTCTAACAGCCTCTGCCTCACTTCCCAGACAGTAAAAGCCACATTTCAGCTCCATTCGGGTCAGGATCCTCTTCAAACTAAGGCTACTCAAAACCAGCAGCCAGGATAGCACACAAACGACAACACTTCATGTGCAACACCACCGGTGATTCCCACAACTCCCTGTAAAGAAGTGGAAACAACATATGGGATCGGTAACCGTTTCCAGCCACTGAAGCTTCAGCTGCCTGTCTTCGTGAGTCAGTATCCCAACTGCATAGAAAGTGGGGCTGATGCCAAACCAAGAGACATGTCAGGAGGTTTCATTCAATTATTTTCATAAACAGTTTTGATAACATTTCCTGAAAGGCATGACACAACAGGCAGAATATTATTCACACCAAGTCGCTCTCTTTTCACAACTTAAGCATTCGTAATATTTACTTCCAGCATAAAATGGTGGAACTTAAAAAAAAAAACAGATTTCTTTTATGGAGAGACCATCTGTTTACAAACGTCTAAACAGAAGATAATCTTCTTGCATTGCTACTCGTCATTGCCTAAAGCTAGCTGGAGCCATTGACAGCTCTAATAAATAAATAAATCAATCATAAGAAAACAAAAAAAACCCACACCTAAGAACTAATCCAAACAACTGCAGTTTAAAACACAGACTGAGAAAGTCAAAGGGAGTGGGGATAATTTTATGATGATAATATTGAAAAGACAGCAGCCAGTCAGCAAACAGATAAGAGATCCTTCTGTTGTATGGCCTAATCAACTCAGTAAGCAACAGCACAGTGCACTAAAAGTCACCATAAATAACTCTTTTTTCACGGTGGTCAGCCAAAACCTGTTAAGCTGTGGACTGTGGCATCCCTAAAGGAAGCAGGAATGAAAAACAAAGCTTCTGTTGAGATGCAACTGTGCTAGCAACCACCAGCCATGGGAGCAACCACAGAAGCAATACATGACATTTTAATGGATGCTTTATAACAGTCTAAGCATTCTGAAGCTTGCTTGTGTGGCAAAAACTCTTTCACGTGGTGCACGGATTTGAAAAAGAGAGCCGTTATTGACCACAAAGTTACTTGCCCCAAGATTAAATTTGATATACTAAGTGTGTGCTATTTGTCATCGAAGAAAGTAGCTCATACATGTGACAGCCAAGCTAATTCAGTCTTTTAATAGATAATACAGTCTTAATGGGCAACATATCCTTTCATTACTGTCACTTAACGTACTTTCCAATGCTCCTGTGCCCCTGCTCAAACAGAATTTGCCCATCAAGACCGCAATGCCCTGTCAGGTAATTCAGCAGTGGGCAGCAAGATGTTAAGCAGCAACCTGAAAATACAAACTGCAAAAACTAACGTCTCACACAGCAAAGAGCAGGCTCCTGAAAACATCCAATTTAAGGCCTCCAGGATGACAACTCAGAATCACAGAATGGTTTGGGTTGGAAGGGACCTCAAAGCTCATCCAGTTCCATAGGCAGGGACATTCTCGACTAGAACAGGTCACTCGAGGCCTGACCCAATCTGACCTTGAACACCTCCAGGGAGGGAGCATCCACAACCTCTCTGGGCAACCTGTTCCAGTGTCTCACTATCCTCACTGGAAAGAACTTCTTCCTAACATTCACTTTAAATCTCCCCTCTGCCAGTTTAAATGCATTCCTCTTCATCGCATCACTACAAGACCTTGACAATAGTCCCTCCCCAGCCTTCCTGTAGGCCCGCTTCAGATACTGGAAGGCCACCCCAAGGTCTCCTTGAAGTCTTCTCTTCTCCAAGCTGAAGAGCCCTAACTCTCACAGCCTTCTGTGAGACTACCTACATAAAGGCAGACATACAGCCCCCTACTTTGCAACACATAGGGAAATAAGCATTTTCCCAAAATCCGAGTGTGAACAGTAGCCTGTTGCTACCAGGTGCCTGCCTAACCTACAGGGTAGCTGCCGCTACCAGGTGCCTGCTAAGCTACAGGGTAGCTGCCGCTACCAGGTGCCTGCCGCTACCAGGTGCCTGCCTAACCTACAGGGTAGCTGCCGCTACCAGGTGCCTGCCTAAGCTACAGGGTAGCTGCTGCTACCAGGTGCCTGCCTAACCTACAGGGTAGCTGCCGCTACCAGGTGCCTGCCTAAGCTACAGGGTAGCTACTGCTACCAGGTGCCTGCCTAACCTACAGGGTAGCTGCCGCTACCAGGTGCCTGCCTAAGCTACAGGGTAGCTATGCTGGGTGCCAAATCTGGTCACCTGCCTTCCACTCCTGCTGTACTGAGCAGGTTACAAACCACAGCGCTCCCCACCTGACAACTGCTGCCTTGCGAGCACGCAGCTTCTGTTGTTACATTTGTCACACTCTGCAGATTAGTTTAAAAACTGTGGCCCAATTTAGGTATTAATAATACCACATTGTATGCCTCTAATTACCAGTGTCCACCAAGAGCATTTGGAGAGAGCATTTAAGTGGCGGCTACTCTTCAGCACGTTTTCTCCACAAACTATGCTTCTAATTCCTGCTCTGTTCATTTTTATGCCATATTGTTTCAAAATACAATGCTTCAAAATTGCAAATTACATCTGGCTCAAGGGCTGATTATGAGAAATACTAGCACTTCTGCCTCTGCGTGAATAACTCTGATAATAATGAGAGATTGATTGAGCTCCAAGAAGTCCAAATGATGAGAAGGGTCAATTTGAACATTTCTATTAGCTTCTTTTGTTAAATCTAACACTTTGCCAGGCCAGAGACAAATACTGCATCTGGTTACCATGATTTTTTTCCGATCCTGCAGAAGTACAATTTAGAAAATGGGTACTGGTCTAAAGGCAGATCTTATAAGAAATGCTAATGAAACATAAAAACCCACCCATTTTACTGGCACTCAAGAAATGGGGGGAAAGGAGGAAGGGGAAAAAAATAAAAGTTGAAGGAGAAATTTGCTTCAATACTTCCCTGGCAGAAAAGGAAAAACAAGTCTTCCTAACTCCATTTTATAACTGAAACACTTGCACACATAAGAGTATAACCTGTCTTATCTAAACAGGAGCTACAATACAAAAATCTTTACAGAAGCTGGCTAAGCACATGCAACAGGCAGAGGAATGACACACAGGAGGTACTGGAATGTGTCCAGAGAAGTGCAATGAAGCTGGAACACGGCCCTATGAGGAGAGGCTGAGGGAGCTGGGGCTGTGCAGCCTGGAGAAGAGGAGGCTCAGAGATGACATTGCTCTCTACAACTACCTGAATGGAGGTTGTAGTCCGGTGGGGGTTGGTCTCTTCTTCTGTTGCTGGTTGCCTAGGAGAAGGGGACACAGCCTCAAGCTGTGCCAGGGGAGGTCTAGACTGGATGTTAGGAGGAAGTTCTTGCCAGAGAGAGTGATTGGCATTGGAATGGGCTGCCCAGGGAGGGGGGGGAGTTGCCATCCCTGGAGGTTTTAAAAAAAAGACTGGCTGAGGCACTTAGTGCCATGGTCTCGTTGATTGGACAGCAGTCTACAATGACAATAGTCTAATGCCAATAGAGCATTACAAGGTGGTCTGGGGCACAGCTCAGTTAAGTTACACTGAATACCCCTGAATCTACACTGTCATAAAAAAAAAGAAGAGACAGCAAAAAAACCTGAGGCTTGTTGTTTTGAAAGCTTGCTATCAAGACAGGGCTAAGGCAGAGGTCATAGCCTGTGCCAAGGCTGTGGTTAGTAGACATTAAGATGCCACTGCTGGCTTCACACACCCCTGTCTATTCTGTCAGCCGATAGTCTACCCTGCAGCATGAAAATTCAGTTTACATATGCAGTATCTTCTGGGTGGAAAATGAAGAGCAAGGCTTTGCACTGCAGCAGCAGCACCAGAACAATCCATCTCTTGAGGGGAGGCGACAAGACTGAAGTAGATGATGGCTGGGAAGTCAGTTTGGCAGAGAGTCCCTGCAGCAGCTGGCGCAGGGGCTTGCCCAGAGCTACCTGGGGCCTTGGAGACACTCAGCATCCTATAGCTGCCAGTACTCAGAGCTCGAGCTGTCTTCACAGTGACTGCAGTTGAAATAACTATATCTGTTGTGATTTATATTGTTGACTGTTTCAAGGCCAGGCTGGGAGTGGAGATATATTTCAAATTGAAATAATCTACAAACCAGGACATGCAAAGGACTAATTACAGGTCAGAGATGTTGGTTGGTGGAGAGGTTTTTTTTACTGTTCTAGTCACCATGCAAACAAGCTCCTAGCACAGAAAACCTCAGGCCTGGACCAGCCCCATACATACTGACATTTTTCTTGTCATTCATATGTGCTCAGGCACTCTAAGATGTGAGTCTGTGTTTATTTAGAAACCCAGACAGCTGATATTTAAAAGAAACCCAACCTTGACATAAAGATACCTGGCACATGAGACATTCTCCTCTAAATAAGATTAGCTCTGCTCATGCTCAGTGCTGCACACACTATACAGCAATTATCGCTGCCATCTTAATATTTCTTCTGAATAAACAGACTAAAATAAATCCTTTTTTTTTTTTAAATACCACTGAAATTGGCACGGTTTTCACATTTTATTTATCTTACATGAGCAGTTTTCTTCCTTTTGCAGCTATCAAATGCAAACAGAAGTAGCAAAGTATTTGGAGCTTCATAAATTACACTTAGAGATGATAATGCTGTTGGTGTCATTACCTGCTCAGCAACATCAGAGGAATGAAAAACTTTAACTCTAATACTGTATCTAAAACTCTTGTTTGCAGCAGTACATTGTGCTCTGAATTTCAGCACTAGGGGTTAAAGACAAAGATAACATCTGTAATAACATATTTGCTTTCTATGTGTAGAATAGAATAGATTCAATCAGGTTGGAAGAGACCTCCAAGATCATCCAGTCCAACCTAGCACCCAGCCCTATCCAGTCAACTAAACCATGGCACTAAGTGCCCCATCCAGTCTTTTCCTGAACACCACCAGGGACACTGACTCCACCACCTCCCTGGGCAGCCCATTCCAAGGGCAAATCACTCTCTCTGTGAAGAACTTGCTCCGAACATCCAGCCTATACTTCCCTCGGCACAACTTGAGGCTGTTTCCACTTGTCCTGTTGCTGGTTGCCTGGGAGAAGAGACCAACCCCCACCTGGCTACAACCCCCCTTCAGGTAGTTGTAGACAGCAATGAGGTCTGCCCTGAGCCTCCTCTTCTCCAGGCTAAACAACCCCAGCTCCCTCAGCCTCTCCTCATAGGGTTTGTGTTCTAGGCCCCTTACCAGCCTTGTTGTCCTTCTCTGGACACGTTCCAGCACCTCAACATCTCTCTTGAGTTGAGGAGCCCAGAACTGGACACAGCACTCAAGGTGTGGCCTGACCAGTGTTGAGTACAGGGGAAGAAGAACCTCCCTCGTCCTACTGGCCACACTGTTCCTGATACAGGCCAGGATGCCATTGGCCCTCTTGGCCACCTGGGCACACTGCTGGCTCATCTTCAGCCTACTATCCACCAGTACCCCCAGGTCCCTTTCCTCCTGGCTGCTCTCCAGCCACTCTGTCCCCAGCCTGTAGCGTTGCTTGGGGTTGTTGTGGCCAAAGTGCAGAACCCTGCACTTGGCTTTGTTAAATTTCATCCCATTGGCCTCTGCCACCTCTGTGGTGTGTTGCTGTTGAAATGTGTAATAGCAATTCAGCTTGCACTCTAAATGCTGCTGGCACACCTGGTGTTGAATATGCTAGAAGCATTTGCAATCCATACCAAAATATACTACTTTCATTTTTGTGGTACTCAAATATGCTGATACAGCTAAGATTCTAGGTGCAATCTTGTTATTAAATGCTTTTTGTCAGAACTTTCAGAGGTAATCCATAAACTTTGTTTGTGATTAGACACTTCCTTACTAAGTACTACCTGTAACAGCAGAGAAAGAGAAAATAAATCTATATATGTTTTTCAGCCATCTATTCACCATCCATCCACCTTCAAACTAAACTCTACAGCAGCATCTGGCAGCTGTGTGTTTTTAGCTACTTCTACAACACATGAAAGACCACAGGACATCAGAGTCCTTGGTGATATTAGAATAGACAAGGTATCAGCTAATTTTTGAAATGAGAAAACAGTTCCTCCTGAAAGCTTCAGAGACCTGCTAAGCTCCGGGAGATTTCCGTATCGCAAGCACAAACGACGTTAAGAATTGACTCTGCAGATTCCACTGACAAAGCCAAGTCTATGAAGTGAATACATCTACTGAACAAGTTATTGCTAACAGAGAATTTCTCTGCCAAAACAGAATTACCAACACGCTTTCAATCTATAATATAAACCAGTAGCCTGCTACTGTATTTGTTGAAAACAATTAAGCCCACCAAGTAATCCTTTGAAACCGTACTATGGTTCTTTTTTCTTTTAAGACAAGGAGTGGCAAGACTGGCATCAAAAAAAGCTCAGGAAAAAAAAGTTCTAACATTTGTAGAAACTATGAATTTGCACTCTGCAGAAGCAAACACTGCAAAAAGTGCTCTCAATCACACCACCAGCAAGCCCCAACATACACTATAGACCTAGTTTGTGAAATGCATTCCATCAGGGCCTATTTTACAAGCGTCTACAACCCTTTTCTTGCACTCCTGCTTATTGTAAGTTTGCACGGCAGCAGTAAAAGTTAATATGCAGTGGAACACTACATTAACTACTGAAATGTTATTGCACATCAGAAAGGTTTACTGCTACTTTGCAAACATGCTTACCTGAGTGCCATAAAATGCTGCCATAATGAGTCAGATCTACTGCGGTGCATTGCAATCAAGTCTTCACACTGCCAATGTAAAAGCAGCTCCCTGATACAAAAGTCATTCTACACAGTCCCTGAAGTATATTTTTGTATATGATGCACATTTTGTTAGTATTTTGCAATTGGGTAAATACACCCCAAATTGTCAGTAGCAGGCCAAATGTCCCAGAACAGAGTATGCACACACTGTGTTCTGTACTCGAGCACAAAGCCACCTCCTCCAGAGATCTCCAAGCTGCAGGTCTCTGTAAGTCTGGAAGACAGACCTGAGAGGAGCTGTCATACAGTTTACCCCATTCTGCTACCCCGCTCTTGGGAGCTCCTAATGACCAGAATAAGGTACAGGGACTTAGTGGGTATCATTCAGCGCTCTGTGACTTCTCATCCTTAGGTTCTTGCACCAAATACTGAAGAACCTACCAAATATGGAAGGAATGAAAAGTACTACTTTCTCTCTCCTCCAAAAGTAATACAAACCTTTTTCCTTTGTGACTGCCTGACTACAAATGTGTGAGATTTTACTTGAGATGCAATGCCAATTTTAGAGGTTTAGCTCTAAACCAGGTGACTCTGTCTGATGTAGCATGAAAAAAGAAGAAAGCAAGATACCTGCAGAGTGTTCCTCTCTCAATCCCACAGAAAACAATCAGCTTTTCTTGCTCAGTGGGTCACATCAGACACTGTTAGGTATCACATCAACCAGTCAAGTCTGATATCCTAACAGTTGTCAGTACAAGACAATTTAGAGTAAGATGCTTGGAAGCACAGTAAAAGTAACCTGTTTAGTGATCACTTCTTCCCAAACTCCTAGCATGTGGTGGGTGACTCAGAGTCACAAATGCATGCTCAGCTGTGTTTTTTTCCCATATTCTTCACGTTCAAAGAACTGTGAGGACAGTGAATCCCTGAGGGTAATCACGTATCACAAGAATCCATAATAATCGACACTTTTTGGATGACAATCTTGTTGTACCGCCACATGGTTTTGCTTCATGAGAAACATAAGCACATGTTGATTCGTTCAGCTCCTTTGTACCAGTGATTATTCACCGTATCTTGTTCCTATCTCTTCTTAACTGAGGACAAATACTGTTCACCAGGAGAGTGGCTAAGCACTGGAACAGGATGCTGAGAGAGACTGCTGAGCCTCCATCCTTGGAGATATTTGAAACTCAACTGGGCATGACATTCAGCTGATGAAACACTGAAACGGGACTGCTGTGAGCAGGAGCTGAACCAAGCAGAGATCTCTTCCTGCTCTAAATCACTCTAAACCAGTAATATTTTCAATATCTTTTCAGTTCCTAACAACTGTATTTTTTTTTTTTTAACCTCCAGAAGTCATCAACAGAGTCCAAGTGGAGAAAATACTACCTACATTGTGTTTCTAATATTTCCTTCTCTCTTAATCTTTCTACAAAACTTCAACAACTCTTTTTTTTTTCCCCTTGAAACATCAATTTAAAAGCCTGAATAAACCTTCTGAATGCCTTACACCTTCCATTTTCTTTCTATGATTCTATGAAATGCAAGGACTCACAGGGGCTGTTCTGAAAACCATACTGGCTGACACCCATTTGGCCATTTTCCCTGAAGTGTGTTCTATAATTCTGTCTTTAATGACTATTTCTCTGCACAACAGTAGTGCTCGTGGAAATCCTAACAGGAGGCATCAGCCTGCCAACACGAATACAGCTCATTGCTCCCGGGAAGTGAAACGCAGTAGCAAGGTGAAGCTTTGCCTTTTAGAAAAGGAACAGCTGCCCTGTAGCTGCCAGCTTAAGTACCTCAAGTAACTATGACTTAATAACCTATGCCATCTTCAGCTATCAAAATATAGTAAGCTGCATTAATTTTCATCTAAGACAACATTCCTATTCCTGTTTTTAGAAAGGATTTTCAAAGAAGACTCTGCTTTAAAAAGATAATCTACAGCATCCATAATGAATGCCAACGTACAGGTGCTACCAGTAGCAAATTACACCTCCAGAGAACATTTCCAACAGATAATGAAACAAATGTCATTAATAGGGCTTATCATCCAGCAAATCCTTCATGTCTCAAGACAGTATTTATTTACCATACTTTGTGAGGGACCAGCACACTGCCTAGTTAGGCTTCAATTATCTCATCAGGTGGAGGTAAAAAATCCTTTCTACATGAGCTAAAACTCAAATTTCCTTTGACTCTCTGAACTGTCAACAAATTCTTCTCTGAAAAGGCTTGCTTTACAGGGATTATAAAGTAGGTGTCATCCTTGACACTTGCATTCTATATTCATCCATCAGGCCTGGAAGAGAAGTGCAGCAGAACGCCGGGCAGGATGGTGGAGGGCTCAGCTGTCACAGCGCCTGCCTCCCTCGCTTGCTTTGCACGCAGAGACGGTGCCGTAGGTGTCAAAGGTTCTCTATTTAAACTCAGTGACAAGCAAAGGAAGAATACTCAGAGAATATGTTAGCAGCCACGACGAACTCATCTCTAGTAACAGGTCATCCTGACACTTACTTCTGCATGGTGGAAACAAAAGCCTCGATTCTATCAAAATTAAACAACCCCAAACCGCAAATACATACGATACACCCCATCAGATTTACAAGTTCAAGATTCACTCTGGGAAAATCCAGTGTTAAAAATCCATGAAGCAAAGCCCTGCTTTCTGTCAGAATGACAAACTGGAAAGCCACGTAGGATTATGTTAATCTCTCGCTTCAAATCTCCCTCACACAATTGCATACCACCGCTTTCTGTGTTTCGTTTAAAAGTCATGGACTTACTAACCACTTAATGAAGCTGCATTCCTTAAACCCCTGACAGATTATGTCTAGTTGTTTGGTTTAGAAACACAAGTTTGCCATTCCACTGCCCCCTGCCCCCATGACAGCTTAGTCAAACCCTGGTGTGTTTGGGGCTGGCAGGCAATGAAACACATTTCCTCAAAGCAGCTGATTGCACCAAATAGCAGAACACAGGAAGATGGAAAAGCGTGGAGAGGAAGGAAGGAGCCTGGCTTGCCTTTCCAAAAAAGAAAGGGGTAAAAAAACGTATTTTCAGTGAAGCTTATCTCTTTCAGTCCCTTATTGGAAATAAGGAAGTGAAGAATATGAAAATGCTTTGAAAGACATTTATAAGAGCCCGGGGTAATTGTCTGCATCAAAGATGACAATTTGCTGCATGGCTGATTTTGTTTGAGAGGCTCTTCTGGCTCTGTGTGACCTAGTGACCAGCTCAAACTTTGAAAATGGATCCGGACAAAGTAGCCCAGAGCAGCACAGAAAAGAAGGGTGCCATTAACAGTATCCAACTTGCAGCCAGGATGAGGACTATGCCCCTACTCTGAAGTTTGAAAAAAGGCATCGTGCTTAGAGCTGGCATCAAAGATTGTAGTGGGCCACACGTTTTCTAGCTGGTGGCAGAAGAGGGGAAGCAGATGTGGAGTTAACAACAGTCATGCCAGCTGGCTTATAGCAGAAACAGGCAACAGAGTGCAAATGGTCCCAGATTTCATTTACCTGAGCAACGATCCAGCTCAGTGTTCCTGCTTGAGCACAAGCACTGCAAGCTGTCAGCGATGTTCTCAGGTGAGCATTAGCAAACCCAGGTGCAATTTGGTGCATAAGCAAGGGCCTTCCCAGTTTGAAATGATACAACCGGCAGGTGTTTAAGCAATGTCCTCTTCCTCTATATTCTGAGGCTCAAGATTTGTGGTGGTTTGTGCCATGAGCAGAGCACATTTCTAACTTTCAGAGCTCGTTCCCATGTTTTCTATTGAGTCCATACATCAGTAAATGTCATTTACCAACACAAACTCCTACTAGTGATGCTTCCAAGGAAAATGCCATTGCTGCTGCTGCTTCAGCTACCGAATGATGAAAATCAGACCACAGATTTTACATTGAGTTGAAGGTATTTGCCAGTCCTGTTGATTAGGGTATAATTCAACAGTATGTTACACAACTTAGATACTTTTTTGTCATGTGCCTGCTTAAAAGTCTGAAGGTTGTTATTAAATGAAAAAGAAGGTAATTACTAAATCAATGGTGTAACCCTTGTGATTTGCTTTTCATCTCCTCACAGACATTACACTGGGAAAACTTAAATGAAAACCAGAATAGGCAATAGAAGGAAGTCATGTAACAAGCACTGGTAATCCATATAGGTTATTCTCTCAATTGCCCAGCCAGAGGTCTCAGATGTCTAATGTGGTTGAAAGGTGTAATTCAGAGCTACAAATGATATGTTTCTGAATCTGGACATGTGCAGTGCACCTTGGAAGCAGCTGTGTGGGGAGAAAAAAAAAAGACAGCAGTATATCTGATTTCAGCTAAATAAGCTTGCAAACTAAATTACCTATTTCCTCTCACAGAACTGGAAGATACAATACTGCAAGACTCTCAGAAATAATTCTAAATGTAATTAAATCTAATTAGGATTAGAGTTTAATGGTAATCTGGGAATATTAAATTTGCATTGGCTATCCTACAACAGTAAAGAGAGGAATTAAAGAACAGTTACCATACCTTATGGCTTCACATCTCCATCAACATTAGAGGCCAGATCTTGAAATATAGAGCCTCCAGTACTAGAAACACAAATGTCTTGTTCCCTGAACTTACACGCACAATGCTTATATTCTGCATTGAATGTTATGTTCATATGGGATTGCCTTACAAAATCATGGTTCTGGGATAACCACGGAGGAAAACTAAATATGGCTTGAGGAAGCTGAGGAAAGATGTGGAGCTGACATTTCAATTGCCTGTAACCTCATCAGCGCAATCACCCACCTACAAACTATATTTAAGCCTGTACATTGGGAATAAACATGAATGAAGTACAGGGAGCACAAGAGATCAGCAGCACTCCAGATGTGTTATTTCATCATCATCCAAACCCTACAAATGAGAACAATCTCAAACCTTTCTATCTTACATCCTCAGGGGATGCACTTTTATAAATTAACTCTGTTCATGACAGGGGCAAGAGGAGGGGAAGAACGTGGCATAAACAATTCCTCTCCCTCAAGAGAGAAATGTCAAAGAAGCACACAACAGAGAAACCCATCAAATTAATGTATCCCTACCAGCACTAATTGCAGGTGCATTGTTTGAAACTGTGAAGTCTCTTTCTTAGGGCAGCACTGCAACAACTTCTGTATCAACTTATTGTCAAGGTGATTTTTACCAGAAAGCAATAATTAGTAGGCATATTTTAGAGTGCACTTGGAGAAGCATAGAGATCTTTACAATCATAGGATCTTTCCTCTTAGCAGTGGAACAAAAAACCAGAGAGCTTCCTTTCAGCTTCCCAAAACCTATTTGCTCAGCTGGCAGTGGCCATCCAGGCACCTCCTAAGTGCCAGCAATATAGGAGGAGGAGTTGTTTGGCCTCTCATTTGAAATGGGATTACAGTCACAGACATTGCATATGATCCTACTGAAGGGATAAAAGGACAAGAATGATGCAACTCTTCAGCTAAAACAAATGGATTCAGGTGTAAGCAAAGTTCTGCAACTCCTGCATCTCCTCCAACAGACCAATATTTTGTTCAACACTCTTCCAAATCAACTTCTGCCCTACAGAACACTGGAATAAAGTGTCAGTTAACAGTAATTTCATCCCACAAGTGCTCTTGCCCATACAATCTAATGAAGAAAGATTATTTTAAGTTAAGAGCACTGAAAAGGAAGGGGGGGTCGGGGTGGGAAAGTGAAAAAGGAGTAAAGAAAAAGACCTACAATGAAATCACAGTGTGGCACAGAACCAAAACATAAAATAATGCTTTGATCATGGATTGAATTTTAATGTTACTGCTACTGTCATCATTATTTTCTATCGTACAACTGCTTTCAGTGATTACCTGGTACCTATGATGTATGTCAGATGTACAGAGAAACAAAGCATGGTATTGGCAGAGGTAGAAGCTTATCTTGCAGACACAATAAAGCCCACCTCTCAGACATTATTGAGAAGCCTGTCAACAAAGCAAATCAAGCACTGAGTGGTAATGAGGCATAATGCTTCATTCCCTCAATCAGCATATTCCTGCTTGCAAGGAGCACCTCTCTTGGGCGGGCTGACAAGGTGCAAGCTAATTTACAGATCCAGGAGGAGTCAACTGCATCCAGATAGCACTGCTCCCACGTTAATTAAGCGGAGACTGAAAAGTAAAGTTCACTTGAAAACGGTAGTGAGGGAAAAAAATAACTCTTGAAGACATTGACTGTTATGAAGAGCCCACAACAAAGCAAACATCAGATCTTCCCATCAGTCAAATTCCTGCTGTTTCCAGATTAAAGGTGCCAGAAGTGTTCTATCGAGCATGCAGACAAGGTGACTTCCTATTGCCAGAAGCACTTGATTAGAAATGGAATTCATTTCCACGTTCACTCCTGTTTCCATCTAGACCATTAAAAGCCACACAGCAGCACCAGGCAATAGGCTCTAAGGTTGGAGGGCAGAGAGGAGGCAACAAGCCCCCCACCAAGCTGTCTTTATGGAGCAGGAATGCTCCTCTCTCAGGATAAACTCTCTGCAGGTCAGCCCTTTGTCTCCTGTCAAATCTTGCAAAACAAAGCAGCTGCCTTACAGGTCCTCTGAGTACTGGGAACGTTGCACAGGAGGAAACCGAGGACCAACAAGCTGTACAAGCTTTCTAGATGCTGCAAACACTTTCTGACTGAACTCATGACATAACACTCAATACTATTCAGTAAGTTACCTAGAGCCCATAGAACTTATCATGATTATAGCTGTTGTTTCTGCTTTTCTACCTCTCACCTTCCACCTTCCCCCAGTGCAGGACAAAATATTTTCAAAGTAACATTCCCCTCCCCACCCCACCCCGCTTAATAAACATCTGATTAAGTTTGTAATACAATTCACAGACACAGAACAACTCTCAAGAAGCTCTGCAGTTACCACCTTGGTTCGATTAATGTTTAATAGGACAAAGAAGGATGAAAGTTAACTGAAGCTCCCTTCATGTTTTCAGAGCAGAGAATCATTGCAAATAATCTTTAAAATACTACTGTTAGCTCACCTCAACATTAAATAATGAATCACTGCAAACACTGCCTTAGTATTTCTTTTCCTTGGAAATATATTTATTTACTCTAGCTAAGCTAAAAGACTGATTTTCTTGCTCTCTCACCCCTTACCACAAGTGATCAAAGGTGCTTGTCATGCTTCACCATCTACTTAGAACAGCAGGGTGTCCCTCAGCAGTCTTGTTTCTTCCAGATCACTCATGTCTGCTGGAGAGATGACTCCTTCCAAAATATAATCACTGCTTTGTAAAAATCAAGCCTTTCACTGACCCCTTCTCCAGACTGTAACTTCTCAGAGCACACAACCTTATTTAGATCCTGTTTTCTTTGAGAAGGGCATGCTGGTTTTCAATCTCAAAACAATTTATTCCTTTCACATCGTGCCTCCATGATACCAAACACTCTTAATAGTAAAGCAAATCAAGCCACTCATTTAGTGGCTCATTTAAACTTTGGGTACAGTATTACAAATAGCACAGTTCAGAAAAAGTTTGTTTTGACCTGTCAAATGATATGTACACTACTGAGGCATCACCAAAGACTTGTTACAAGACCAAGCAGTTTGCTGCTTAAAACCGTTACTGACTTTACAGCCCTTTAACCTTCCAGCCACCTCCTTCTTCTCCACTCTGAGCTGTTTCCCTTTCATGACACCACTCCCAGACTCACAGATAGATCAGACTATGTATCATGTATACATTTGGGCAGTAAGAGGAGGCCTCAGCAAACAGTCACAATGAAAATAAATAAAGATGAAACTTTTTATAAGTCATTCTACATTTGATTGCAAAGCACCTACCTGAACATGTCTCCTAAGCCTTTCAGCATTCCTTTCTTTGCCTTAATTTTATCCTTCTCTTTATCTCGATCTTTCTTCTTTTCCTTTCCAGTCTTTTTTCTGTCCCCTTTATCTTGGCTTCCATTCATCTGTCTCTCCAGAGAGTGGGATGGCTGGTCACTTGCTGTGGACACAGATTCTCTACCAGATCTTGAACTCTCTTCTGTGTCTTCCTCCACTGAAAGCACATATTAAGAAACATCAGTAGGGTAAGAACAATCAACAAGAGCAGGCTTTTTGGTATACTGGATGAAGTATACAGAACATAAGCACAACTACAAAATACTTTAAAAAAATAAACAAAATCAACTTCATGTTGCTCATGTTGGAGTTTTCTGGAATGTTCATTTGTACTATTAAACTCCTAAAGCAAGGAATTCACCTTTGCAGAACACTCTGCGACACACAAATCTCGCTTTATGGGTACTCTGAATAATTTATGGATTAACAAAGAGGATTAGCAAAGTGATGTTAATTGGCCTGTTTTGTTCCAGTATCTTAATCAGTTGAGGAGAGCTTTAGAAATACCTGCAAGGAGAAACAACAGCAGTGCAGTATGCCTTGTCAGTAAATTCTCAGCAATACTCATAAAACTATTAAAGTCATTAAGGACTCTCAACCCTCAACGCAAGCCTCAACAGAGTATTTGTCTGCTGCAGGTAACACAGTGGTTTTCTCAAAGCACTTCACTTCCTGGAGCAGATTAAAACACAGCAGGATTTCTGTTCTTAGTTTTATCTTTGGTTCAGATGGGGCAGGCTGGAAGGTTTGGGTGGGGAGATTCCATCCAGTGGCTCAAGGAAAATCCTCTAAGGACAAGTAACATGTTCCTTCTCAGTTTCTAATCCAAGACCAAAGCTCAGAGAATCCTAAAGTATACTCAAGGTTAGATTTAACAGAGCAGATGTATTTCAGAAGGTTTGAAGAAAAATGACCAAATGAAACAATCCATTCAAACTCTGAAAGCTCCTCCAGTAACCCAGTGAGAAATAATGAAACGCTTCAAGCTCACGGGTCAGAATACTGCAACCATTTTGACTTAACTTTAAAGCCAAGTCCAAAAATCACACTGCCTGGCTGATGAAGCTCTGAGCCTGCAGGAGCTCTAACATCTTACATCATCCCATTTTAAGTAGGGCTACACCACATCCCAGCTCTTCCAGCAAACAACACAAAGCAGCAGTTAGGATCACACAGGCATACACTGAGCTGTCTCCTACAGCACTAACAACTACAAAGGCTTAAAACAGCTTCTGGCAGGAGAAGTTGAAAAATACCATTTTACTCTCTATATGTGCAGTTTATGGAAAAGAGGTTGTTTGTACTCAGTAAGATCTGGAAATGGTCATGGCTTTTAGAAGAAAATTATAATAACTTTATAGTTTAGCATATGTTTTCTACTTAGTATTCCTGCTAATATTATTTCTAGACCTCAGCAACTCTTCAACAGCCAACAGAAGTGTGTGATTCTTTAGAAATGTCTCATACATAAGCAACCAGAGAAGATAAACTTGCTTTTCTTAGTTGTAATTCATATCCACCTTACACAGAATTCACTGAACCTGAAAAGTCTACAAACACTGACTGAAAGCCCTTCAATATCACCTCTTCTCCTTCTCTCAGATACTTGGCTTGAAAACAGTTTATTCATTAACAAACCTGTCCAATACACTTAGTACTTACTAAGCATCTCAAGACTTCCATAAATATTCTCCAACTCCGGAAGCTCACATAAACAGATTTCAAGTAAAACATACCATGGCAGATCAATCTCCACATTAATAATTGGTTTTGCATCTACACTTTTACCATTTCATAGAATCACAAAACTATAAAATGGCTTAGGTTGGAAGGCACCTCAGAGCTCATCTACTCCAATCCCCCTGCCATGGGCAGGGACACCTTGCAGCCTTGAGGCTGCTCAAGGCATCATCCAACCTGGCCTTAAATACCCACAGTGAGGAGGCATCCACAACCTCCCTGAGAAGCCTATTCCAGAGTCTCACCAACCTTGTACTGAGGATCTTCTTCCTAAGATCCAGTCTAACCTACTCTCCCTCAGATTCAAACCCTTCCGTCTTGTCCTGTCTCTGGACACCCTTATGAAAAGTCTGCAGCCTTCCTGTAGGATCCACTCATGTACTGGAAGACAACAGTAGGGTCCCCCAGGAGCCTTTTCTGAAGGCACCCAGTTCCCTCAGCTTGTCCACATAGCAGAGCTGTTCTAACTCTTGGATCATCTTTGTTGCCTCTTCTGGACTTGCTCCAGCAGCTCTGTGTCCTTCCTACACTGTGGACACCAGAACAATGAGGTCACCCCTGAGCCTCCTCTTCTGCAGGCTGCACACCCCCAGCTCTCTCAGCCTCTCCTCACAGGGCTGTGCCCCAGGCCCCTCACCAGCTTTGTCGCCCTTCTCTGGACACGTCCCAGCACCTCAACATCTCTCTTGAACTGAGGAGCCCAGAACTGGACACAGTACTCAGGGTGTGGCCTGACCAGTGTTGAGTACAGGGGCAGAATGCAGCCCAGCACACAATTTGCCTTTTGGGCTGCATGAGCCAGCTTCTCATCAACCCACTCTGCACCCAGCCTGGATTTGTGCCTGGGAGTGGCCCGATCTGGATGCAGGACCTCGCATTGTGACTTGTTGAACTCCATGCAGTTTGCATTGCACGAGGTCTTGTGTTAACTTTTGTGTTAACTTGTCCCCAGGAGTTCTGTGAGTTAAGCAGATGATCCAGATTTTCAATTGGAGGCACAGTTCTAATATTCACATAATTTAATTTTAGAAAATTAATAGGCCTGTCCTATACATGCCTCTGTACTAGCTGTACTGCTACTTGGTTTTGGTTTTTGGTCACAGTGTTTCTTAATCAGTGTCTGGGATGATATTTAGTTATTATTAAAAGAGTAGTGGAAAACCACTTTGGATTAGAGATGCTAATTTTTTGCATGTTAATTTATAGCTACAATCTGTTCCAGTTAAAACCAACTAGACATTTAAAGACTGTACTTGCAAACGAATATAATTAGCAAAAAGAAGGAGAAGAAAAAAAAAAAAAGGCATAAAGGCATTAATTTTCTGACAAATTTTTAAGTCAAATGTTTACTGGGGAATTTATTGCTAGAATTCTTCAAATGAGTCAGTGGTTCATACTCATATAACAATACATTAAATTAATCGTAAGTATCACGCGTACCGTGCTGAGCTGCTGAGCAACTTGTCATTACAATGCTTCCTTTTATTTTGCATATTCTGTGGAGATAATATTGCCTCCTGTAATAAATATTTGTCTAGCATACACAGTTTGCTTGCAATTAACTCCATAGCTTAGACTGAGCCCTGTAAACTAGGATGTCTGTTCTCCTGCAATAAACACTGGTGTCTCTACTGCAATAAACAGATTTCCAGTTTACTTACAAACAGCATTCGATATGAAGAAACTTGTTTCACTTTTATGCAGCACAGTCATCCTGCAATTAACATATACCTAATTACTGGTGTTCAGAACAAATGCAAATGCTGCTCAATTAAAATTCAAGCCCAGGCTACAAATGAAACTTCTAATTTTTGTTAAGTTGTGGTAACGACATTAAGGTTACTGCAAAATGCAGAGTGTGTTTGTTTTGGTGCTGTCATTTCCTTCCTTTCCTGCAACCTCCTGCCTCATCCATTCAGGATGCTGAAGCCAAAAACAAGAAAAATCACATTGGAGTATACCTTAAACATCAATTAAACCTGAAAACCGGTGTCATTTCATGAACCACACTGTATACTACAGACAACTACACAAGCAGGTATTATGAAGCTATTCTCCTAATTAGGCCATAAAATGGAAAAGATGCACATGAGGAATCAAAGCTCCTTAATGCGAAGCTATTTTGCCACTGAGCATCCAGGCCTCTTATTGTGATATTTAATACAGCCCTGGATTCCAGCAATTAAGATTCAGCAAAAGATTAGAAAGCTTTGTCAATTTCTCCCAGTCCAAAATGCCTGGTACTCGTTCAAGACATTAAAGATAACATTTTGCTTCCAGTCAGCTATTTCAAGTATTAAGGAGAAAAAAAATATAAGGAAAAGAAATAATCAGGAAAAATTACCTGGGGGAGGTTCTTCTCCACTTCTACTATGCTCTAGTGAGACCTCACCTAGAATATTGCATCCAGTTCTGGGGTCCCCCGTTCAAAAGGGACAGGGGTCAACTGGATGGAGTCCGACAGAGGGCTACAAGGATGCTGAAGGGACTGGAGCACTGCCTGATGAGGAAAGGCTGAGAGCTCTGAGGCTGGTTAGTCTGGAGAAGAGAAGGCTGAGAGGGGATCTGATCAATGTCTATAAATATCTGAGGGCTGGGAGTCAGGAAGGAAGGGACAGGGATAGCCTCTGCTCACTTGTGCCCTTCAACAGGACAAGGGGCAATGGGTTAGGGATATACAGGAAGTTCCACCTCAACATGAAGAAGTAAGGGTCACAGAGCCCTGGAACAGGCTTTCCAGAGAGTTCGTGGAGTCTCCTTCCCTGAAGATTTTCCAGACCTGTCTGGATGTATTCTTGTGTGACCTGCACGAGATTGTATGATCCTGCTCTGGCAGGTGGGTTGGACTGGATGATCTCCAGAGGGCCCTTCCAAGCCCTAACATCCTGTGATCCTGTGACCTGTAAATGCTGAAATCCCACATCTTTCCACAAATGTTACCTTCCAGACATTTAAACTTCCACAGATCTTCTCAAAGCCTTTTTAAAATGTTACCCCAGAACTAGTCACTGGTATCCAGTTTTCATCCTGCATTTAGTAATTTAATCACAGCTTGTTCCAAGGACAGCAACTACATTCCAAAGAGAGTCAGCCCCTTTGCCACACGTGCTATCTGTCTAAGGGGTGATGACACGGTAAGAATTCCTCTATATAATTTTCTGCAGTGCTATTATTTGCTACTCCAAAGAGGGTCAGTTATCTGGAAGAAAGAAGCAATCCTAGCACTGAATGCTTGGGAAAGGGGAAAAAAATCAAGGAAGACAAAAGGATCCAACCACAAGGGCATCAGCAAAGTGATCACCAACATGTTTGCCTGGGTTTTATAATGAGAGAGAGCCGTATTTTAATTCCAAACAATTATGGAATAATTAAATACAACTGAAAAAACCAAAGTAGGCAGTGTCATTATGGCAGCAGTGAGGCATCAGTTACATTGGGACCCAGTTATTAAATTAACTTCCACAGATTTGTATGTGTCCAGGCTTTGCCCAGCTGAAAGCACCAGTTGCTAAATTTCTGGGAACTAAGGCCACATATAATTTACACTAAGTAGAGCAGCCTGAGGTGCTTTCAGCAAAAACACAGGCAGAGGCATGTTTGCAGAAAGACAGGCAACACACGGCTGGGCCAGTTAGCTAACTACCACAGCCACTCTGAGATAAGACTTCACGGGCAAAATTCTGCCCAACCAAGTTATCACATATGCTTTTCTACACATCTGCTTCTATTGACCTGGCAATGCAAATTTCTGGATTACTTCTCCAATGTCTTATTATAGCACGTGGAAGAGGTTAAAACATGAGTAACTCAACAGAATGCACAGTTCTTCACATACATCTTGGTCACACTTTGCCCAGTCCTTCTTTACCATGCGAGATTTGAGAACGACCTCACTCTTGCTGTCCCACATGACACAAAGATGGCTCCTGGTCCACCAGTACGAGATTACTTCATCCACACAGAGAGATGAGGACAAAGACTTGCCCCATGGCATTTCCACTTCTGTCAGAAGGCTTTGCCTGGTTTCCGCTACTTCCATGCAAAGCATACAAAAGCCACCAAACACTTCCTTTCTACTCTCTATGCATTGCATCAACAAGCTCACCCCCTCCCTGCAGTCATTTCATAAACCTATGCTCACCCAGAAAGCATTAGGTGACAACAGTTTTGCTATATTATTTATCAAATGAAGTTAAACTGTCTGTAACTTCTGGATAAGCCTTGGGTACTCGATACCTCAAAGCAAGAAATTACTATCAGTGGACTCACACCAAACAAAGCCTTTTAGAAACTCTTGTTCTTCTATCCCAAAAGACCATAGGCATGCAGACTGGGAGAACGAGAAGGACCATTACACATTTTTCTTCATACCTCTTCCTCTACTGGCCAGCAACAGATTGACAGCCAGCAGCACCAGATCAGCATTTAGCCTCACTGCTGCGTGAAATTGCTAGGTGTCAGAAAAGCAAAGCAGAATTAATTCCATCCATAACCACCTTCAAGAAAAGTGACAGGCAAAAGGGCCTCCCTTTTAGCTCCACAGCATTTTTGGAAAGAGGTAGATTTAAAACAAACCAAGGGGGGAAAAAAACCAAACCAAAACAAAAAGAGTGATTGCGCAAGTAGCTTGTAAAAGAATATTAGGGAGGGGTGCTTATGAAACTCTGAAACTACAAAGCAGAGAATGAAAAACCTCTTTTCAAGCCTTTTTGGTTTAGCATTCGGGCTAAATATTTTACTACTTCAGCTTTCCCACCATCATCTTCATTCATTAAACTTCTAGCTAGCTACAGGCTGATGAAAAAGCATTCTGGTGGTGTGTGACAGGTTGAAAGTAGCACAACACAAAGGTTAAAAATTCAGTGATTCTAATACAACCTCTGATTGAGGTAATTTACCATTCACACTATTTTCATTCAATACCAGTTGTCATTTTCCCAGCCCATTCTTACACAGTTCAGTAATGATAAGGTTAGCTTTGAAGTGATTCTTTTATGTTAATGACATTCCCCACATGTTGGGTCATACTTCGGGTTAAAGAACTGAAAATGTAAATGAATGCCCATTAGAGTGGGTAATAGCTGATCATTAACTTTATATTTTATTAGATCTGCCAGACTTACACTAATTAAAGGACAGTGATTTCTTTTTCTTTCTCCCAGACACTACAGTGGTACTCTTTCAAACTTAGATAGACGTATTTTTGTAGCAGAAATTCAGCAGGTTTTGTCTTTCTGCATAATTCTTTTTTCTAATTTAAATTAGTAAATTAATTAGCTGTCTTACAGATTTTTTTCAGACTAATTTAAGTAAACACACTTATAATAATCTTATTTACTTATTTTAGACTGGAAGGCAGCTGCAGGGTTACAATTTGTTAATACATATGAAAGGGAAAAAGCCTGGGGAAAAAATGATGAAGTCAGTTCTATTCTTTTAAAATCCTAAAATTATCTTCTGCTACTTTTAATCACTTTCTAAAGGAGTTAACCTATGTTGTTAACATTTTTTACGTACAGCAAATTGTTTACTTACAAGTTTCCATGCCTTCATCATCATCATCTGCTACAGGTTTATCATAGGATTTGTCTATGGCAGCTCTGAAGCTTTCATTGCAGCCTCGTCCTCGGATAATTCGCGGGCGCGGGCGGTGGAAGGGAATATCACCGTTCAGAGTCACCTCAGCAACTGCTGTCTGCAGACTCTCTAATGAACTGGATTTCTTCAGACCTAATGAAGGCCCCACATCTCTGGTTGGGGAACCTTGGTGATTTAAGGAGGGGGGGGAAAAAAGTAATTAGAATTAGTACTGAGAACTGCATGCTTGATTATGCATATCCATCGTGAAAGTCTTTGGGGACACACTTAACATTATTCACATCATCTCTCAATGATCTGTAGGGAATTCTCTGCAGATTTGTTGGTCTCAGAAGTGAATGAGTATGTCAAGACACAGTCAACGAAACTGACAGTGTTAGCAATGTCTGGCTTTTCAAACCAGTGAAGAGAGACAAACACCCATTACTATTATTTTAAACCACTTGAATAATAATCATGGGGCTTAAAAACACAGCTAAAAAGAAGTCAGCAACACTTATCCACTGGCATCAGACACAACTATTAATTATTTTTGTTCTGAGCAGAAAATTTCATCTGTACTACTACTACTACAACAACTGAGGAGCAGAGAGCAGATTCTGGACACATATCATATTGTGTTTAGAGTAATAGCCTTGCAAAGTAGCTTGACTTCTGGCTTCAAGGCACCTAACTGCTTGCTTTTAATTGAGGTTTAAACACTGGCATCAAATTGCTAACAATTTCAAAACTAAATGCTTCTGAGAAATATCAGTTGACTTGCTAGGATTTTGAGAAGCTGTTTAAAAACATCTGTGGAAAGGACCAAATTAGGCAATACCAGTTATCCAGCTGGAAAAGAAACACATTCCTGGCACTCACCGGGTTCATATTTGGGCAGCACTACAGCTGGGGCTGAGGGCAGCTCTTATCACCACAGCATGTCCAGAAGTGTGCCAAGAAAGCACCAAGACAGTATTCAGCAAAAGCCTTTCCCCAGTTGGACTTTTCTTCTTAGGTTTGTGAACTAATTATCTAGCCTGCCTTTGTAGATACACGTGCTCACAGTGCTGAGGGTTGCACAATTAGATCACATTGTAGTTAAAACTGGGAGAATTAATTGCGGGGAAAAGGCATCACTGCAGTCATTGGAAGTGATTTTATTCGAAAGTGTAGTAGGGTCTTGGGCAGATTTTCCATAGGATTTGAGGCTACAGAGCAAGATGAGATGGGACATCCTCATAGCTACATTTCCTGAAGTTATGAGACCAAAGCCCTCACCTAGAATACAGAAAATTCACTTTTTCTCTATCGAAAGGGAGCGTAGAAGACAGAAGAGTGTCACGGCACTGCAGCAGTCCTAGGCAGTGGGTTCTTGCTCTGTTGGTGTCAGTACTCTCATTTGACAGAGGCACAGAAAGGTAAATTTCAAAGCCAGCCAGCACCGAGAGACAGAGCCGAGAACAGAACTCCCAGGAATATCAAACCAGTATGGTCTGGTGTAAATAAGGCTGCAAAGGGAAACTATCTTCTGTAAGTATTTACTGCAAAATAGTCCACAGCTCTGGAGCTGGTCCATATTCTGCCAGGTATCAGGAGGGAGAAGAGAGTTACTGCTCTTCAACAAACGTATGTGTGCACTGCTAAAATCACCTTCTTTCACTGCTTGGTATTGGGTGGGGAGGAAAGGAGGTGCTGGACCTACAGCAGAGATGCAGACCAGCAGAATGGCATATGTTCTCCATGTCATTTGTTAACTCGGTATGAGAGGGAACAAGGCAGCGAACACTTTGATTTTGTATTCAGCTATTACAAAATCTGAGCAATTACATTAAACTGAAATATCCCTCAGATCAAATAAATTCAAACAGCTGTCAAGTCAAACTATTTCCTTCAGCTGCACTACTGATAAAATGAACTTGTAAACAGAAACAAAACAAAAATCCTCTTTACTCAACTCCTTCAGTTTGGTTTCCCCAGAAGTTTGGAGTCCTGCTGCTTGGACCCTCAGTCAGAAATCAACATACCCCAGCAAATGTGAAATTCTATCTTGATGAACTCACATCTCTTAGAAGCAGCCACCCTCTCACTCACACCTCATGGCTGTTAGAGGGTCACGAGGATGGCTGGGGGTACAACGCAGCTGCTGGGGTGAACAAGAGCAGCCAGCTGGGAGAAGAGAGATTTGAAGGCTTCACAACTGTGCAAACAAGCATCGGTCCAGCTTCACCGAAGTTCTGAATGTGGGCTGAAGTCCAAGACAAGTATTTCTACATAATACTGTCTTTACAAGTAAAAGAACTCCAACTTAAGACAGTGCCCTATAAAGCTGTCCACTTTCTAGCATAAGCCAAAATCTGCTATTCCTCCATTAGTGCCTGCAGTACACAAGAAATGAGATTTGAGAGGGAGTTACTTTTACTTTTCAGGATTGCATTTTGTTAAAAACAGCCCACAAGACAGGGAAAGGAAGGAAAAAAAGAGGAAATGAGATGATCCCATCTAAACCAGCTGTTTGACAGATTCAGTTTCATATACAAAAGGAAAGGGTATCCTCTTACATGGCAACTTACTGTAAACTTCCTTATTCCAGAGTATGCTTTTGCAACCTTCCACATGAAATGCTCATAAATCTTTTCTTAATTACTGAGTGGATCTTTTTATAAACAGTGATTATAAATGGGAACATAAATGCCTTCTTTATGTTAGCAAAGGACATGAAAAGAAAAAAAATCATCCATTTCCTGCCACCCAATACAGATCTTTGTGAGAAGTGTATTTATGTAACTTGTTCATCCCCAAAGGAAAAGCTGGATGGGATATGACCTAACGTTCCTTGAGTACTGTAAAACTAATAATGGATTACAGAAATGATAGGAATAGTTATTGAGCTCGAGTGGCCACGAACACCAAAGCGAACAGGTTCCACAACTGGAAAGAGAGGAGATGTTCTTTTGCAAGCAATTTAAGTGCTGTGATCATAAAGCTATGTACATTTTAGCACCTTCACTGTCTTCTATGGCCACTTCATATCAAGTCTACTATTTTCAAAATATATAGTTAAGCATCTCTGGAAATTGAGTGAGTTCAGAATTTATTACCAGAATTCACCAGTCAGAAAGTGAGTTGTTTACCCATAATCTGGCAAGAAACAGAAAACTTTCTTTAAAATTGATTCTGTTTAAAATTTATGAGTCACATCAAAACCTTGTTTTCTAAATACAAAAATGTCAGCATTTTCTTCCAGCCTTTCCAGCACTGGCGGTAATCATCAGAAATGTTATCTGCTCAGGATGAGTTTTACTTCTATTTTGACACCAGAATTTAAAGTAGGAAAAAAGAAGGGAAAATGACACATCTACCTACAGCATCTGTATGTGACTGAAGGATGAAAGGGATTCTTTTATTGGCTTTTAAATTTGAAGTTTATTGAAATTTTCCTTTCCAACAATCTCCTTAACAAATATCCTTTGAGGGAGCCTCATGCCCCTGCAGCACAGCAGTCCTCCTACCACACACTGCCTGTGCAGACCCTCAGCTGTATGGCTCCACTCTACAGGCCACCAGCCCCTACCCAGCTCTCACAGGCTTTGCAGCATGCTCAAATCAATCCTACCAAGCACAGCCCCAGCCCACCACGCATGCACCACCTGCATCACCACTTCCTATGGCTCCAGCTTGCCAGCCCTTGGGCACAGCCAAGTTTTGCCCCTCCAGGCCATGCAATCACCCCTTGCTCGTGCACGAGTGTGTCGGCAGTGTGTGCATCTACTCGCGCACGGCACAGGCAGCCCTCACCACAAAACCTTACAGCAAGTACAGATCCAAGGAGACATTTAATGCACGGAGTTTTGCTCCCTGCTCCCAGCTTTTTGTTTTTCCCTTGTGCTGACACCATTGAACAACTCATTGTGCCTCCATTTCTCTAAAATTTCACATTTCTACAACGCCACAAATCCATTTAGGCAACTTGCAAATATAAGAAGAATAAAGAATATCAAAAGATATAGGATGATTTCCTCCAGCCACCAATTTTAAGGGCTCTTAAAGAAATTTGTTATCAGCACTTTCATTTAAATGGTTTTAAATGACAATTTTTGTGTCCTCCTGAAACATTATTTTTATTAACTCTCAGGTTTAAACGCTGCCAGCAACTGATGGCACAAACCTCCTTCAGTTTGATTAAACCAGTTTTGCAAAGGCACTAAGTCTATTTTCTAAACACTTTCTTACAAGACATCAGCACTGGGCATATTTATTTACTGACATCTGTTCCATTCGATTTTTGATATATTCTTCTATTTCTAGTTCAATTGATTTACACACTGAAAGAGTAATACTTCAGCTGGAGAGACCAAGGAAGGAATAGAGCAAGCAACTGCATCCAAAATAGTTTAGTCTGGGTTTATTTTAATGAAAATGCTTTTTAAAAAAGAAAAAAAAAAAAAAAAAAAAAGCTGTGTAAAAATTAACTATTTGAATAAATGTTCTTTGATTTTTTTTTTCCCCCTTTTCTTTTTCATTTCCACAACATGTACGTGGAAAAATAACCAGCGAGAACTACCGTGTGCCTGGACCACAGTGAATGAGCCATGCTCAATTGCTACTGACTATACTTCTAACCTCTAGGATGAACTGTAAACACTGCAGGGATTAGTCACTTCAAGTGAACTATAGAAAGAAAAATAATTAAAAATCTATTATAGTAACTGGGGCTGGTGAGTTCTACACTCTTCAGCCAATACTATTAAGTTCAACTTTGACTGTAACGGAGTTTGTTTTTACTTTCTGTAAAATAAATACACGTTGAAGATTTCTGGCTTCTAGAGTTCATTAAAACATAGTTCACTGCACATTTGAAGCATTTTTTTTTGTTTTTCTCCTTAGAACCAGATGATTTTTAAGCCAAACTACAGTAAGTGGTTTGTTTAACAGCCATATCCATCTTCAGTAAGGAGAGAAATCCAGTGTTTACATACAAAACCTGGTTAAAAGCACGCAAGATAAATAAAAGTACGGTAAAAAGTGGATTTGCCTTTTTTTTTCCCAGCCACTGAGCTTGCTGTGCATAAAATATGTAGCTGCTTAGTCCAGATGGCTACAGTCATGCTCTTTCACCCAAGTTGTCTGACTTGTCTCTTTTTTTGGAATTTAATCCAGGTGTTACAGAGAGACAAAGCTACACTCGATTAACACCACCCTCTGGTGAGGCTGCCAGAACCACTATGCACTTCTAAAACCTCAGCATCACCTTTAACTGAAACTTGTGGGCTTCACACCATTCTAACTGCATCCATTTCAACAGGCAGGCTAATAAGAAAATGAAAAATCATTTACAATCACTCTGAGCTTGATCTGTAGCTCCAGCTCAGGGCTGAAGGCAGTTCCTAAGCACTGATTGTTACCACAGCCATTAACACAATTCATACATTCACCCTCTGATGGCTTTAATCTTTCAAAACACTAACACATTTTAATTTTGTGTACTCGTTTTCAATTTATTAATCTGCAAGTCTGTGGCCATATTCTGCAACATTTTAAGAGCTGCAGGTTCTATTTGTTTAAATAAGACTCGCAGCTTTATTACTGATCTCCAGCTTTTCAGTATCCCTACTCACGTTGTAAAGTGTGGTTAAATGGTGCTGCAGCTCTGAATTATTAATTGAAAATTCTGTATGGAATGCTCCACTCCCCAGATCAGGCTAAACCAAATAAAAATTCCTGTGTTAAAAAGGTGAATTGTTCCTAATGATAGCTAAGTAATGCTACGGTGTCCCCTAGATCTAGCCTAATTAAAATACCATTCCAAAGGTCAAAAGCTAACTTACGTTAATAAGTCATAAAGGTTCATAATTTCAGTTGGTGCATTATTTTAATTACTACTACAAAAATAATTTTTGGATGATATTTCTCATGATCATTGTGTGAAATGTTACAGTGGATGGTACGAGGAAGAGACTCTTTAGGTCTTCTTCTGTTCTGTTACAATGCTTGGGTTTCAGCTCCAATGGCAAATCAACCTGCATAATCTCCCAACTCAACTCACAACATGCAACTGATGACCACTCAAGGCAAATCTAGCAGTTTTCTAATTAAAATAATTACTTCCAAGCACTCTGATATCACTGTAACAGCGAACATCTGACTCTTCTCCTTCTATACTCCAGTTTGCAGATAGGAGATTTTTCCAGATCTGTTTGAAAGGACTAAAAATCCAAACACCTGTGAATATTTCCGAGTTCAAAGTGCAGAAACAGGTGTCCAGGTGTGACCTGGGTGAATATCCTAGCACAGGTATTTAGCTCTAGAGAGAATTTCCTTGCTCTGTACGACTTGATTATTCACAACAATAGAAAGCAGTCATGCAAGTACTGGAATATTCATGTTTTCGTGCAATTTGACTGGCAGTTCTGTAATTGTGGTAAGTTGCTTTGACCAAGGTTTCTATAGCAACAGCCTTACTATCAATTCTTACCTGTTTTCTGGTCATCCATTGTACTGAGCTTAGTCTCGTCAGCTACTGTTAAAAGGTAAATGTATAATGGTTAGCCCAGTTAGTGTCCATGCCCCACATGCATCAAACATTCCTTCTGGTATGCCCTTTTTATTTGTTTGTTTGTTTCTTTTTAAGTTAGGAGACCCCAGCAATGTCATACATCATGCAAATAAACTGCAACAGTAAGCAAACATTCTAGGTAGAAAAGGCAGCAAACTAGTAAACCTTCATGCAGTGTCAGTCATGTTCACATCACAGGCAGGTACAATAGGTTATTTACACGTTAGCACATCACAACTAGTCCAGACAAGTCAGTACCACCAACCTTAATGACCCCCCGAGGACGTTGGTGAATTAGGGATTGCAGTTAAGATACTCAAAATTATTGTAAAGGAGCAAACTGTGTTATATTTTATTGTTCTGAATAGGGAATTTGAACAATCAGACCTCACTGTTTAAGGTGACTGGAGTCTGCACTTCAGAATCTAAATTCAGTGGCAGAAGCATAGATGGGCTCGTTAGCAATTACTTATTCTGGGTTGTTTTATCAGTTAAAATTATTCTAGTCGATTGCCTGTCTTAGTCACTGCTACTTTGTAGGGCTGCTGATATAAATATTAAAACCTGGGTCTCAAACAGATGTCAGACCAGCCCCATTTTCTAATTCTGAAGGAACTCTCCAAATATAATACTTGCATCTATAATATCTTAATCAAAATCCATCTACAAAATGAGAGACTAAGAAAGATCTTTAAGGCTAATTGCATTATAATCATGAACTGTGAATAATTCTGTCTACCCAGAACCAGAGTGCAGTACAGTCTTAGGCAATTATTCTACATTGAGTGGCAAATGCCCTTTTTGCCTCCATTTTAATAAACATTGTTAATGTTTATGCAGAACCATACATCCAGAGGGCTAACCATATTTAAATCCATGGACATTTGCAAGTGGTACAAACAACACCCAGGCCACTTGGCCGTTCATGTGAAGAACACTTTTACTTCCCATCAGCAGACATTAGGTGCAGCGGTACTGCACGCACAGAACGTGTTTGGAATGACAGAATCTGGGTACTTACAACATGAAAATCAGGTGCAAAGAAAAACAAATGAAAAAATATCACTCACTACCTAGATCCATGCTTTTGGATTTTCGTGTTTTAACAAAGTCCAACTGACTGGCATCTGAAAACTGCTTTGTACGCTTTTCTGACATGCTCTGGCGTCCAAAACCCTCTCGCTGGAAGGCAAGCACTGGATCAACATCTGGACTAAGAGTGCTGTAGGGAGGGAAAAAAACCATGGGAACATTTATCAAGATCAGGCAACCTTTGGCTCTGCAGAGAAAAGCATTTATTCAGCACTTGACTTCTACCAAAGACAAGGTGCACATTTTCAAACGAACCACTGCAACAACTCTGTTGTTACACACACGATAGATTTCTCTACTGCACTGAGCATTTCTACTTCAAAAGTGTCAAGAATTTCACTTTTAAGTTTTAAGGAAAGATATAGATATAGCTGGAGCACTACAAAACTGCTATCAGAACAGACAGCCCCGACACAGCAACAATCTGAAGGAGAATAAAATAGTTCCTTTTTCTTCATGAGACAAAAAAAATACATTCTGTTGATAGCAAATTATCAGGTTTTTCTTCATGACAAAAAGCATAAATTTCACAGTCTCACAGTATTACCAAGGTTGGAAGAGACCTCATAGATCATCAAGTCCAACACGTTACCACAGAGCTCAAGGCTAGACCATGGCACCAAGTGCCATGTCCAATCCTGCCTTGAACAGCTCCACAGACGGTGACTCCACCACCTCCCTGGGCAGCCCATTCCAGTAGCCAATTTGTCCTGCCTAAAGCCCAAGGAACTTTAAACTTTTTTTCTTGAAAGACTTTGCATTTAAATTTCTCTCCATATGTCAAATTGCCTGTTCATTTTTCCCACCATCTCCTAGTTTGAACTTGACTATAACAGAGAAGTGTAATTTTACTCACTGCTTCCTTACAGAGCAAGTATTCACTACAACGGTTCCACCACTATGTCAGGAGTGGGGGGAACTGGACTAAATTTCAGTCCTGTCTACAGTTTCTTGTGTGCCCTCAGGCCGAGTGAGTCAGGTCCTCAGTGAGCAGTGTTCCAGCATGCTTCAGCAGAAGTGTGCTGATGATATTGTCAAACTCTGGCTGCATCATGAATGCAAGAATATAGGCAAAAGCTGGTGTACAAGCTAAACTCCAAGCTTGCAGTATGTCACTATGGCCACGATGCACGTTAAAAATAATAATAAAAGAATAAATTCAAATCCAAGACTGCTCACTGCTAATAAACACTAGGAAAGGAAATTCACAAGGCTTGCTTGAATGAGGCCTGGAGCAGCCGAGTTTGGCTGAGAAGCGTCCGTGCCCGTGGTGGGGAGGGTGGAGTAGAAGATCTCTAAGGTCCCCTCCAACCTAAACCATTCTATGATTCTATGATTTTCTGACTGCTGCAGAAGGTGAGAGTACTGAAAAAGAGCTTGAAGGTAAGCCCAAAGAATTTAGATTACTACATCAGCTGGCACAAAAAGAAATTCAAAAGCATAAAATACTGAGGGGAGGGAAGAGTATTTTGCAGTACTCTTCTCTGTCCTATAGGACAAAGACCCTCAAATCCCCCCTTGATTGTTGTTTTTCAAGACAAAAAAGGCTTAATATTTTGTCACCAAGATCCCTACATAGACTAAATGCTTCAGAAGAATTATCTTCTACTTTCAGGGCTAAGTAGGATATATCTCTCATACCAAGGGAGAAACAGGCAAACAGTGAATTTCTGCAGAAACCACCTTACACTTTTACATTCTGTAACATGCACATGGTTTTGTATAGCATGTAACCATAATTTATAGAAGCATCTTTGATCCATAAACACTTGGATATTAGGCACAAACGTGAAGAGAGGTAGAGAGAAGTGCCTAAAGGCATCAAGTAATACAAAGGATGAAAATCACTACCTGTGTTACCAGGCAGCCGAGAAGAAATTTGGTCTGCTAGTGGCAGATTTACAAATAATAAGATATGTGCATGTGACAAGCACATAATACTTAAGTGAAAGCAGGAGCAGAGCTTATTATATGAATAAGTCAATGTCAAGTGCCTTTTGACTTTAATGTTTCTGGCTCAGGCTCATAATGTTTTACATTTAATTACTGCAACTATTCCAGAGATGTGTGCACAATTTAGCAACATTTTGAAGCATATGCTTAAAAGCTCTGATGAATCAGAGCCCAAACTCAAAAATAACTATCTAGTACTCATATGCACTCCCACAAAACCCTGGAAAAAATTATCTCCATATGATAGAGGGATAAAACAGACATGAGCAATATAGGCTTATGCCATTTACAGCACTGCAAAACGTAGCTGAATAAGAACCACCTAAGGCTGGAAACATACACTGACTTAACTGAACTTAGAGAGTTTCAACACCTTTCATAGGCAGATCATAAATGACTCTCCCAAGGCCACACAGGAGTTTCTGGCTCACTGCTAGTCAGCCCTGTCTCTGAAGGCCAGAAATATGTGGTTTTACTAAGTGAGAATTTTCTCTAGCAACATCTGTTAACACAGCTCATGTTAGTTGAAGGTGACTGGCTTCATCTTGCTGAGGAAAATGGATCCTCTGACATGTTCTTCAAAAAGAGGGATCTGCTAAAACTATTTTGTTTGGATGGATGCTCCTTTTTTCACAGGAGCTTACTTTGATCCATATACATAACGTTTCTAATAAAGGTTAATATAATTTCCATGTAAATACAGCAGGCACATATATATTCCACTGGAAAACCTAAGGACAGGCTAGAACTCCAATGTCAAATGAAACTCAAAAGAGGGCACCATGCAGGTCCTGGGGAGAGCAATGGGGTCTGGACACAGTGCCAGCAACTGGGAATTCTGGAGATTGTGTCCCAGTGATTCCTCTGACACTGCTTTTAGAGGCTTTCCCTCTGCTTTCCTTATCTGCACTTATCACACCTAACCTGCCACACCTACTTGTTAGGGGGATTGCCACTCCATGTTTGCACAGTAACCTGTATGCGAAATGCACTGATTAACACCAAAAATTACTTGCTCTCTGACTCAAGGTATCTGATACCTTTTTATGGTACAAGCCATTTGAACCCTAGAGTCATCACTTTTCATGTGCTGGTTTATTTCTGTTATTAGTGACCCACAAGCATGTTTTAGTAATTAAGGAAGGAGTAGATGGCAGGAGCTTGAATGCATAAGAGTATTCCAAAGCCCCCACAACTGGAAAAGGCAGAGAGTGCACAGGAGGACCTAATGCTCCTAAAAATGCCTCATTTTAATATTTTTCTACCACATTAATAAAACACAGAAGGTGAGTTTAGTGCAAGTCATTAAGCAATGCCAAATGCAATTTACCATATTCTGGCATACTTAACAAATAAGATTTTTGGAATGACAGCTGATCCTTAAAAGAATTTAACCGTCCTCTGACCCTCAATGTTATTAAAATTCCACTTATTAATCCTGTCTTATTGCCCCTTTGTTTTCATAACATTTTCATCAAGGATTAGGGAGATATTGTGAGACTGGAAAAGCTTACATTTTCTTCTGTGATTCGGAACAGCTGCCATTCTTGTTTGGATAACCCTTCATCCATTTTCTTCTTTTTACCCTTTGTGCCTTCCAGCAAAATCACACAATGCACCTTCGTTTTACAAGTCTTCCTTTACCCATTAGCAGCAGGAAATTAATGCAACAACCTAATTCTACCACTATTTACTCTTTTTACAAATAGAACACATTAGATAGTCAGGTGCTCCACTGATCTACTCTTTTAAATGCAGTTGTATCTAAAGACTGTTACTGTTTCCCATGCAAATGTTTAAAGGTTTTGAGCATGATCACTTCCCCCAAAATCTAATGCCTATTTACTTTCATTTTAAAAGAAGTTTATGAATAGGAAGATATGCTGCAGAAGTAAATGAGAAAGCATCTGCACGTTTGAGATGGGCTCTTACTTTATGCTGGATGTTTTTGCTGATGTTCAGCTAAAACCAAATCCCTCAGCAATAAGCTATTATGTGCTTGCTGCCTTGAGTACTACTCTCTTTAATCACCTCAGATTCTCAGCTCTAAAAGCTTTTTAAAAAGACAGATGGACTTTTCAAGGGTCCATATTACAGGTATGACTTGTCCAAGAGAAAAGCTGAAACATTTTTAAAACAATAAAATGTTAAAAAAAAAAAAAGGATTAAAAAAAATAAAGGAGGATGGAAAAAAAAAGTTATGTTTTTATACAGTCATTAAAACTGTGCTTCAACCCCAAAACTTGATTACTGGACTTAAGATGAAATAAATTAATAGAAAGCAAAGAAGAAGCTGACAGGTGCATATCAGCTGGCAGGTGCTATTGCTGTTTTATTAAGATATTGCTGACACATTCGTAACAGGCTCAAGAGACAAGAAAAGAAACTAAGAAAAGTCATACACTTCACACCATTTGTGGTAATTATCTAGCTTCAAGAAGTGGTATTGTACAGGGGTGGGCTTTTATTTTGCTATTACTATAGATAATGACAGGACTTGCAAATTAAACCTCAGATCTGTTTTAACGGCACTAAGCAATACACAGTATTTCTTTGCCAGGAACCTAAGCAAGTCAATAATGGAACTCAATGCATTTCTCATTCAGACTCTTACATTAAAATGTATTAAACAGAAATCAATTTATAGCAATTATTTTTGCAGATAAAGTTACTTTCCATACTTTTAAATGTGGAACTATTACTTTCCATATTTTTAGATGCTGAGCTGTTGCAGCGCAATGCCTTTGTAGGACAGTCACAAATCACATCATGATTTGAAAGGTATTTCTGCAAGTATAACAAAGAAATTTTAAGTAGTTCATGTTGCACATTCATTAACACTAAGGTAAAATAAAGAGCTGCCTTCACCTCTTAAGAAGTTTTAAAATTACAGTACACTGTTACGAAAACCAAGAAAGTATCCAGAAGTATTGAAAGGCTCCTAAAGAGATAATGGAATATAAAAATAAAATCTGTTTTTTAGAACTAGAAACATTTACAGTGAGGATTATAAATTAAAACTTCCAACTGGAGTTATTTCATCTTTCACAAACCCAAGTGTTTAATTTTGGTAATTTTACACCTATTTTTTTTGTTTTGCAAAAGCTAGTTCAGTTGGCAGCTAAATTAACCATAACTCATCAAATTAACACAGCTATGTACTGATTTAACCTCAATAACAATTAGTAACATTTCCACAAATGTTCTTTGACAGAGCACCAAACTGCAAGCAGAAGTAGAAAGTCTAACAAGTTATCTGTACAGACTTCCTTCCTGAAACAGGGACAATTACCACATTCAAAATAGTGAAATCCAAATGCGATGGAAAAGCAAAGGAAAGAAAATAAAGGCAAGAAAATCAATACTAGCAGTAGCCAAAAATTGAACTAATGGAAGAGACATAACCGCAGTCATCTCTTTTATCTTTCCACTAACCCACACTCTTACCAGTCTGTTGACTCATTGATTGTAGATTTTGTCCATCCACCAGCATCAACAGTGCCAAACCCAACATCATCATGGGAACTGGATGACGAATGGTCAGACAGATGCGGAGGGAGGACTGAAAGCCTGTCATCTTCAATAATGACAGTGTCATCTTGGGGCATGTTCACTGTTGGAGACAGCTGATATTTACCTGAACAATACAAAGGAGAAAAAAACCCAAACACTAAAATAATGGCAGAGGGTACCTTGATTAATATATAATCACAGCTGATAAAAAGGCATGTCAAAATGCAATGCTACTGATAAGAGTGACACACCACAGATAATAAAATTAACTATGTCTCACTTTACACGTCTTCCTATGCAGAAGTCTGAGAAGTAATACACACCAGCACTACCCACAGTCTATAGCACAAAGATCACAGAATCACAGAGCTGGAAAGGATCTTTCACCTGGTCTAACCTTGCTCCTGCTCAATTAGGGCTACCTAGAGCCAGTTGCCCAGGACCCTGACCTTTTGAACATTTCTACTTTACAACATCATCCATGGGCAACCTGTGACAGTGCTCAGTCTCTCTCACACTAATAAAAGTGTTTGTTGATGTTCCTCCTCTGGAGACTTGCGAAATCTGCCTGGATGTCTTCCTGTGGGACCTGCCCTAGGTGATCCTGCTTTGGCATGGGGGTTGGACTGCATCATACTGGGAGTTCCCTTCCAAACCCTAACATTCTGTGACTCTGTGATTCAGTCTCTATCACTACATTTACATGCAATAATCAAAACCCAAATGGATAAAACCTTCTATGTAAAGAGCCAGCTAAAATCGTAGAATGGTTTAGATAGGAAGGGACCTCAAAGATCATCCAGCTCCAACCCCCTGCCATAGGCAGGGACACCTCCCACTAGAACTGCTCACTCAAGGACTCATCCAACCTGGCCTTGAACATCTCCAGGGAGGAAGCAGCCACAACCTCCCTGGGCAACCTGTGTCCGGGTCGCTCCCCCCTCACTGTAAAGTACTTCTAGTTTAAATCTCCCCTCTGCCAGTTTAAACCCATTACTCCTCATCCTGTCATTACAGGACTTTCTCAATAATCCCTCCCCAGCCTTCCTCTATGTAGCCCTCTTCAGATACTGGAAGGCCACTCCAAGGTCTCCTCGAAGCCTTCTCGTCTCCAGACCGAAGAGCCCCAACTATTGTAGCCTGTCCTCATAGCAGAGCTGCTGCAGCCCTCTGAGCATCTTCGTGGCCTACTCTGGACTCACTCCAACAGTTCCATGTCCTTCTTGTGCCATCACTGCACTACATGATACTTTTGGTACAGCTTTTCAAAATGTGTGTGTTCAAAACAGATCACTGAAGTATATTAAAGAAATAGCTGGAAGGAAAAGGTACTGCATGGTGAACATCTCATCACTGTCAAAGTGTAATGAATGCCTTTGGTTTGCACGAAGTCTGATTCTTTGCCCAGCAATAGCTTCTTTGATGGGCAGGTGAATGTTTAGCCTGGTAATGTACTTCTTCCCAAACACAATGCCTACAAGACTGTTAACTCTGTAGTTAATAACGTCTCCAAAGGTACAACCTTCTGGCTTTCTGCAGATTGAGCTCCCCATTTGAAAGGCTACAGTCATTCAGGAACATTTTTAACTTTTCACTACCCTTCTTTCTAGCTGACAAGGTGAAGAGTGACATTTTAATAGTTGCTTTGGAATTAAGGAGAAAACCCATCTGATGTGCCTATGCTTTTCACTGCAGATGAAACTAGAAACAGGTGAAAGGCTTCACCTCCAGCAGATGGTTAGACACGCCTCGGCAATGGACTCAAAGCATCCTTTGTAGAGAGTGCAGCTGAAGTGGACAGAAAATACCCTTGGAGAGAGTAACTCTGCAAGTGTTGTCAGAAACATTACAAGGAAACATTAAAGGATTATTGCAACCTGAATGATTCTATGAAACACCAAAAAAACTTCACCCTTAGCAATCATCAGTGCATTTGACTGGCATACAAATGTGAGACATTGCTCAAGCTGTCTAACAAACCTTTCCAAGACAGTAACTGCTACTTGGGCTAGAAAAGTGCTGTAATAGACCCTGAACACACTTCAAGTCCAGTTCTGCATACAGTAATCCAAGTTCAGTGAGGCAATCTGTAATAATTTAAAATATTTTGGATGGTATAATCAGGAAGGGAAAACATTCTCCATTGTGTCTTATATCAGGACAACAAGGTCCAAATTTGAGCAAGTTACCAATCTAAACAGGCATAACCTCAGAACCACACCAAACTATGAGGTAAGAAGGGTTCCCATCTGTCTTTGAAGAAGAAGAAGCCTCAGAGCTCCTGTACCAGGAGCTCCACGACTTTCAGCTTAGAAGGAAAAATAGACCAAACACCACACTTCAAACTGTTTCTTTATTTTCCATTAACAGCATATTTGTCCCTACCAATATAGGAAGATTTGGCAAATACTAATACTAGTATTTATTTTTCCTAGCTAAATAGATGAGGGATGGGAATAATAGTCTGGGGAATATCTAAGGACAAAAATGTCTCCACTATATCCTAGCTTTGGACTTCAAGAGGGTGATCAGATCTGTCAGGCTACCACATTGTGAATGAGATTCCTGGCCAGGGAACTGCATCCTGCTTGTAAAGGGTTATTTCCGTTTTGTTGACACACACAGTCTACATCCCAAAGAGAATCCTTTTTAATCTCCTGATTTTATCTCTTAAGATAGCAATTATTTATGTAGAGAACAAAGAATTTCCTATTGTGTAGAAACTATCAAGCTGTACAAAGTTCTGGGGGATCCTTCAGGATGAAAAGTAGATTTCAGTGCAGACTGTTGTTACTCTGCACCCACTGATAAATAACTTCTGTTTATTCAACGTTAGCAACAAAATTCACCTTGTTCACAAAAAAAAAAACCAAATCAGCAACTTGAAAAAGAGATGAAAGAGGACTTTGTACTACGCTGCTTGTTGAATAAGAATAATTTATATAGACAGCAGCTATGGATTTGCTTATTGCAAAACTCAGGAGCACAATGGCTGATAAGCAAGAAGAGTGCATCAGAAGTAGAAACTTGAATTTTTTAATCATAGAGCCAAGGAAACCATCATGTAACACAGTTGTTATTTCAAATGTACTCACAACTTGCAACCTGAACACATTAAAAACAAATACATAAGCATTAGGATTTCTTAAAGCCATCTGATTCTTAGAGGAGAAGAATTTGTGTAAATAAAAAATGCCTCATCAAACCCAAGAATACTCCCTGAATACAGAAAGTGGCATCTCCTCTCATGGAATCACAGAATGTTAGGGGTTGGAAGGGACCATAAAAGCTCATCCAGTCCAACCCCTCTGCCAGAGCAGCATCATCAAGGGCAGGTCACACATCCAGGTGGGTTTTGAATGTCTCCAGAGAAGAAGACTCCACAACCTCTCTCAGCAGGCTGCTCCAGGGCTCCAGTACCCTCACAGGGAAAGTCTTCCCTTATGTTCCCGTGGAATTTCCTCTGCTCCAGCTTGCACTCATTGCCCCTTCTCCCATCATTGGACACCCTTGAGCAGAGCCTGGCTCTGTCCTCCCCACACTGCCATGTATGTCTTTACCTATAGAATAAGGTCACCCCTCAGGCTCCTCTTCAACCTGAAGAGCCCCAGCTCCCTCAGCCTGTCCTCACAGAGAGATGTTTCACTGCCTGTAGCATCTCTGTGGCTCTGTGCTCAATTCTTTCAGGCAATTTCCTGAAGTCCTTCTTGAACTGAGTGGCCCAGAACTGGACAAAATATTCCAGATATGGCCTCACCAGGGTGGAGTAGAGAGGGAAGAGAACCTCTTTGGACCTACTCACCACACCCTTTCTAACCCTATCCTGGATGCCATTGGCCTCCTTGGCCACAACAGCACACTGCTGGCTCATGGGCATTCTTCTGTCCAGCAAGATCCCCAGGTCCCTTTTTCCTGTGTTGCTCTCCACCAGGTCAGTGCTTGTCCTACACTGGTCCATGTCTATGGGGTTGTTCTTTCCCAGGTGCAAGACTCTCCACTTGTTCTTGTTGAATTTCATTTCAATTTCTCTGCACCCTACTCTCCAGGCTGCCCAGGTCTCACTGAAGGGCAGCACAGCCTGAGGGGGCATCAGCCACTCCTCCCAGTTTGGTGTCATCAGCCAACACTGCTCTAGGTTCCCTTATCCAGGTCATTGATGAATATACTGAATCAGAAATTTTCAGTGAAATATCACCAAGTGAGAAAAAGAATTAAGAAAATCTACAATAGCAATGATCATCTAGAGAAGCAAATCAACATAAGAATCTTCAGAAACATTAAAAGCTTCGTGGAGCCTTTTTAGAGTAAGCAAACATTATTTTACATAATTCAAATCACATTCTAAAACTGGTATTTGGTTCCCACTCTCACAGCAAGGTTCTGACAATCAGTTCTTGCTGTCAGTTACGGAGTGAGAGAGTGAAGAAATTGTCTTAAATACTTTCCCTGAAAATTACTTTTAGATGCATTTAAAAGAAACCAAACTCTATTAGAAGTTTTGTTCCAACTGTAAGTAATGACTGCAAAGAGCAGGCAGCTTCCAGACCCTCAGATTTTCACACAGAATCACAGAAACATCCAGGTTGGAAAAGCCCCTGAGGATCACCAAGTCCAATCTATAACCCTACTCCACAAGATTCACCTGAAATCATACTCCTAACCACCACATCCACAAGACCCTTAAGCACATCCCGGGTGGGTGACTCCACCACCTTCCTGGGCAACTCATTCCAGTGCCTGACCACTCTTTCCATGAAAAACTTGTTCCTAATGTTCAATCTAAACCTACCCAGTCTCAGCTTGAGGCCACTTTTGAATAGTCTAATTTAGGAAGGAAGAAATGCCAAAATTCATCATTTTTAGCTAACAAAAGAAGCAGAAATACCTACTCCTTCAGACATAAAATCAAACTCTCATCTCCTAAACACTAAGTACCAAGGGTACTACAAGTTTACATAGTTAGTTCGACTGAGGGGTAAGTGAAAAGTCATCAGGTGATTCAGAGAGCCTGTAAGTTGCAAGGGTTTTGAACTGGGGAGAACACTCAAGGGAACTAGCACTGCACAATGCACTCCTTTTAGCTTGGGTTCATGCTCAGGACCAGCACGGGTACGTACGGACCTCCAGTCCTCCTCAGTAGACTGGACTAACTCTCACCTTTAGGCTAATTTTCATGGGAGGAGGAAAACTTTGGAAGAGTCATGTACCCTCAGATACAACATGCTCAAGAAAATATAGAAGTTCTGAGTTTTATCTCCTGATAAATGCTAATAGGGCAAGAATTCCACTGCCTAATAAACGAGTCTTACTCTGAAAATGAGTCTTACTCTGAAATGAGCAACTCTACCTATCTCTCCCCACAAGTAATAATGACTCTCTGCTGTATGGCACTGCAAGAAAACATGCAGGCAGTAAGATCACAAACACTGCAAGTTTTAGCTCAGTGCTACTGAATAATTCAGAACAAAAATATCATATTAAAAAACTGACTGCTACCTAAAAGTCCAACAGCCTGAAAACAGACTGAAATATATATGCAAACTGTTGACTGGAAAAAGCCTAAGTGGTGGATTTTCATTTTTGAGGGCTGAAAATCAATCTGAAGCAATTAAAAACTAAGTTCAGCCTTCCTAAGTTTATAGCAGCATCTTTTAATTTATTCTGTGTGGGACTAAAAAAACTCCCAGATTTAATGGCCATGTTTTAAACTTACAACTCAAGCAAGCACTCTTCTGTCAGGTACTATTTTCATCAAGCATGTTTTTGTGTTTAAATTTGAAAAGCCTTTCCAACTAATCCCATCCTAGTCAGTAAATCCAACCATTCCCGTGGCAAGGCAAGTCTTTATTACCTAGCTGTGTATATTGGAGGCTAAGTTGCTGCAGAGCAACTGCAAGCAAGCTCATTATCCACTGGGGCCATGCAGATGGTATGGCAGAGAATCTACACAAGGGATACTTAAAATCAGTTAGAAGGTTTTAAAAATGTATCCTGCAAAGCAAAGATTCAAGCAAATTAATGAGATGTCTTAATAAGCATGAATGGAGGCAAGCTTGCCTTGTTTGGTTTTGTACTGTAGTATGACCACAACAGAGGACAAGAAATGCTGAAATTAATGATCAGTTCTCATGCATCGCTGACTTCTATGTGAATGGAGACCCAACATGGAGACTAGAACAACCAAGAATCTATTGCCCTGGATCAGACACCCCAAAACCATGTTCACAGCTCCTGGTTTATGACCTCTCATGGAATATGAAAACCTCACCTTGTAATTCCACCTAACTTGCTCAGATTAACCATGAAGAATCATAGAAGCAACCAGGTTGGAAGAGACCGCCAAGACCATCCAGTCCAATCTAGCACCCAGCCCTGTCCAATCAAAGACCATGGCACTNGGCTGTGCTCCAGGCCTCTCACCAGCTTTGTCGCCCTTCTCTTGACACGTTCCAGCATCTCAACATCTCTCTTGAATTGAGGAGCTGGACACATTAACTCAAGGTATGGCCTAACCAGTGCTGAGTACAAGGGAAGAATAACCTCCCTTGTGCTGCTGGCCACACTGTTCCTGAAGGCTCCTGCCGTGTGGTGCAATGCAATACACGAATCACAGAGAGGAAAGGGAAGGCAGCCCCCGATGAACAGAGCCGATCTGACTCACCCATTATCCGACCCAGTGCCGTGCTCCTCGTGGGCGACTCGCTGAGGCCCTCGATCCCGCCATAGAGGGAGTGGGAAATCCTCCGTTCCCGGTCGTCCAGCAGAGTCTCTATGGGCAGCTCTGGCCCGGAGGGGCTCCCAGGTGACTCCAGCTGCAGAGAGAGAGGAAAATTAGTGCCCAGGGTCCGCTTAGCAGCATGGGGGAACTGTCACAACTTGCCTAAGGCCTAGGCCTGTCTGGGCACCAAATGAGCTAGAACTTCTCACCCTGGACAGATATAATTTGCAATGACAGCTCTGCTTAATGATCAACTTTCTAAGCCACTTTACACCGCACCTCCCATGGTGCCCTGTCAGATCTCAAATCCTTCAGCAGAAAATTGGTGAAGGAAAAAAAAAAACCCACAAACCAACGTTGCATTTGGTGTCTCTTTGCTGGGTAATTCCTCAGACAGACAGTTCTGGCTTTTTTCAGCACTGCTGGGCAGACAGCTGGGCCATCATGCCCACACTGACAGCTTGTCAGGGCAAGGCCCCTGTCAGGAGGTCCATTTGGAATTGGGCTGCTGGAGCTTTTTGAAGTAGTGTAATTTGCTTTCAGATGTGATCATCATGGAAACCCCCAGGAACCCCACTACACGTATTAGTAACCAATATGCAAACACTCAAACGTTTTGTAGCCATGAGGGAAGGGAAAGAAAAAAAAAAATATTAAAAAAAAAAAAAAAAAAAACGGCCCTTCCTAAATTTTTTTTTTTTTTTTTTTTTTTTTTTCCTTCTTTCTTATTTCTGCCTCAGATGAGTTCTTCACTCTGCCTTTTCTGGCTGCAAGAGTACAAAGACCTCACATGTGTCATTCAGTCTGCAAGCTTCCCCGATCCCTGGTGCTACTGCAGTGTAGAGCCACAAAAACCAGAACTGGCAAGACCTGAGGTGCCCTCTGCCACCACAGCTCTCAGCCCCCCGGAGATGCCAGGTCCTTATCCACCATGACTTCAGGCAGATCTCCCCAGCTTGTTACAAAGGAGATGAAGAACATGGTGGAAGAAATGCCAAAGAGGGGTTGCTTGGCCACATGGCAGAGGAGGAGACTGCCTGTACATCCACCTCTAGCTGCTCTCTGCCAAGGGCTCCCCTGAGTGACTTCCCAGCACAGCCTTCCTTTGCAGAAGCTGCTCAACCTTTGTTTTCAGAAAGAGGAAAAACTGAATTTTCCTCAGTGGGTCTCAGAGAACCAGAGGTCAGTGGAAAGCAGAATCCACACGAGGCCAAGCTGGGTTTAGCCACCTCATTAGCCAATGAAGCTCCTGGGAGCGAGGAGAATGAACACTGAGCACTCAGCTTGGTCACCCAGTTCATCAGCACACAGTCACTCACTGTGGAGACGAGAGACTCCCCACACCATCATCCAGCCTCCACAGCACCCACCCTCAGTTCACCTGAGCTCTAGCATCCTGATAGCTACTCAGTAATGGTACCAAAGGAGCTTTGCTGAGGCCATTGAACCAATTCACCTAAACCATGTGAACTGAATGCAGCTCCACTGAAAAAATAAACATTAATAACTAGGTGCATTTGGCAGGGTAATCAGATGAACTCACACATCAAAGCCTTAGTTTCTTTCACCAACACACCTCTTTGTGTTGAAATGCGCAGCTAAATCTCAAGAACAACGTCCTTACACAAATCCCATGGCACAGATTTTATACGTACTGAAATACAGTGGGCACCAGACACTGCAAGACACTGAGCATGCTGCAAATTCTTTGAAGCCACTGGGAATGCTGACTTCAAGGACTGGTCTCTAAATGAGCACAAGAGCAGTTCATAGTTTCAGGAACTACAGTAACAAGCAACATGTTTGTTGGCTGGTTTTTCTTCTTTAAACAGCTGCCCATTATTAATCACTCTACCCAGAATCCTCAGATGACAAAGAAATGTATGCTAGGAAAGATTGTTTTAAATCTGCTTCAAGGGCTACAAAGCTCTCAGCTACAGCCTCCACAGCAGGGGCTTTGAAGGCAGCCTGATGCACTAACAACTTCTGACATTCAAGCGCTGGCATAATGCTGGGTACATGGAGGGGCAGAGGTTTGTGAAATGCCACATGACAGAGTCAAGAAGACCACGATTGGGAGGTCACAAAGTCTGCACAAAAATTATTATTTCTGTTCAAAGCCATCATCTGTTTAATACAAATGAGATATTTAATGAAGTTCCAAATTGTAGACTTATCTCTCCCAGTTTGATAAGCACTGGGGAGATTTACTGCATCGGAGGGTCAACACAATTACAATTGGAGGCACGTCAAGCTGCAGGAGAATAATAAACTTGCAGTGCAAGTGAATTAGACTCAATAAGGTTTAAATTGTGAAATGAGGATTTGTTTTATTAGTTTTTTAAATTGCAGATTACAACTGACAGCTTTACTGAAAAGTAAATTAAACAATATTTGTAGCTGCTGCTATAAAAGAATCCAAGGCAAACGCAGAAAGAATAGGAAAGTTAAATTCTGAACTGCTGCAAGAAAGCACAGGAACGTTACACTGCTCGAAAGTTTAAACTTGCATGACAAATGCATTAAATGATGAACTAACCTTTATTTCACTGCCTTTAAATAAGGTGTGAAAATACCAAAGTGCTTTGGGATTTACTCTCCCAGTGCTATATTGATGACTTTATGTAACAAGTGTCCAGCTTTTAGTGAGCCACATCGCACAGTCCTTCTTCACGTGACAACCCATCAACTTTCAAACTCATTTGTAGGAAGGTCTCAAGAGATTTTCAGGAGGATACTGACAAGAAGAAAGCTCTGAATCAGAGAGATACATAGAAATTCACTCCTGGTAATGCAGTAAAGGGGAAATAAATAGAAATAGAAAGAAATAGCAGGAGCTTGTATTTAGATGGCAGTGTTTAATAAAGTGAATTTTTAATTAGCATCTCAAAAGATGGGTTTCAACAAAGGCATCAGCAGCTAACCACATAAATATTTTACAAAGTATACAATGCCTTTTATAAAATACATATTAAAAAAGAAAGAAATCAAACCACAATTACACAACTGGCTTTCACCCAAAAAAAAAAACCAATACAAAACCAACAAAATGTTTTCCTTACATTGTTAACAGGAAGGCTGTGGAAGGAAAAATACACTGAATTTGGAAACTGGGCTCTTGGCAAGACAAAGAGACCAACAGTCCAAAGCAAGACTGCAGTTCAAATAAAGACTTGTTCTCCCTGATGCATTTCTCATAAAGAGCTTGAATTACACATTTCTCTTCTTTCCCTTAGCTGGAATCAGTGCTAATGGGTAGAATTTAATTTGATTAATTGATAAAGAGTAGGTAATATAAACAAAGATGTACAATGTCCTGACCTTCATTAAAGGTCTACCAAGAAAGGCCAGCTAAGCAGCAGCTGCCCCATATACTTTCTGTCCATAGCTGCCCCTAGCAGGAGCACTCCTTGCTGTGACAGTTAAGAGTCCTGGACTGGTTGAGGTTGAATGGAAGCCCTGGAGGTTATCTAATCCAACCTCTTGCCCAAAATAATGTCAGCAAGAGCAAGTAGCCCAATGCCTTCTCCATCTGGGTTCTGATTACCTCCAACGACAAAGAGTCCACAACTGCTCTGGGTAACCCATGCCAGCAGCTGACCATGCTCTCAAAAGAATATTTTTTCTTATTTTTTTAAAGAAATGCCTTGATTTTTGGTTTTGTACCCATTGGTTCTTATCCTGGCACTGGGCAGTCCTTAGAAGAGTCTGGATCATTCTTTATTCCTTCCACCAGGTATTCATAGACACTGGTAGGCTTTCCCTGAGCTGCCTTCTCTCTGGGCTGTAAAGAGAGTTCCCTCTCTGGGCTCCACGCACTGATCTATAATAAATGATCATATTCATAAAAATGCAATAAACCCTCACATGCTGCAGACTGCCTGTAGCCCTTTTTCTCTCCATTCTCTTGAAATAAAAATAGAAGCAAGATTTTTTTTTTTAAATAAAAAAAAGGTCTCTACCCTGGCCCTTTGTCATTCAGATAAGAACCAGCTGTTTGCTGAAGCACTGTCTGTACTAACTGGCCCAGCTGCTGCTTATCTAGATGATAAAAGGACAACTAATGCAGTCCTTTTCACTTAAACACCACCATCCATCCTATCTGAAGTTATGCACATAAATATGAAAAAAGTTTATGCACCAGAACGTTGCCAAAATACTCAAAGCATAAACAGTTTCTTCTGTTTTTTAAAGAAACAATAATCAGACTCCCTTTTCCCTTCAGAAAGTAAATTAGCCAAACACTGGCATGCAAGCTGTAGGGATTATAAAGAAACTAGCACACGAATTTGCTATGTATTAGACTGTACCCAAGGTACTGAAGCTTTTTCTGTCACACAGAAATACCCTCCAGGCTTTCTTGTTTCCTTTCTTATTTGTGTACTGTGGCTTCAGATAACTTTTTCCAACAGAGGTAATTTTACAATACTACTATTGATATTAAATATGATTCTCCTTGTTACCACCCAAGTTGGGACCCTGCATTAGGGACAGACTTTACAAGGCATAAAAAGTAAGTAGGCAAAAAGCCAGTGAAAGGGTCACATTTGCCTTCCACCACCAATCACGCACCAGCAAATGTAAAATTAGCACAGTGTTTGTCAGAAACACTGCATCCTTGTGCTGACAACATTAGCAAGCAGAAGATATAAACTGCTTTCAGAATGGGGTTGGGGGGGAACTCACAGAGCTTTGCAAAATGTATTTAGATGGTAGGTTATGGGGAATGTGGAAGAAGCTGCGTTAAGGTGGAGCTTGTGAGGACAGAAAACAGATAAAGGAGAAAAAAAGTCAAAATAAATGTGGAGAGGTAGCAGGGCAGAACAGAAAACCGTGGAGAGTCCTTCCCGACAACTAACTCGTTAAAATGTTTCTTGGGATGTTCACTATTAGAAATTTACCCAAATATACTGAAAAAATCATACACCAAACAGCCCACCAGAGACCTAGAAGGAGATCATTTAAAAGTCATGTATGAAAAGCTCACGTAAAATATGCCGCAATTTAAATAAACCAAACACCAGTATGGCCTGAGAAACAAAAGGAAGAGTTTAAGCAGCACCATTCAGAGTATGCTTGGGCTGAAGGTAAAATGCTCACCAAGGACATCAGACCTAAGAAGGGAATGAGTTCTACTCCTTGATGGCAAAAGTGAAAGGGGCACTGCAGTAGTGAAGCTCAACAATTTCTTTGCCTGACTTTACTGCTGAAGGTTGGGCAAATTTCCATACCTGACCACTCTCTTTCTAGCAAATAAGGAGAGGAGTGAGATCACACCAGAAGATTAAACCAAATGGGTAGGTGAGAAGTTAACATGCCACTCAGGTCAGATGGCATTCTCCCAAAAGCTCTAAAGGAACTAAAACATGAATTGCAAGCTGCTGGCCAACACATTCGGCATACTGTTACCAACAGCTGTGGTGCCAGAGGACTGCTGGTTGTCTGTGCGCCTAGACAGAACTAGAGAGGGCATCTCACCTCCTCACAGATAAAACGGTGGCATCTACAGTATGGAGTAAGATCACTAAGCATGATGGATGTGGGTCAGGCAGATGTCCATGGGGAAATCTTGCCTCACTGGGATGCTGGAGTTGCACAAAGGTGCCACCAGGCTCAATGAGTTCTCAGACAAGAAAACAGAGATGACGTCTTTGCATTTTCCAAAAGCCTCCACCAAGGTCTCAAATCAAAGGCATTAGAGAAACTAAGTTTTTGTGAGACTGGACTAAGTTTCCATTTTCTGAGTTGAAATCTAGCTAAAGGATTGGACATGGAGGGTGAGGAAAAGCCAGCTGTAGGTGTCCCCAGGGATCATAGCTGAGAACTGTTTACGCTGATTAGTTTTATCAATGATTTGGAGAAGGGAATGGACAGCAAAATCAAATCTTTGTGTTTGGAGAAGATGTTAAAGCATCATCTCCAGAAGGTCACCATAAAACTAATCTAGTAAGAAAAGAGAGCAACAAACCTGTCATATCAATTTTAGAGAAGGTAACTGGGTAGTGCATGCAGAGAAAGATGATACTGAATGTTTTATGCTTTCACACATACTGGGGGGGGGAAAGGCTTGCTTGTCTCCTTTGTTTTATAATGAAACCACTCATTTGCAAAATCTCTCTTGCTGACCTGCTGACCAATCAATTTATTTTAACAGTTGGTGAGGTCCTCATATTATCTGGAACCATTTCTCTGCTTCAGAGTTTGCTCTGTTTTCAACTCAGCAACTGGAACAAAGGTGAACAAGCACGCAGAAAGAAATTTGGGGATCTGCAAATCACCTGCAAACCTTCATTGCAGGTAGGTTTGGAAAGGCATGAGTTCTGTCATAAAAGGGAAAGAGACAAGAAAAACCTTTGAAATCTCTCATTTTGAGAAACACGGTAATGCTTGCGCTCTCTTAATGGCAGACAGTGCTGCCTGCGTGTGACATGAAGAGAGCGTGGATGAGCAATCTGTGCCTCTAAACCGTCCAGGTTGCAGGACTGAAAAGAGCAGGATTCTAAAGTGAACAATTGCTTTTATTTTCTTGAATCAGCACACACTGCTGCCAGCTGCAGCAGGGCCTCGCCTGACAGTCCTGCCCCAGCGTTCTGTTTGCATCCTGAGGATACAGCCAGCAGCTGTTTGCCCATACAGGCTAATCACCATAATATCACTAATTAACAGAAAATGGTGCAAGGAGCTCCAGTGTTTCTCCTTAGTGATTCTAAAAATGTCAGCCCTGAGTTAAAGATCTAAAAGCTGATGGTCACATATATGGAAAAAGTGAGGCGTTAAACACCAACCATATCAGTAACGAGTCAGTGCTAGTGTTAGCCTTCCCCTTTTTGGCACTGCACAGCTTTCCAAATGTACCTTCTGTGCTTACAGAATTAGAGAATCACACAATGGTTTGGGTTCAAAGGGATTTCCAAAGGTCCAACCCCCCTGCAGTTAGCAGGGACACTCTCCACTAGATCCAACTGTCCAGAGCCTTGTTGAGCCTGACCTTGAATATCTCTATGGATGGGGCCTCAACCACCTCTCTGGGCAAACTGCTCACTGTCCCACCACCTTCACGATGCAGAACTTATTCCTAACATCCAACCTAAATCTTCTCTAATTTCAAACCATTGCCCCTCATCCCATCACTGCAGGCCTTCAAATGTTAGGAATCAACACACAATGCTGATCACAGAGGGAAGGCTGAAAGCTGAAAAAACTAGGTAAGAACAGCATATATTCAGCTTTTTCAAAGGCAGAGGTGGGGGGAGACGTAGATACATCCAAATCTCCATGTTTTTATTACACTAATCTAAGAGCATCTATCCAGTACTCACTGCGTGATTTTGTCTGGAGGAGCTGATATATTAAACAAAGCTTTGCAAGTTTTGCAGTAGTGCAGCTTACAGAATTAATTATATTTCTGTACTCTGTGTAGACATAATGCAAACAGGAGAAAAACTCAGATACACAGTTTTGGTTTGGAGTTCATTCCTAAACTACCACTCACTCCATGCTTATATCAATATTTACTACAAGATGATTCACTTGAAATCCTGGATGGATTATATTCTATCTCCTAGTGAGTCAATGAAAATTCTTTCTACAGACAGCTCTTCAGTAAAACCACAACAGCACGAAAATGTTTTTTACCTTCTGGGAAGTCTGTGGTCTCTTCTGAGTTTACAGTTACATAAGCACATATGATGTAAATTATCTCCTCACTACTTCTCTGAGGACAAGATAATGCTCTGGTGGTGGTTATGTACACTTCTATTGTTACTGTAATTGCCTTGAAGGCTTAGTCCACAATATGAGAACCGCTGAAGCTGTATGAGGCTAAGTCACGAAAAAGAAGTAGCGGAGGTCACTTCATAAAGTTTTGAACAGTTCAACACTCAAGGTTAAGTACCATCACATCACAGAATGGCTTAGGTTGGAAGGGACCTCAGAGATAATCCACCCCAACCTCCCTGCCATAGACAGGGACACCTCTCAGCTAGATTTGGCTGCCCAAGGTCATATCCAACCTGGCCTTGAATGTCCCCAGGAAGGAGGCTACCACAACCTCCCTGGGCAGCCTATTCCAGAGTCTCAGCACACTCCTACTGAAGAACTTCTTCCTAAGATCCAATCTAAACCTTCTCTCCCTCAGCTTCCAACCATTCCCCCTGTCACTTATGAAAAGTCCCTCTCTAGCCTTCCTGTATAGAATAGAATAGAATCAACCAGGTTGGAAGAGACCTCCAAGATCATCCAGTACAAGCTAGCACCCAGCCCTAGCCAGTCAACTAGACCATAGCATTAAGTGCCTCATCCAGGCTTTTCTTGAACACCTCCAGGGACAGTGACTCCATGACCTCCTTGGGCAGCCCATTCCAATGTCAATCACTCTCTCTGTGAAGAACTTCCTCCTAACATCCAGCCTATACTTCCCCTGGCACAACTTGAGACTGTGTCCCCTTGGTCTGTTGTTGGTTGCCTGGGAGAAGAGACCAAGCCCCACCTGGATCCCCTCAGGTACTGGAAGGCAGTTCTAAGGTCCCCCAGGAGTCTTCTCTAAGCTGAACAACTGAAACAGAAACAGTAGTCTACTGAACCATGCTGTCACATGAATTCTGCCCTCTCCCACAGTTCTTAGGGCTTATCATGAAATTGATATTAAAAAGAATTACAGTACTATCTCTCTTAAAATCCAACGACACCTCAATTTTATTGAAGAAAAAAGCAAAATGAGTTGCCTATCTCAGAGGAACTCAGTTTGATCTTGCAAATGCAAAACGATTACTGAAGTTACTTCATTGAAGTCTGAGCACTGCAAGACTTCCTGAAAACTGGCTTCTTGGATACTGCCAGCTCAGCAGGAAAACAGCTTTATGTCCGTGCAAGTTGTGCTTTCATCACATTAAAATATGCAAACATTATTGACACCACATTTCCTTTGGGTCATGAAAGCAGTGATTCCTGAGAAAGGCTGGTTGCAAAAAAATTATTTAGTAAAGATGATCACTACACCAATAGTTGCCTATCATCACTTCTCCAACTCATTATGGCTTATCTCACCAGCTTATTAAGTAGTGCATTAAAAACTGTAAAGCAAGCCCAAGACAGTCACAGCTCCCCATCCAGTTCCCTCCGTAGACACATTTCAGTGTGACTGATCGGCTCTTTCATCTTGGAGCACGTAGACTATAGACTAAGTTGTGATATTTTTTGCCATGTGATCTCTGCAAAATAAACCACGCCAAATGTGGCAGCAAACTATTCTCAGCCTGAATAAAATTTCTATCAGGTTTAAGAAATAGTGTCTTTGGTTCATCCCTGCTCCATCACATTTACAGACACAGTCTAGACACATTCGATCTAGAAGATGTCCACTAAAAGAGAACATCTTCTATATACTTTCTGAAGAAATTATACTCAAGGCAAAAAAAGTTGAAAATATTGAACTCCTGTAATGTAGTGACGCAGAAAAGGCATCCGAAAGTGGGTACGATTAAGGAACAGTCAGAGAATCGTAGAATGGTTTAAGTTGGAAGGGACCTCAAAGATCATCCAGTTCCAACCCCCCACCACAGGCAGGGACAACTCCCGCTAGAACAGGTCGCCCAAGGACTCATCCAACCCGGCCTTGAACATTTCCAGGGAGGGAGCAGCCACAACCTCCCTGGGCAATCTGTGCCAGTGTCTCACCACTCTTTTCACTGGAAAGAACGTCTTCCTAAAATCCAGTTTAAATCTCTCCTCTGCCAGTTTAAATCCATTACTCCTCATCCTATCATTACATGACCTTGACAACAGTCCCTCCCCAGCCTTCCAGTATCCCCCTTCAGATATTGGAAGGCCACTGTAAGGTCTCTCGGAAGCCTTCTCTTCTGCAGGCTGAAAAGCCCCAACTCTCCTCATGGTCCAGCCCCCTGATCATCTTCCATGGTTCTTCGCTGGACTCCAAAGTCCAGAGTCCAAAGTCTCCAAAGGACAGTCTGAATTCCAAGTTCAGAACTCAGGCTAGATCAGGACGTTACTAAATACAAAATGTCAGAATTCCTTAGACATGAAGTGAGAAACTGTGCATCCAAGCTGGCTTTCCAGTGTGTATATAGGAACACATGTGTGTGTGAAGTAAAGCTGTGTGTAAGCAGTCAAACAAGAGGAACTTCCAGAGAAGCTAGTGTCTTTCTGAAATGTGATTTCATAATGCACTATGGGCTGGATTTTTTTTTTTTAAGGTCGATTTTATGCATTTAAAAAGAAACCATTCCCTTTCCCTCTGGGGCAGGATCAGCAGTACCAAACCAATTTGTGAACATCATTTTTGAAGTATGATGCTCAAGAAATAAGATTCTCGACGAGGCCTTACCGACGCTAACAGGAATGAAAGAATGACTTTTAGCTAGCTGAAGAACAGATGCTTCCCTGCCCTGCCATTCAACTGCACCCTGGTTAATTCAGTGCAATTCTCCAATTTGTCCAAAGCATTTTGAAGTCTAATTCAGTTCTCCACTGCATCTGCACTTCTCCTCAGTATCACAAGCCCACGTATTCTTACTATGTAACATGATTTACATTAATCTAGAAGATAAACTCTCAGAAATTATCAATATGCTTCAAAACATCAACATATTAACATTGCAGGAGGAGGAGCACAAGTTGCAAATAAAATCAGAAAAAGAATCATCACTTGGCCTTGAACTTTCTTACTTCCCTGCAATGAAGGCAAAGGCAAAATAGACTTAAAACCCAAAGTAACAGAATTATTTGCATCAAGTTGTGAAGCATCTTCACAGGGAACTTTTAATTGTTTAGATCAAGTGGAATAATGAAATGCAAGAGCTCTACTTTTCATTAAAAAGACTGAAAGTGACAAAGAAGCAAATCAGTTAACACCAAGTCTATAAAGGAAAGACTGAATAGACTTACATTAAAAAACCTCCAAAGAACAAAAATCACATAAGCGGTGGGATCCAATTACAAAATCAATATAGTTTTATTCAGTGTTTCCTGTTATTCATTGATGAAAATACTCCACAGAAAAGCTTTATTGATCAGTAATAAGGCTAGCATGTCTAATACTGAAATTCAGATCATTCTGCAATTCTTTCTTTAGCTTCTCAAATATTATTTTCCAGGTCTCAGAGGAAACATGACACCTCCTATAAACAGAAACACTTCACAAGTCAAAGCTCCCAGTCCCGGCATCAAAAGCAGTTTACCTCATTGCATTTACTTATTCTCCTCGCCACAATAAGCTGAATCATTCCCCGTTTGTTTCCTTCAGTGGACATGGATCTCCTTAATGTTTCCATAGCATCTTGGTTTGTTTTGCCCAATAATGATTCTCCATTTACTGCTATTAGTTGATCATTCACTCGAAGCCTGCCATCCTGGAAAAGGAAAGATTACAGCTAGTTACATGAAACACACACAAAAGAAGCTTAGTCTGCTGGGGAGAGGAGGAGAAAAACAACAACAACAACAACAACAACAGCAAAAATAAAAATAATCATAGAACCACAGAATCAGCTAGGTTGGAAGAGACCTCCAAGATCATCCAGTCCAACCTATCTCCCAGCTCTAGCCAATCAACTAGACCATGGCACTAAGTGCCTCATCCAGGCTTTTCTTCAACACCTCCAGGGACAGCGACTCCACCACCTTTGGGCAGCCCATTCCAATGGCAAATCACTCCCTCTGTGAAGAACTTAAACAGTTATGTTTAGTCCTAATAGTTTATGGCCAATTGAACTCTGGTATAATAGCTTATATTGCAGCCAGTATTGGAAATGCCTATTCTAGTATAGATTTTCACTGCAAGCCATTATCATAACCTGCTGGCACAAACAGAATACTAATTGAACCCTACCAGAGATGCCTCATATCCTTCCCAAGAATCTAAAAGGTCTTTTTCAAGTCTGGGATGTGCAAATGTGAATCTGAACAGAAACCTAAATGTTACCTCTGACAGTCAACTTGGGATAAACTCATTACAGTGCAGTCTCATTCTTCTTGAATCTGTGACTACTCTAAAACAAGCCTTATTGTGGAACAGGGAGGAAGAGCAAAGCAGACAGATGTTCCCTCTTACCTTGGATGCTGCTCCACCGTTAATGATGGACTTGACGAAGATCCCTAAATCAGCATGGTTTTCTTTTGACCGGTTACCTTTGACGCTCACGCCAAGCCCAGCTGATCCAGAGTCATTCAGTGGAACCTCAAATGTCAGGAATTCCCTGGTGCCATCAGGTGTGAGGACAAGCTCCTCCTCTTCTGCTTTCTGTCAGGAAGATTAGCATGGGATTACAGAGCAGCATTTCTCTTGGGGAATTCTCCTTCCTCTACAGCTATTAGCATGAAAAGAAAAAACTTAACCTGCTTTTAACTACAATGCCACAATATTTCCCACAGTAATTATTTGAAGAAACATGCACAAATTGTGTATTTTTCAATCACTTCCAGCTGATGCCTAGATTTAGAAATATCTTACATTTGTGTCTAAGTGCTTCTCTGTCTAGCACAATAATTGAATTGTGTGTCATTCCTGAATGTGCCATTAATACCAGCTCACAAGTAAGCTGCTATTTCATTAGCCAAAAGAGGGCTGTATCAGAAATATTTTCCTACTTGCAAACCTACAGAATCTCCTAAATATCATCATCTATGGTAGTTTTACAGTCATGGGGAGAAACTAAGTGCAAGGAAATTAAATTCAGAAATTACTCCTTCACCTCATTTAGTTTAAAACTAGCTGTGTTAGGTAAAACAGAAAATTACACAGCTGAGGTCTGCCACGACACCTCTCTGCTATCGTCAGGTTTAGTATCACATCCAACTCTTGAGTGCCAATTTTCTTTCTTTCCCAGCTCTCTCCTTCACCTCTGTGCCCCTACCTCTACCTTTTGATCTTTGTTAGCCTATCTGGGACAATCCCAGATTTTGAGCACCTGGAATAATGGCCCCAGGCCTGCCAGAGTCCCCAGCAAGGAGGTGCTCGCTGATGCCCTTACATGAAGCCGTAAGTTGTGCAAGTGATGACCAGCCTCTTGCTTCACCCTCTACGAAGCACAGTGTGGCAATGAGCTGGGAGCGGGAGCCTTGCAGTGTCCCCTGTCCCCACGGGGAGGTGGCACTTGTGAGGGCAGCAGCGTGGGGGCACAGAGTGACAGCAGCATCAGGACCCAGGAAAGAAAACAGGGAGGCCCTAAGAAGCAGTGCTCACATACAGCTGGCTGTGCTGAAAGGAGGAACAGAAGAGATGAGCTACTCAGCAGCCCTGTCCCTTGTGGTAGGTGATGTCCACTTGTCTCTGATCATCTTTCAGTTATGACTAAGCAATTAAAACCACTTTTGGTTGTAACTTCTGCGAACAAAATAAAATTCATGCCCTTATAGGCAGTTCTCTGCAGTGGACTCAGTGTCTGGCCTCCAGAAAGACTGGTATGAACCCAGTTGAGCTGTTGTCTTCTCCTCGACATGAAGGAGTAAGAGAACATCCACCAGAAAGTGCACACTAATATCCCAGAGTCAGCTGTTCTTCTCTGGAAGAATTAATCTGACCAATTTTTTCATAACCTTATCAAATACATCACCTCCCTTACTGACACTGATTTCATAGTGACTTCTCCCACATCGCTCTCATCTATTTGTCCTGCTCTGGCAGGGGGGCTGGACTCGATGATCTCTCTGGGTCCCTTCCAATCCTTGACATCCTGTGATCCTGTCATTTGCAAAGCTTGCTCCTGTTTTTCTCCTACTCTCAGCTACTTGGAGCAAGATACAAGAAGTCAATGTGTGTGTGCTGAGCTGTCTCTGTTTCCCAAGACCCAAAGAAACGCAAAGCTGACAGGCTGTTCTGAAATCCAAACACAGACCATAGCAAAGCTGGATGCGAAAGCCATGTGGAATACAGCTGACTGAGATGATCAGTTTGGGCACAAGCATGCTAGTTGTGTCACTGCTGACCTAGAAACAGTGTGAAAATGTCAGATGGGAAGGCAGTCAGACTGCGGAGAAGCCCAACAGCCAAGGGAAGGAAAACAGGTGCTCTGTCATTTCCAGCTTGCTTAAAAGCACAAACCTTAATGTGCTCAGCAGACCTCTCCTTGCATTAGACACTATTAGCTCACCTCTAACCATCTGCTTTTTTTATAACAAAGCCTAACGTTTCATCAATTAAAAACCATCAAAATCTAACACCCACTTATCCACATGCCATAGCTGGGCTGGCTCGCTCATGACTCCCATCGTCCAAATACATCTCCTGGCCACACGAAACATCCTGATTTGTGCTAGCTGCTAGCAATGGAAAGGTGCCCTGCACACATGAAGTGAAATGCTGGATCTAAAAAACATTTCCCAAATTTTGGGAAAATGGCAATCCTAATTTCCTGTTTGGGTCACAGAAGCACCAGTTCCAAGCATACATTTGAATGCATCCTTCATCAGGTGGCTGCTGAATAAAACAATCTGAGACAGATGCACGTTACATTTCAGTTTCTGGAACGCTGATCACTTTCATACTCCTTAATAACTAGTTGTAGGAATAAAAACTCACAAGCCAAATGGGAGATGAAGCCAAAGCAGGATGTCTGGGTAATCCAAGGAAGTACCTAAGATTGGTACACTGTAATTTATTACTGATATCATAAATGTACAATTAATCTCCCCTTGCCCCAGTATTTTATATCTTCTGAAAAATCTGTCAGAACATCAGCCACAGTGATCTCCCTTCCAGGACAGAGCACTAAACCGCTTCCCAACGCAGCCTGCACCCATCAGGTGCACTTCTTTATGCCAAAGACAGAGCATCTGGGTAAACATTGCCAAGGGCTTGGCTAATGGCCTCTATACTACTACTCTTTCACACTGTTTTAAATGTGAGGCTTTGCTTTGCTTGTTTTCTACAGTCCCAAATACAGACAGAAGCCAGTATCAGGCTACAGACACCTAAGCGTGCAGGTGAAACTTACGGCTTAAAACGAGAGTAGAATACTCCTTAGCAGTTTCACAGGAGTAAGTAGATTATACTCATGAATAGATGAGAAACAGCAGCCTCAACACTGGGACAAAGTGTTGAAGCTAAGAGAAAATTGCTCAACTCATCCAAAGGAAAAAGCTACCATTACTGGGCTAAGGCTAAGTGCTTTAGGCACTTAATCTGGTAGCTTTTTCCAACTAAACCAGCTTGTTTCACCACCATACCTCTGTCCACAATTTCAGGAGTGGCCTTTTGCCATCTCCAATCTGTATGTCATCTATCAGCACCGTACACTTGAACATAGGTTATAAAAAGAGAATGCTAGGGAGTGGGGACAGATGTTCCTTTTTGATATCCCACCATTGTAAGACTAGTCAGGAGAGAAATGTTGCTTTTAAGAATACTGGACATGGATATGAAGGTACCAACCAGCATTTGTGCCACACCATGGTACTAAAGAAGATCTTACTACATATATGATATATTGAATACAACTTCATACATAAAAACCTTGGAACAGAACTGCACTGTGATCAGGAACCTCTAACCATGTTATAAAGGAGCTATTCAAAAAGTGATCAGGGGGCTGGAACACCTCTTCCATAAGGACAGTCTGAAAGAGTTGGGGTTGTTCAGTCTGGAGATTATAAAGTTCCATGAAGAACTGACAGCAGCCTTCCAGCACCTGAAGGTGGTCTACAAGAAGGCTGCAGAGGGAGTCCTTCCAAAGGCCTGGAGTGACAGGACCAGGGGCAATGGTTTGAAATGAGAGAAGAAACTGGATGTTAGAAACAAGTTCTTTACCATCAGGTTGGTGAAACGTTGGAACAAGTTGCCTAGGGAGGCAGTTCAGGCCCTATCCTTGGAGATATTCAAGGTCAGGCTCAACAGGGCTCTGGCCGACCTGATCTAGTGGATGATGTTCCTGCTGACTGCAGAGGCTCGGACTAGATTACTTTGGGAAGGCCCTTCCAACCCAAACCATTCTGATCCTATTCTCACAGAAACAAGTGGGACAATTATACCCTAACACCGTATTTTCCATCAAAGATATAAAACCAGAAACAAATCAACCAACAAACAAAACCTACGATTGGTTGTACCCTTTGTTCCTCAAAGCCCTTTGGAGTACAGAAACATCACCTGTAAAGCAACTCTCCCCAGTCAACTGAATATCAGCTCTTCTAAAAAAACCAGCAATATCTGTGCTGAAATCATGTTGAACATTCAGTATCCAGGTGTAACGAATCAGAGAAACTCCCTAATACGTCCATGAGACAGCATAAAAATGCACAAAGATCTAAAATGCAGCATTTAAGAATTTCAGCTGAGAACACAATCGCTTCCTAATTGCAATAACTTCCATTTGATCTTGATACACTCTAAATGAACAGCTTCACCCTGTCAATCAAACGTCTCCACACCATTTTCATGATTAGTTGATCTATGGGAGAAATTTATTCTTTCATATAGTTTGACAGGCCAGCAGTAAACACGCAAGCAAAATCATGTACTGTGAACCCTGAACAACAAAAATTCAGCTCCCTTCAGATTTTTCACATGCTCTGTCCAAAACAATTAACAGCAGAACAACATTCTGTTCAGGCAGAGTCAGCTGAGGAAAAGGTCATCTGAAATGACTTGGGCTGGGTGAACAAAGCTACTCAACTATGTAATTTGCAATAAAAATTCTATTGGTGATGAAAAAATGCAGGTGAGAATTTTTTACTAGGTTTTTTTTTTGCTTCAAATTCATACTTAGCATCAATTTGTGCTAAATGACACTCCAGGTAAGCTTTTCACTTTTGAAACGCAACGTAAACGTACTGTAAATTTAAAGATAAACATCCTGACTGGAGCAAACGTATGGCAATGCTTCAAGTGTATACAGAGATGTTTAAAAGCCACAAGCTAAACAGAGGGGGAATTATTTTTCTTTTCTATGTGGCACTGGTTTCTGATCTGATCATAAAGACAGATTTAATTTTACAAACAACATTAAAACAAACCCTGATAGTGAGTGCAGTAAGTTTATCTCATCATATTAGTAAGAGCATCTCTTCCTTACACTTTCATGTTTTACATCCTAAGAAGGAATTTCTTGCCTGAGACTTCTCGCTTTACAGAAATCTCATCAGGGTTCAGCCAGTGAGCAAGTGGCATGAGATAGGTGAAAAAAAGGAACCGAATAGCAACGAGAAACCTCCTCCCACCTAACGGAGGGAAGCAATTTTCAATCAAGCTGGGACAAGTTTCCCAAGTGGCTTGCTGCAGCTACAATTCTGGCTGCATTCTCTCCAGCAAAGTTCCTTCTCTTGCAAGCTTAGACATGCTATCTTCTCAGCAGCTATTAAGGCGCTGGAACTTGTCTGCAAGTTATGTTGTGATTGCTTATGGAGAAAAAAGTTCATTGTGGGACTCTCAGCAAAAATTCAATGCACTCCTGTTTCCCCTCACAGAAGCAATTAAAACCTGTTGCCCAGTTATGGCTATGAAAACATTTACAGGGCTCCTGTATGCACATGTATATGCATGTGCAGATACAAACACACCCTTATATACAGCACAGCGAAATTCACATGCTAAATTATGTAACTACAGCACAAACCCTGCCTAATGCCTCCAATGACCCCATCTACACCTTCACCTTACACGCCCCCAAATCCTGTTGCGCCCCAAGCCTCTTAGCCTCAGTTTAATTATTATTGTGTTAAAATTTTGCCTCACAAATGTGTCTTCTCTCTTCTGAATTCGTCCAGATGGAAAAATCTCATCTTCTTGAAAGGTAAGTTTGAAATCCCATGGCCATGAGAGCTCACCAAGTCTGTGAGGTATAGGTTGTAAAAGAATTGGCAAAACCACAGGATTTGTCATTTGGTTCCAATAATGGGGAATTCCAACCTAACACCACAGCCTCTTCCAGGATACTTTCAGTCTTAGAAATCACTCCCAAGAATGTTTTTTTTTAATACAACACTGGTTACTTTTCCCCTTTCTCATGAAGTATTGGCGATACTAAGAAATCACCACTCCTACACTGGTAAATCAGTAAAATTTCTCCAAGTACTGTTCTTGTTTTAAACCACAGGATAGCTGCAGGAGAAAGGAGATTTCACTTAGCTGTTGTGGCAAAGACATTTTTGACATCAGAGATTACTCCAATTGTTTTGTTCTCCAGGTCAGGTGGGTGCTGTCATGCCAGGCCACCTTCTGAAGTGAGACGCACCAAAAGATGATGACTCCTTTTCGCCCATACAAATACAGAGCACATAAATCAAACAACTCTAAGGTACCAATACAGCTTCCTTGGTCAACAAGTGTTTCATCAGGGATGATGTTTAGTAGGTGTAAAAATGTAGATGTATTACTGCTGGAGGTAGTGAAAACAGCAATGTAGGTGGCCTGCAACACACCTCTCTAACTTCAGTTGAAACCTTTCCTTGGGAGGAATAACTGAGAGCTGATGCATCCTGCCTTGTGTAGGCATTAAAGATAAATATAACTACAGCAGCTCAATCTGATTTAAAACTGGACCTCCAGCAGAGAAAAGGCTGCCTACTAATCCAATAAGTGACACACACACTCCAAGCAGGTTTCCTCCTGACGTACAACAAGCCCTTTTATCTTTTTTTTCCCCTCCTTTTATTGTTTTTGAGTTTTTTTTCAAATCAAGCAGCCATGTGTTGCATTACAGGTTATAAGGGGTCTGAAGTGTCTACTTAACTGGTCATAAATGACATAGGGCTTAAGCCCAACTACATAACTGAAATTCTTATGCTCACTTTTTTCCCCCAACTCTTCCTAGGTTAAGTATTTTAATACCTCCCATATGTTAGACAAATACTAATGAATCTTATTTGCACATATACGCCAAGCCTCATTATTCATATTAGCTAAGTTAATATGTCACATCTGGGCAAGACCACACTCTCGTTCAAATCAAACACCAGCTGCTGACTATCAAAACCTACATCTGAATTCTGAGATTATTTTTATGGGAAATGTGGTCTGCTTTAATTTTAATCCCATCAAGGAAAAGTTTTTTGCATATTATACATGGATTAACTTTGGTAAGTATTTATATGCAGAAACGCCAGCTTATGAAAATACTGCAAACCAGGCCACTTACATTTCCAGTTATGTCCATTTTAAGGATCTAATTTAGTATTAAAAAAAACCCAAAACTGTTCCATGTTAAAAAATGGTTTTGCTTTAAAAGTTTTTATGCATTAAAAAAAGTTCAGCAAAACAAAAAAAAAAATGTTTTCCAAAGCCCAAAAATTCTAGCATGAGATTTTCATTTAGTATGAAAATCAAAGCTCTGCAAAAGCCCAGCCTTAAGTACATCCACATGTTTGTTATTCATCTCTGTAAGAAGGCTGTTGCTTGTCTATGCTAGCATTATTCTCCCTAATGCTAACACTGATCTGGGCTGACATAGCAGGTTTAAGCAACTGAGATGCTACGTTTCAAAACAACTGATCAGACCACTACAAAATATTTTGTTGGTTTGGAATCTCAAAACTTGACACAGGGACAAGTTGGTTGCTGCTGCCATAATGACACTACATTATCAAGGCCAGCAGACCCTGTTCCAAAGTGTTGTTTCTACTAAAACTTGGTGCTCCTACTGTATGTTCTGGAACAAATAGACCATTGTAAAGCTAACCTCATTTCTTGACAAGATAGTTATCCTAGGGACTGAAAACCAATGGATTAGACTAACAGCAGGTGTCTGTTCTGCCAAAGAAGACTGAGCTACAACTCTCTACCCCATGCTTTTCATAAGGGTATCTAGCTATAGGACAAGGGGAATGGTTTAAGGCTGAGGGAGAGCAGAGTTAGACTGGATCTTGGAAAGTTCCTCTGTATGAGAGTGGCAAGACTCTGGAATAGGCTGCCCAGGGAGATTGAGGTGACTTTATGGTGACCTTCAGTATCTTGAGGGGGACTACAAGAAAGCTGGAGTGGGACTTTTTAGGATGTCAGGTAGTGATAGGACTGGGGGGAATGGATCAAAGCTAGAAATGGGGAGATTCAGACTGGATGTTAGGAAGAAGTTCTTCACCATGAGGGTGGTGAGAGCCTGGAATGGGTTGCCCAGGGAGGTGGTGGAAGCCCCACCCCTGGAGGTGTTTAAGGCCAGGCTGGATGAGGCTCTAGACAGCCTGATCTAGTGTGAGGTGTCCCTGCCCATGGCAGGGGAGGTAGAATTATGTTTCTGCTCTGGCAGGAGGGTTGGACACAATGACCTATGGAGGTCTCCTCCAACCCCTAACATCCTGTGATCCTGTGAACTAAATGACCCTTGTGGTGCCTTCCAACCCTGACGATGATTCTATGATTGTGGAATCCTCCTCCCTTGGAGTGTTGAAGGCTGGATGAGGGCCTAAGCAGCCAAATCCAGTTGAGTGGGGAAGTTGGAGAAGAAGATCTCTGAGGTCACTTCCAACCTAAGCCATTCTATGACTGTAATTCTGTGATTGTTCAAGAAAGACTTCAATGCCAAACAAGCTAGGGATGCAGCTCCCTAGAAAAATCATTATACTTCTCTCACTGGCCCATTGGACATACAAGACCTGAAAGACTAAAGCAGATAGAGAGTGTCTTATAAAATGCCCTTGGAGCACAGTGGTATCTCCTCATTCCTTCAGGTGGTGAATTGTCACATAAAAGGCATAGCTGGCTAATTTACTCAGAATCACAGAGAGAAGCCTGGCAAGCTCAGCAACTGAACCCAGAAACACTGACAGATTTAGCCATGGCATTATCCTTGCACTGGGAAAGAACACAGTGATCACAATGAAATTTAGATAATAACAGGAATATGAGATGTTTGAGTTCAGAGGAAAATAAAAGCCATCCCATTTGCAATTTCTAGCAGGGCTGCTAAACATTTATATATTGTTCCAACACACCAACCACTCTTGTTATGTCACTGTTGCACATCCTGCACTCAGTAAAATTCATAACATTCTGCTCACTTACAGCAATTTGACAGAGAAACAAATGAGAACAGAAAAAGGAAGCTTTCCCATGCTGCCGAGTGCAACAATCAGAAAATGAAATTCTCAATCCCAACTTTATTTTTTTCCCCACTCCCTAGAAAATACTTACTTAAATGATAATTATTGTTTTTCTAGCATTAGGCTTACATGAAAGTTAACTTGCTGGTTTCTGAATTCAGAAAACAAACAGTGAATGACAATTGCCAAAGCAAAAATGTTACTGAAGCACTATTGACTTCCAAAGAGTATGAGGAAAAATTAATTGGCAGATGTTTTACACAGCATAATTAACAGTTCATTTCAATGCTCTCTAACAAGATTAAGATAATTATGCTTAGAAATAGAAAATGTAATAATGATAAATTACTAGTTTTCCTATTACGGTCAATCTCCTGCCTTCCAAGTAATCACCACGTTTAGAAATAGGTGCATCTGCTCCATGGGATCAGCTACACAAATGCCACTGACTTTTGGCTGGGGGAGACAACCTTTCAACCACGATGAAGATTTTCTTGCTTCAGGACTGAATGCAGTGCCTGTTCCACTTATCAGCAAAATGGAAGGTAAAACCGTAAGATTGTAGAATGGTTTAGGTTGGAAGGGACCTCAAAGATCCTCCAGTTCCAACCCCCCACCATAGGCAGGGACAACTCCCGCTAGAACAGGTCGCTCAAGGACTCATGCAACCTGGCATTGAACATTTCCAGGGAGGAAGCAGCCACAACCTCCCTGGGCAACCTGTGCCAGTGTTTCACCACCCTCACTGCAAAGAACTTCTTCCTAACATCCAGTTTAAATCTCTCTTCTGCTAGTTTAAACTCATTTCTCCTCGTCCTGTCATTACAAGACCTTGTCAATAGTCCCTCCTCTGTCCTCCTGTAGCCCCTTTCAGATACTGGAAGGCCACTCCAAGGTCTCCCCGAAACTTTCTCTTCTCCAGGCTGAAAAGCTCCAACTCTGCTATCCTGTCCTCAAAGGAGAAGTGAGCAGCACTGTTTTCACCAGGGCACAGTCAGTGGATAGCATTTGAATATGCATTAGCAATTTGCATTTCTTATGAATAACTGGAGAGCAAAGCTTAAATTCTACCAGCTGAGCAAGCTGCAAAATCTCCTCATGTGCAAGTTCAAGAATGAAAATCTGTACTCTGTGATGGTGTGCAAAATATAAAGCCAAATGCTTTCCTACATGTGTAGTAAAGAAACAACTCCCTCAAGGATTTCAGGCCAGAAATTAAGCTACAGACACCGAGTGCTACAGCACTAGAGTAAGCCATTTCAAAGTAACATCTGCACGAATGCAACTCTTGAGTGCTAATAATGTGTCAATTAATTAGGCTTTATATTTTGGGGTCTCCATACAAATTTGACTTCAGGCCTTCCATTTTCAAGGGTTCTTTCTTTCTTTTTTAATTTCAAAGGTGCATTCTTCTTCTACTTCCCCACAAAGACACAGCAATGAGGAAAAAAAAAAAACAATACTACCATTTTGCCTTGAAATTAAAAACAGACTTGTTTTTCACCTCTGCCTCATTTCTATAGCTTCCCCGCTTTCATCATGCTTTTTTCCCTTGTGTTTTTTTGTTTGGTTCTTTTTTTTTCTCCTCTGCTTTTTACTATCAAGTCCTTGACATGTGGAGACTAAAAGCTCACAGCTAACAGCACAAAGATCAGAGCAGGCACAGAAATAGGAATTGCAAGATTAGAAGTCTGAAATACCTGAAAAGTAGACAGAGGATGAATAAATAGGATTGAGGCAGAACCAAGGAGAAAAAAAGGAAAGCAAAGAAAAACACTTTAAAAAATAATAATAATAAAGTGTGACTGTATTATTAATGTACAGCTGAGGAAAATGAGTTCTGCAGGACTGCAGCATCACACTTATCCAAAGCAAAGTAGATTGGAAGGAGCTAAGTGCAAAAGGATTCTGCACTGCCACCTTTCATGTTTAGTCCAGCTTTTACTCCCAAAGAGGAGCAGGCAAATTTACAGAGACCTGTTGCTCCTACTATTGATCACTGCTGCTCTGTGCCTTCAAATAAATAAAAACCAAAAAAAATCTCCATAATTGGTGGAAAAGCTAAAACATTTTTGACTTGACCAGTCTCCTAGCTTCATTTCCCAACTAGTCAAATCTATTTCCACATGTTTCCCAATTCACTTCCATATCTGAGGCTGGCTAGGGCTTTCTGGCAGGTCCTTCTGAAGCCCCTAGCTACTTGCTTGCCCTCATGGCCATCTTGCATAATCTTATGATTAGCAAGCAACTTTTATCTTGTGTCTGTAGAGAAGAAATGAGACACCCTTATTTTCCTTCAGTATTTCCTTAGATGAAGTCAAGGTGTTGTTCCCAAAAACGGCAGAGAATGGATTTAGTCATGGAATTCTCCACAAAACATTAACTCTGCAACAGATGTGCTACCAATTTATATAAACACCTTGCAGGCAATCTGCTAATCTTAATGAGTTTTTAGGGTAGAATTTCAACTCCTAAAACCAGGACACTTTGATAAGGCTGCACCCACAAATTATTCTCAATTGTATTTAATTACAGATAGAAACTCTGTCCTGGGCTTTGATCTTTGATCTCCTTACATATCAGCAGTACGTGGTAGGAAACCATGAAGATAAAAGCATGCACACTGTTACGTGATGTACTGCAGAGGTACTGCAAGGCATGTCTGAAACAATGAAACATGATTTTGCAAATGACTTTCATGCCAGAAGGACATCAAAAGCCAGAGGGATAAAAGTGCATACTGCTACATTCAACCTAAACACCCATTTTAGCAGTTGCCTTCAACTGGTATGAAACCTTAACAGTATCAACCAATACATACCCTCGACTATCTCACAGAGATGCCTCTCACATCTCTTTACCTAGTTTTGACCTCCCTTTTATCCAAGATACCATCTTGGACGACAATTGAGCCAAGCTTCTGTTTTTCAGCAGCCTAATTGCAAATCCCAGCACGAATCCTCTTAAGTCCTCCATAATCTAATTTTATTATTTAATTTTTATATAGGTATCTAATTAAACAGAGCTTCCTGAAGTTAAGTTTTTTACTAAGATACTGTATATATTTACAGTAATTTAATAGTATTCCCTTAATATTTCATAAAATAAGCCTTTTATTTTGGAAAACCTTCTTACATACATTAAAACTGCTCCCATTCAACTGACTAAAATGAGGTAAACAAAACAGAATACAACCTCAGTATACAACCTGACTGAAACAACACATGCAAACCAGTTTCAGCCTTCAAAGGGTTATACTGGATACTACTTGCCTATAACTTGTTAAAAACATCCAACAAACAGAGGTTTGCTGTAAGCCTAAAACTGCAACTTCAATCCAAACAGCCTAATTTCTGCGTTTGGATCTTGGGTTTCAAACATACAATCATGATTTGAACAATTAGCTCCAACAAGTAACCCAAGCTAACAGTCTGCTCTTAGCATTCCAACTTTATGCCTTTGGCTGTCTACAAAAGATGTAATTTCAAATAGCACTCGAACATATGTAATGACTGAATTGTATATAATATTCCAAACAGTATCTGAAATTACATTAAAAACTGCATTTAAAATGTAAAGCTAGAGAGAGCCATCTACAGTATAGAAGGTGAAAGGAGGATCTGTGAAACCTTGATGGAGAAGTGCCATATCAATGTAAAAACATTTGGGAGCCTTCCAGTATGGAAAAGACAAAGCTCTTACCGTTTCCTTTGGAATTTGTGACTGGCTTTGTTCTGCATTCTAAAGGAAGTAAAAAAAATAAATAAGAACAGGACTACATACAACATACACTACCTATCAGCAGGGGCATAAGCAAAGAGCTCCAATTCTGACATGAAGTGGCAATGGAAAAACGAAGGGTGCTTGGCACACCCCTGGTTTGAATTTGTCTAAGCATGAACTGCACAAGAGGTGAATGAAAAATCTTCCAGTGACCTGAGACCTGTGCTACTGACTTGATCTGGCTGTGAGGGAGGTGGTTTTCTGGCTAAGGAAGAATCCCAGCTGTTTGCACTGTTTTCTGGCCTGTGGAACATTCTTGTTCAGGGGTAATCTCCCTTGGCCTTTGAATTTTTCGTAGAAGTACCTCGGCAGTCCAGATGAATCCTTACAAATGTCTTAAACGAGTAGCACAGATGGGACCCCTCCTATACCTTGCATTCCTCACCTATGGCTCAGTGCACATAAGGCAAACACACATCACTGGAAAACCTTTCTGCATTTCATAACTGATTCTGGAATCACACATAAGGAACTATTACTCTTCCAAGCCCATATCCATCAGATGCTCTTTTGAGCACCCTGCAGCCACCTTGCTGCTGGCTGAGCAATCACTTTAGGGCTAACCAGCTGTTTCTTGCTATTCAGTTGGGCCAAAATGAAATGCTAGAGGGGTTAACAAACTTACATGCTTTGGGCTGTTTTGCAGGAGATTCAAATGACTAAGCACACAAAAAATAACCCAGTGAAAAGGTATCCCAAACACGCAGTTAAACTGCAGCCAACAACCAATAAGGACAAACAAATGAAGTCAACTAGCAAGAGCATGTAAAGGACACACATGCCAGTGGGCATAATAGCTTGTAGGCTACAGGAGACTAACTGCTGACACTGAGAAATTACCTCAGAAGCTAAATAATCTAAGTCAATCCTTCAGTGGGTTCACATCTTCAGCAGCAGGCTCTAAGAAAATCCTCCACAGCAAGCTGTGTTGGGTTATGTTTGGTAACCACAGCGTAATGAGCGTGCACTGGTTAGAAAAGTAAACTCCAGTAATTTGATTTTATTCCCTGCTTCCACATTTTACTCACTTTTACCATGATCTGCTGCACTGGATGATGCCTGTCCATCGTACACACACCCCTTAACCTGACCACACAAGCTACAAAGGTCCCATACTAACCTAAATGGGCTCAGCCTAACATTCTTGTGTAAGTTTTAGACAGCAGCAAGCATTCTCATAGGTCCCTTCCAGACAATCACGGTAACATACACCAAAGACACTAAACTCCACAACTCCCCTGGAATGTTATTATCTTCATTTCACTTGTAAAGAAACCCAAGGATAGGTAACTTTTTAAAAGTCAATCAACAAGACAACTCAAGCCATAAAATCTAAACTCCTCATGTTAGGATTACTATCTGTATAAATGCTACCAAATACAGAATGGTTTTGATACTAAGCAATACTCAGCAAGCAATAGCAATTCCTGCCCTTTATGAGATGGATAATATCAAGCAACATGATCTTATGCAGACAATTTCAGAAACACATCCCATTCAGTCAATATTTAAAGCATGCAAATGTAGCAAATATGACAGAAATAGGGGAAGGATGCAAAGGCAAATGGTTCCTAAGTGGCCAAAGAAGATTTACATCTGAACAAGGTGAACTGATAGGATTTCAGATCATTTCCCTCCCTCCTTCAATACCAATTTTGTTTGTTTGTTTTGGTACACAGATCTTGTAAAAGACATTAGAGGGGCTGGTCAAAAAGACTGTGGTGGGTTTTTGTTAATTCTTTTAAGATTATTTCTTACCAGAGAAGAAAGAACAGCCCTTATGATGGGTTTTAGTTCAACACCTTCCTCAGTAATCCTGCTCCTGCTCTCTGACAGCTGTCAGCAGAGCTCACCTAACATTTTTTCGTGCCAAAACGCAAACACAACGAATCATTTTGCAACAGAGGATCATCACCCTGCTACTGCCAGTTCAGATCTGGCTTGACTACACAGTGCAGAGCCCACCTCCTGCCTAGCACAGCCATGGGCAGATGTAGTTTCCCTGTGCTGCTTTTGAAAAAATAGCTGAGAGCCTACTGCTTGAGCAGCAGCAGGGAGGCTGCTGAAGCTGAACTCATTTAAAGGGGCTGATTTTCTGTTCTTTTTAAAACTGCATCAAGTACTACTACTAAATCTCTCCATTACATCATATCTTTGTTTTACAATTCTATTAAAACAAAATACTCTGCATTGTAACTTCTCAGTTTACTGTAGAAATAATTCCCACAAAATTGAGACATTTTCTTACTTCTGAGTTTATTTAGAAAAGTTAAAAAGCATTTTCATTCACCTTGATGAAAGACAGCAGCAATACTGTGAAAATTACATCATAGGAAATTATACACAGATTGCTTTCACACTTTCTGTAAAAAGATAGGGCATAATATGATTTCAAATTGTTCATTTATCTTCATTTTATGACAACTTTCACTTCACTACCTGAAGTCATGTTCCAAGGATATTAAAAGTGTGGTTTGTCTGCCAGCCTTGCCTGCCACTTCAACTTCCTAGCTCTAATTGTAGATTTGAGAAGTAAAAGGCTGATGTTCAGTATCTTGGAACAGCTAAACAAAAATTCATTCCCTTTGCATTCCAAATAAGACAAATGCAACACAGAAAAATGAAGCCATCTATTCATCATGCTTCTATTTGTCCACCTTCTCACAACGATGCAGCCAATAAGTTATTTTTTAGAGCTATATATAGCTACAAGAATGCAAATAATAAATAATTTCAGTAGTTTAATTGAATAGAAAACAAAGTAAGGCTGCTCCATTCACAGTCTACCTTTTCATAACCAAAATTATCTTGAATAATTATCAGGGAACTATCTGTATACACTGTGCAAGTGAAGCAGGTACAGCATGAACATCGTTTTATTTCCATTGCATGTAAATTCCACAGCAACATTTTCTGAATTATGCTGCTAAATTAATAACTGCAGGGTTTCCATTCCACAGAGATTGCTTTTATAGTCAGAAAAAAGGCTAATGTTTCTTATATATTTCATTTTTTGATAGAAAGGTATTTATATATCCTGGTTTGGCAGTTTTGTATGCTCTGGAATACTGCAGTGAGCACATAGTGGGACAAATGGCAGGCTTTCAAACATAGATTTGTCCCCATGAAAGATATGAAATAATCTACTTGTCTGCATCCATCCAAATCAAGGCCAAGCAATAACTTCTTCTATAACAAACATTTTTACTCTTACTTTTCCTTAGTAACAAATACTTAATCCCAGTAGCATATCAGAAAGAAAAAAAGAAAGAATGCAAAATGTTCTAAACAAAGCAAAACAGCATTGGTCGGTTTTTGTTCCTTCTAGTCAGTGATGGCCACACATATTTACTAGCAGGTGACAAGATGAAATCATTTGCTCATACTCATCTAAATCTCTTAGCTGCTCTCTATTTTACGCACCAGTTCCCTTGGATGGAATGTTTCTTCCTGTCGAAAAATCAGGAGGCCAACAGTCCCTCCCATCTTGGTACTCCGCAGCAAGGAGACAACTTCTTCTTGAGTTTTGCCTGTTAAATCAACTCCGTTTACCTGTGACAAAGGAAATATTAGAAATTGACTCCAAAACAGGAAAAACTTTAGAAATTCACACCAAAAAGTCATGTGGATACTAAACTTCTCTGAAGCAATCTGCTTATTGACCTATTTTAGCTTCCACTGAACAGCCTGAATGCAGCATGCATTCTTCACGTATGAAGACAAATAAGAAGCAAAACAGCTGCATTTCACCTCTCTTCAGCACCAACTGCATACTCTAAAGCCAACTAATTCCACCTATCATTACTTGTTGCAAGAATTTCTGTATAAAAATCCTTTGGCAAAATCAAAATGTGTGATTGAAAACCAGCCTTGTTTCCACATGCCTTGGTGTTATACATATCTTCCAAATATATCTTGCACAATAAATTGTGTCGAAAGTAGATTTTTCCTCCCCCCCCCACCTTAGAAAAAGAAACGTGGAACAGCTACACTTTATTTTGCCTTTTCTTCAGCTGGCCAGCTCCTTGGCCTCCATATACCACTTACTAGTACAGACAGGTATGGAATGCACACAGGTAAATTTCCCACTCTATGGGCTAACTTGAGGAAAGAAGCCAAAGAGCAGTATTTTCAGGCTTTGCTTGTTCAGAAACATTTTGGAAACATAAGGAAATTTGGAACTAAATCTGCTAATGGTGTTAAGCAAAGAAGCGTAGTGCTCAGCAGTAGTCAGCAAACCATCTTTCTCCTTCCCCTTGGAAGATCACAGCTCACACAGCTAAAAAGCTTTTAACTGTTGTCTTAAATGCTTCGCAGTCCTCTTCCACCCAAGTCATCTAGGTTACCTGGAATTACAGTAATTACAGCAGCAATTCAAGCTGACTTGGCCAATTTTGCAGTAAAGTGAAGTTAGGGCTCCAAGAGGCAGTTACAGTCTCAGCTGTACCACCAGTGTCATTTGGCTTAGGGACAGTAATGAAGAGCTGTGGGTGGTAACATCTTATAACACTCCAGCTAGATTTGCAGGAAGATCTCTGCTGTGCACCTAAGAGAAATGTAATTCCCTTGGGGACATCCTCCCCTGAGGGGAGAAGTGGCCTTATTTTTCTGTAGCATTACCTTCCTCTTTCACTGTCCCTTTCAATGAACCGACTAAACCTTTTCAGGGCATTGTCTTCCCTGCTTGGCAACATCCCTGCTGATTTCTGGTCTGTCACTCCACGCTGATTTTAGGTCACTTGTTAGGAAACAATCACTTGGCTTCAACTTAAAGAGCAACATGAGACTATGACACTATATTCACAGATGGATATACAAAGTCATATTTTCATAGTATGTCCGGGTCAGCTCTTAAAATAGGTACATAGTGAAAATGCACAGCCCTTGATCTGTTACCTAAAAAAACAAACCCAAAGACAAAAAAAAACCCTGAACCCCCCCCCCCCCCCAAAGAAGAGTGAGACACTCCTATAAGATAAATTACTAAGAGCCTTCAAGCATGAGCTCTTCCCAAAACACAGATAACCAATATCTGACACTTCATCACCTCAATTAATCGGTCTCCAGCTTTTAGTCTCCCATCCTGAATAGCTGCACCTCTTGGAAGGATGTTTTTCACATAAATTGGAGCAGAGCCACCAATTGGGACATCTCTTGAAGTAATGCTAAAACCCAAGCCTTCTGTACCTGCAGCACAGAACAGAGAAGAATATTGCTTGTTAGAATGTGCATTTGGTACTGCAGATTACTTTCATCCAGCCAAACAGACACACACCTCGCTGCTGTCATCCATGAAAACACACACACATGATGGAAGAACTACTGCATGCGAATGAACGAGAAAAAAAGGCACATAGAGGAAGGCTACAGCTGAAGCACTGAGTGCTGGCACAGGTGGCTCAGCAGGCCCTCCTTGTAACTTGCTGTTCTGACAACTTCCAAGTCACTGCCACATTTCCAACTTTCTATTTCAGATGAGCTGAGTGACAAGGAATCAGAACAAAGCATATCTGATATCCTATCACTCTTTCCCCCCTTGTCAATCTGCATCTTGTCAATGATCTCTTCTCTCTCTTTTGCAATTCTTCCAGCAATGTCAGTTGGCCAACACTGTTGGCCATGGGGCTTTGTCAGCTCATTTGTGGACACTGCCAGGTGACAGACAGAACTCCAGCTCAGTGGTCTCATTTCTTCTGCTCCATGGGACCTCAAGCTGTTCTCTGTCAACAGCTCCTCTGCTCCAGGGCTTCACTCTGGCTTCTCGTTGAGTTCCACCCCACCTTCTGCTACACCGGCAGAGAGCAGAGCCAGGTCACTACTTCCAAGGTCCTGCTGTGCACCTACATGACTGACTGCATTTGGCTAATAACAAAGGAAACCAAACAGAAACACTGAAGATGACCCAGAGAAACCCAGAGAGGAGGTCCAGTCAATATGGCAAACGAGACTCGCTTGTATTGCAAATAAATTATGCCCACAACTGGTTACCGCAGCATACCTTAGGACCCCACCAGCTCTGGGATTCACAAACCAAGAGAACAAACAAAAGGTTTTCCTCCTATGCAGAAAGCTCATTTGAAATCCTCCCTTTGATGCAATCTGTACAGTGTTATCTACAACCTTTGAAACTCTGCACTGAAACCCGCCCACATCTCTCCCATCAAGTCTGTTCAGGACACTTAACCTAGCATGAAACCAGGCAGTCACTCAGCAGAGAGCATCCCTGACAGAGTGTCAGCATCTACAGCTTCCATTTGAAACATCTCAGAGGTTGTCAAGATATGTTTACAGCTAAAGCTCACTAGCTAGACCCACACATGTCCAACACCTACATCTGATCTAACCTGCTAAGGCAACTCAGTAACTGCAGGCAGCTGCACAGCTCACCCCTTCTAGAGAATCATGGTGGCAGACATGAGCCAAGCTTTGATGCAGCTGTTCCCAGCTATGATCCCCAGGAAGGTGAACACAACCTATGTGAAAGGCTTGTATTGGGTTTGAGAGGCAAGGGTTTGGCAGCAGGGAGGGTACAGGGGTGGCTGCTGGGAGAAGCTGCAAGAAGATTCCCCTGTGTTCAATGTGGACAGTGCCAGTCAGACTCAAGACAGACCTACTGCTGCTCAAGACCAAGCCCATCAGGAACAGAGGCAGTGCCTCAGGCACAACTTCTTTTATCCTCTTTTTTTTTTTAGATGTGAAAAGTTGGATTAATTTCTCTCTTCCTGTCCCCCGTGTTCTTTTGCTAAGTCTACTCTTTTAACTGAGCACATTACTATTCACATATGAAAAGAAAGCAGGAGTCTAATATAGTCAACAGTAGCCTACACTGAGATTTCAGAAACCTGCAGAACTACATCTGATTAAAATTTAGAACCTATTATATTACCAAGATGACAATCATCTTAAGAACTAAAGTGACACATGTCAAAGGGCTGAAGGTGACATAACCTTTTAAAATCTTCATCACATGTATAAGCTCTCACGTGCACACGTGTACATGCAGCTCGTTCCTCTAGGCAAACTGTGGTGGGACAACCTCTCTTCCTTGCAGCATTCAAGATAGCTGAAAATTTGACCTTTCAATTTGAAAGCCTTCATCCACTTTCAGGCTGATATAAAATTTATCAGTGCTATTACAGAGAGACAGGAAAAAAATAGATCTTTTAAGATCCATATTTTACTTCAGAGACCTCACCATTTTAATGATGCTCCCAACGTTCTTTAACTTGCTGCAGCACGTGAAGATGATCTGTGTAAGTTTTAAGTCACATCTCAGCTTTTTACTGAATTTATCTTTTTCTTTTTCCAAAGATCTGTGTGGAACACTGTTCTTCTGAGCACAAGTTTTGTATGCTAAAATGTCTAAAGTAATATCAGAATATGACTGCACACTCAGGACAGTACTTTGCTATTAATAAGCTTAATCCTCACAGCCTGATTACGATGTCATTACAGATGTCTGGTTCCCATACTCCAATTTAAACCCCCAAAGAATAAAAAAAAAAACAGAAGTTGAAATACTCACATTACAAATGCACACAGGATATAAATTTGGACTGTGGCATTTTCCGCTGTCAAATCTCCAGAAAGGCTTTACCAAAGCCAGCAGAACACCACAAATCCACACTGAGCCCAGATATTAGCAGAAGAAAATTTTAATTACTTGTTTCTGCGAAAGAAGGGGTCTCAGCTGAGCTACATTTTACTATGCTGCCCAGTCCAGCTTTGCATAAGGCAGCTTTTCCTTCTGCCTTTTCTCCTCCTCATTTTACCATGCATGCACTACAGCTGTCCTTGGCCATTTAACACGGCTTCATTAACTCCTATGCTTACCATATATAAATTAGAAGTTCACAAGACTGGGAAATAAATGCATGTAACAGAGGCCCAAAATAAATATGACTTCTGTGACTGGATTGATTTAAAGATTCTTTTTCTTTCTGTACACAAAATTGATTAAGTTATCTCTGGCCCCTGCCTTTCAATTCTCCTGTTGATAGAAATGCATATAAGATCTCAGTAATTTCCTCTTGCTAAATCCTTCTCATTTCTTAAGGTGCAATACTGCGTTATAATCACAGAATGGCTTAGGTTGGAAGGGATCTCAGAGATCATCCACTCCAACCTCTCTGCCCTGGGCAGAGACACCTCTCAACTAGACTCAGCTGCTCAAGGACTCATGCAATCTGACCTTGAGTAGTTCCCAGGGAGGAAGCATCCACATCCTTCCTGCCCAGCCCATTCCAGAGTCTCACCACCCTCACACTGAGGAACTTCTTCCTAAGATCTAGCTTAACTCTGCTCTCCCTCAGATGCAAACATTCCACCTCGTCCCATTGCTTAGTCACCCTTAGGAGAAGTCCCTCTGCAGCCTTCCCATAGGACCCCTTCAGGAAGCTCTAAGGTGCTTCCAGAGTCTTTTCTTCTCCATGCTGAACAACCCCAGCCTATCCTCATAGCAGAAGTGTTCCAGCCCTTGGATCATCTTTGTGGCACTCTTGTGGCTCCACTTTTGAAATTCATTTCTCAAGGTCACTTAAGCAGCTTGGGAATCTACATGTTCCATTTCAAAAGTGACAAAGCTTCCTACTGCATCTGAACAGGAGTTCTAGAGTAAGTCTAAGAGAACACTTCAAAAGAGAGCTGAAATAAATATTTAGCATGTCAGTTCAGTTCAAAGTCTGGCTCAAGAAGCTGTGGGAAATCAGGAGAGTATGATGAAAAATGCATGTAAATCTATACACTTCAGATACGTGATGCGAGATATTTTCTAGTCAGGCTCAGGGTCTTGTCTTGTAAACCAAGATAAGGCCATTTTCAACTAGCATGCTGCTGAGCTCATCGTGGCATCTTATTTGTCTCTCCAATGACTTACTGCAGAAAGGAAGCTGTGGGGTGTCACAGGGCTGAGTGTCAGCAGACCACAACTTGGCACTCATGGAGCTAGCATCAGTTTAAGGTTGGTTCTGTGTGTAAGACAGGGCACTACTAACCACAGCAGGGCCAGCAAGTCAAACAGGAATCCAACAAGGAACTCTGACGAGCAAGGACTCTTGTTATCCCACTCACAGCTAAGAGGAGTTATTAAACGCTGCCACAGGCTCCCCAGGGAGGTAGCTGAATCGCCACCACTGGAGGTTTTTAAAGGACTCAGAGATGTGGTGCTGAGGGCTGTGGATTAGCATGAGATTGGCAGAGCTACAGAATGGTTAGACTGGGTGATCTTAAATACCTTTTCTAACTAAACACATCTCTGAGTCTAATTTAACTATTTTTCTCTGGTGCACTGCATAAAGGTGCCTCCTTCCTCTCAAGACCACCTCCCCCTAGAACATGCCTGCTACCTCCTTTCCATGATAGACCTGTTGATTCCTACATATTTCCTGATGTAAAGTATGCTGCAGTTGTGTCACTCATTCCTTTCTCTTGAAGCTATACTCTTTGTAGAAGGAAGTATTCCTTGGGCCAACAAAGAAGAAATGATAGCAATTCCATGGCTGGTTCTTAATTTGCTCTCTGTAAGCAAGAAGATGTGGACCGAAGTCCTGATGTGCTGAATACTTCAGATCAAAACCAACAATAGGACCAACTTACAAACTTCAGTTTTGACATTTTATCCCAAGAATTATATATTTAATTTAGCTGGACAAATGTAAAGTTACAGACAGAAATGTTCCAATGTAATAAGCATTATACTTAAGGATAACCAAATAAAATTCAGCTAATTTAAAGACTGAGTACTTTATGTTTGTCTTAGTACAGAGGTGCCAAAACCAGTATACATGAAATCTGAGTAATCCAATGTCCAGCTGAAAAAACGTCTTTTGAACACTTCAGCAAGTACCATGCTAAATGCTGCAAGTTGCTCATTACTCAAAGCCCAAGCCTTACAATCATTTCTTATATTAATGGGGTTTTATTATTTGTAAGTGCTGGATTATTTTTTTTTCTCAGTTGCATGGCTTCTGGAATTGTCCTGGTGTATAGGAGGTCAAAATTTGTCCTATTGTATCAGTGGTCTTACTTTTTCTACATGTTAGCTATTCAGAACTGCATTATTTATACATACTATGTATCAGCTTAAATATATATACACACATATAAAATCTAAGCATAGTCTCACTGTCAATCTCTTGCTCTATCTTAATTTGTGTGAGCTATTAATCTACACTGTTATACAACCTTAACAGCATTAGAATATCAGCAATAACCCCTACATCTATATGCTAAAAGTTCAGGCCCTGACCTTTAAAGAAAGATAAACAGATATCCATTTTCATTTAGAACAGCCAACAAACATTCAGCATTGACTGAAACATATGACTGACCTTCTCTTCTGACTTTATTAAACAGCTAAATCCTATGAAAGTTCAGGTTATTTTAAAATATCAAACCGGCAATAAATATTAAGAAATCGTAATTACAGAAGCAGGTAGTAGAAGGTTATCTTAGCATGTCATCTTCTATAAGAGAGCTCATGCAATATACAGACACACAGCTGGCACACAGAAAGAAGCTCTGTCTGTATTGAGTCAATTCTCATATAACACAACAGGTTAAATCAGAAGTGAGTTCCAAGGTGAAGCCTTACATGCTTGCATGCCTTAATGCACCCCATGAGGAGTTTTTAATCTAATGCTGCTAATTGGTAGAATAGCTGCTGTCTGCTAGCTACAAAGAAAGCACATTTTTAAACTATCTATAAAGCCTGTATTATTACAACATCCTTCATTAAAAATAATCAAAGGCAATCAACATCCTTATTGCACTCATATTTATAACAAACTACTGGGGGGCATCTTTAAGTGTTTTGCTTCCTTTTTTACTCCACAGGTGTGTTCTCAGAGTGATGGTGTGAAAGCCAAAAGGGGAGGGCATCTCTCTTTTCACAGTGAATATTAACCAATTAAAGACAGCAGTGAGAAAAAGGTGTCCTTTCTTACGCATTTTTTTTAAGCATCATGCATAAAATCCAGTACACTAAATAGTCCTATCTGCCTACACTCTGAGCTTGGTGCTATTTCTCCATCAGCAGAATTCTCAGATAAGCTAACCCTTAGGAACAAATATCCCCTCTAAACTTCTGAAATCTCTTCCAGCTACAGATTTGAAAGCTTTTACTAGCGTAAGAGCTACCAAAGTTCTCTACTGTGAACTAGAACTTAAAATATCTCCCAGATCACTGCCCATCAACAGGCAGCACATATCCTCACTCCAAAACCATCTAATACATTGCTGCCAGCAATGCTAAATTACATTTCAGAAGTGGGAAGAGTATCAATGTAACAGAATCCAGTGCAACGTGACCACAACCTAACCCTGCATCAAAGGATCCACAGCACATGAAAATGATCTTTTTGCATCTTATGAGCAGCTATAATGCCACATTTATTTAGTGAAAAAAAAAATGTTGGTGCTTTTAAATTACGTGAGATGCACACTGCAACTCTGGCTAGGAATTGTTTTACGTGATGTCCACAGATATAATATATATATGTGTGTGTATTGTGGTGACTGAGAATATTTGTAAGCATGGTGATCCCTTAGTCAATAATGTGAAGTTTTTCCAAGCTGGCTGATCTGAGCTGATGGCCTAAAAAATTCCATGAAGGAGCATCAACAACAGAAGCAAACTGTCAGCTCAACCTTATGTCATCCAAGTTTGTAGAGCTTAAAATTCAGTAACCAGAAAGAAGCAATCTGGTGGTTCATGTGAAGTTCACAGAAAGAAAAGGATAATGATGATGTGACAAGTAGCCTGGTGTCTGCAAAAAAAAATTAAATCTCCACCATTCAATGCACTGCCTTTGGTAGCTTTCAATAAAAGATTTATTAACAGAAATTATTAACACTAAGCACCTACAATGTCCTCAGGGGAACACACTCTGAGTTTGTCACATGGGTAAACTTTTTGCTGTGTAATATAGGCTATTCTTGCTGCTAGAGAATAAATTACATCTAACCTTAAACATGCTGATTTAATGCCATAAACCTTGCAGCATATAAAATCCTTTTAAAAAAATAAGAATTTCCCAAGAGCTAAGCAACATTTGTATCTCACTGTCATTTTACTATACTTCAAACTATCTTAAAAGCATCTAGATGGTAACTATCGAAATTACCAAATTTTCTCCCTTTGGGCATTTAACACCTCATAAAAGTTCCAGAGATGCTCCAATGCAGCTCCATGGGCACGTACAAGGCAGATGCACCACTTTCTCCTCTGCCCTTAAGAGATTCTCACTGCCGTTTGAATTACATTAGCATAAGGACCAAGACAGGGAAACCCCCATTACATGACACCTATTTAAACAGACTTCCACATCCCCATGGAATAAAGAAAGACTTTGGCTGGAAATTAGAAAGTCCAATTTACCAAGCAGATCCAACACAGTCTTCAAATCTAACAGTCAAACCCCAGTTACTCAATCTGAGAAGTCTTGATAGCTGTCAAGTACAGACCATGGACTGTTTGAGTTGATTTATTTATATTGAAGCATTCACCACTCCCCAGGTCTTGGTGACAGAATTTGTAGCATTTGCTGTACTTCTCTATTAGTTGAGAGACAGAAATCAACATTAAACCACTCTTTGGAACAGCCTTTTGCAAACACACTTCACACATCAAATGCATGGCTGGACCCCTGGGGGTGCTGCCAGGGCCAACTTATCCCCTTGGCTTCACAGGCCAAGCCATTACATCTGGCAGGCTGTCCTGTCCTGCCCCATACAATGGCACTCTATGCATGCACACTTCATGCTGTAGGAGGAGCACACTAGTGCCTTACCTTTTCTCAGCTGTATACTGAGCCTCTTCCCTATCTTTTTGGTGTTATATCCACTGTTTGCAGCAGAAGTCAGAACTTTCTGAGGTGATGGCACCAGGCCCGAGGGTGGTTTCCCTGCAGAATTCACGCTATGAGGTAGCTGCGAGTAGGAGTCTGTCTGATCGGACTGGTTACCCGTTCGAGACATTCTCTGTAACGTGTGAAGTCCAGAATTGTTCATACTTTTGCTGTCAGCATACTGGGAGTCAGGGCTGAACCTGCTGTTGTAGTAGGTATTCTTCTCGCCTTGGGACAACTGTTCATACTGCTCTTTATTTGCCGCGGGGACCACATGGAACCAAATGAATGACGTCCGCATGGCTTGGCGAAACATATGCTGTGCTCTAGGTATCAAAATGAACAGAACATCAGCAAATTAGGACTGCCAGGCGACAAGACATTGTCAGCATAATTACTAATGCTAATTAAGTAACGCAAGCTGACAGACACTTAGCACCCAAGCATAAACCATGAAACCCTAATCTGTTCGATAGTCTTCTCGGTCTGCTTTTTGCTAAGGTTTATTGTCATAAGGCAACACAGTGGTTAAATATGGTTAACAATGAAGGCACCAAATATGGGGTTCAGGAAAGGCAAAATTTGAACCACAGCCTTGAAACGCAGACAGTTCTAAGGCAGGACTGCAGTATCCTTCGCTTTTTTGGACCCTGATAATTGTGACCACAGTGACAATAACCAGAAGAATGAATGTTATACTTTATCCAAAGAACATGTACTTCTGTGATATGCTGAGACTGTTTCCTTTACACTTTACTTCTTGTAAGTTAGTAGTCTTTCAGAATACAGCATTAGGAAAGGGGGAAAATGCTCAGTCCTGCAGAGAGACATTGTGCTCTAGGTCATGATCTAAAGTACACAAAGCCCACAAGTCTCTGCACTGACTTAACGAATTGTGATTCAGAATCAAGAACAAGCAGAGATGAGCTGCTTTTAACCACATGGTACAGTCATCTTCCAGTCCAAGTTAGGGTCAAGGAAGTAAAACCCATGTTTCAAATGCATAGTAAGTATAGGACGATCAGGGAAATTATTTTCGTTTTGGTCCTCAGCATGTCAGAGTTTTCAGAACAGTATTATCACCCTGGAATCACTCCTTTTCTGTAAACTTCTTTCCTGCTCTCAATTATTTGTGTGAGAGATACAACCTGACTTCACTTTTAAAAGTCTTTCTGATTCACGGTTTCAGGATTCTGCCAACTTGAGGTGGCGACTGCAGATATTTCTGATCTCTCAAACCTCCCCAGAAATGCCTTCAACTTTCACACCTATAAATGCACAGATACTGTAAAAGGACTAAAACTAAAGTCTCCGTGTTGTCCATTTGCACTGAACGTGATGCACTGCAAGTGTAAGAGCAGAAGTCATATGGGAATTTCAGAATTAACCAATGCAAGAAGGAAAAATCCATAAGGTGGAACAACGATCAGACAAGAAGCCAGGATGCTCTAATGAAAATAATTATTTGCTTGTTTGCCTAATTAAAAAACATTAATGTCCCTTGGTGCACCTTTTTCTTTATTAAAAAGGCAAGCTTAGAGAACTTCTCCTTACTTTCCTCATGTTCCTGCAAGGTGCAGCATTAAATAATGCAACACAAGGTGTGGTAAGTGCACTTACTGTTCAAATCTCCTATTCCGAAGGTCTCCATCGTTAATCCTGACAATACAATCATTCTCACGAAAAAGGTTTTCTTGTTCAGCTTTTCCACCCTTCTCCAATCTCTTTACCAGCAGCCCCAGGGTTCTGGAACATTAAGATTACAAATTAATGTTTGAACAATTTGCAGCATTGAAAATTCTATTGATTTAATATTTTATCACAATTACTACAGAAACTAAGTTTTAAACCTCCTTTACCTTGAAATAAGATGCCAGTTTCAAATAATTGATAAGCATTACCTGAATTATTATCCCTCATCCATGAAACAAAAACGCCTGGGTGAGTCAAGCATGTCATATAGAAGTAAGAACCAAGAGGCAGTGCGACAACAGCATGCCCATTCTTGAAAAAGCCCTCGACTTCTGAGCAGTAAAAGCTCCAAGCACCACACATCTGAGAGCTGTCAGCTTTTCTGCTCCTTAACTGAAGCTGAACAGGTTCAACTTTTAGTTTCTGAATTAGCAGAGAACGCCACAGCTACCACTATCTGCTTCTGTGCAAGTGAAATGTGGGGTCACCTCACGTGGTAAGCAGCCTGCAAGAACGGGCTTGGCAGAAGATTCAGGAACTTCACATGAACCAAACGGTTTTATTTTTAAACCTTAAACTGTTTTCACTGAACAGGATAGAGGAAAATACAAACTTTAATGCCATTTTTAATTCAGCATATTATCTTACATGAATTGGTTCAGTAATGAACGAAAACAACTAGAATTTGATTGTACAATGAGTTGGTCGCCTCTCTCTACTGATTGCCCACAGTGTCACCTTAAGGACATTCTCAAAGAGAAAAGGTAAACAGGTGCCTAACCTGAAACTATGAAATGATCCTGAAGAGTGGATCTCTGAGGTACTGGCAGGACAGTCTGGAAAGTCAATCGTGCTTCTATACCTGCACTCTAGGTTTGAAGGAGGATTCAGTCTTTGGGACTAGTCTTGCATCAACACTGCACTTGATTTGGTTTCGTTTGTTTGTTTGTTTTTAAGAAGACCAGCTTTACATTGAAATCCCACAGGAGGTACCTGTGGGTCAAATTCACATCCCCCAAGTGAAGAGCATCACCTTTTCAGGATTCATTTCAAGGCACTGGCTGCATGGCAGGAACTGCAAGACCACCTAGGTCTTGTAACACAAAACTTGCACCGATCCTAGCACTGCAAGTAAATGAGCAGTCAGTGATGCTTCTCGTGGGCTCAAAAGCAACAGGTGCACCTGAGCAATTCATTAAATGGGTCAGAAAAGCAAACTTAACTTGAACTTATTTCTTCCGCTTTAAATTCCTCATTTACAAATTTATCAGCATATGCAAATAAGACATTTACTTTACAGAACAGTCATACGCTTGCTCCTACAAGGCAGATGAAGGAGTAAGAGAAATGATCCTAGCAGTATTTCCATTTTGGAACCACCTAGAGACATTGAGATACAATGTTGAAAGAATCTATACATGTAAACAGACTGTCAGGAGAAAAACAACAGAAAGCATTTTGACAACACAAACCATCAAAGGAATTTGAGTCAGACATTAACATTTAAGTGTTACTACTCTGTTTCCAGCTGATACAGAATGTTCCACAAACACCTGACTTACTGCACCTATAACCTGTCCAGGACCTGACAGGGCCCATCAAAAGTAAATCTTCTCTACCCTCATTTGGCTCCAGATGGATCAGTTGGATGCAGTCACTGATGCTAACTGTGACTGGGCTTGACTTGAGCTCAGCTGCTGCAGTCAACAACCTGTCTCTTTGCAGTAACACTGATGAGCACAGGGACCGGAAAGATTCCATAAAGCTAACAAATCATTTCTCTAGAGCACAGGCATTTCAGGAAAAAAAAAACAACCACAGCCAATATAGTGTGCATCTGGTCCTACCCATCCCCACCCTAAGCTGGTTTGTGTTTGGAAAGTTGCAACTTTTACAGATTCCTTTCAACAACCCAGCACCTCCCATTAAAATTTAAAAAAGCAAATCTATTTTTTCCATGCTTCCCAAGGCAAAAACAATTCTCCTATGGGATATTCTTCTGTCACCAAGGTGGTGAAGCACTTTTTATTACCTAGATATTTTAGGTGGCTTTCTGTTTGCCTTCCTCACAATCCTCCAATAGTTGGCATGAGGAAAAAAAAAAGTCCTAGAGTTTCACAAGAGTCACACTCCAACGTTAAGAGACCACGCTGTGCTCCCTTCACTCTACTAAAACATGCTGATAATTGTGAAGGTAAGTGCTGACAGAAAGTAAGGCAAAATGCATTTTAAAAATATTGATTTGTTCTGTTGCACTTTTTATTCATTAAAACAGACTCTGAACGTAGTCTCAGATTTGTCAAACTGATCATTCTTTAAAAAAACATACAGATAATTTGCTGTTCACCAAATGCACTGAAGATAAGAGTTAGGAAAGATCATGATAACAAGGAATTACATTACATCTTTTACATTGTTTTGTGTCAGAATTGGAATTTTGATACATATGAAACTGATGGGTAGAAAACAAGTTTGTGACTTTTTCCACACGTGAGTTGTTGCATTGCTCTGTGGAGACAATGTCTTTGAGCCCCAAAATGTAGCCTCTGAAGTGGATCTCTCTAAACAAGAAAGAGATAAGCAGGCAAATATAAACTTGGGAATGCTACATTTAAGGGAAAACCACCAACATCTCTGAGGGGGAGAGGAAAGAATTTGGTCTGCTCCTCCTTTTCTTTCATTTCATGCCCAACAGCATTTTTGATGCAGGTGTGTTCCTCTGTAATGCCCAAAGACGATTGGGAATTTGGATGTGCATGAAATGCTTGCACGAGGGCATACACTGCAACAGGTCTGCTGTTGACAGTCAAACATAAAATATCAAGATAGCTATGTTAAATATCAACCCACACTCCACTCAAAGTACAACATTAAATTAATACTGTGATGATACACTACATAAAATCATTATTTCATCCCACTGTCTCTGTGATTAGAAAGTAATTGGGTTTTGCATAGCACTTTGTTGAAACCTTGCTTTCTGCTGTCTCACGTTCTGAAGTTATATTCAACTATTAGTGTAAGAGGCACCTTCATGCATCATTTGTCACTTGTTAAACTTACTTCACCTAATCTAGTAAAAATATTACTAATCCTAACCAATGGTAAACTAACATAACAAACAAATAAACTACCAAACTTGCAAATAATCTCATTAAACAAAGGCTACAAGCTCTGTTAATGCAAGATCGCTCATCTCAGACACAACATATGGTGCTCATGAGGATTCTGCTTTTAACAAATGTTAGAGCTAGGTTAACCAAGGCAGACAAAGCTAAAATCACTGGGAACAGAGTCAAGGCTGGATGAAAAGCCTGAAACCAGGATCTGCAAGGTGCCTTTTAATTCAACTTTTAATATAAACACATGGGGCAAAAGCTCCTTTTAGACACAGTTCCACTGAAAATTTTCTCTGGTGTGGTTCTGCACAGCAGAGTTAACTCTCCTAGAACATGCAGAAACCAGATGTTCCCAAAAAGATTTAATAACAAAAGCTTATCAATTCCCTAGAATATTTCTCCACCAAACTGTGGTTAGATGGAAGAATTGGTTCTCCAAAAAAAGGCAGTCCATGGTTGTTGCTGCAGTAACTAGAGATCGAGAGAGTAGACCTGATACTGCAAATATGCAATAACCTAATAACTAATTGAATTTTTGAACCCTGACATATACCATCACCATTTATCTGGGTAAGCTGAGGTGTAGTTCTGTTGCAGTTCCAGTATCACATTTCCCACATTAGGAGAAGACAAATTTTGAAAGCCTGCAAACTAAGCTAGTATAAAACACAAAAGTCAGTATATATGAGTGTGTTTAAACACAACCCTGTAGCATAAAAACAAAATGGGTGCATTTGAATTTGCTTAATCTTGTCCAGATTAAGTTAGTCACCACACTTCCCAACAAATTCTTCCATTATAAATGATTTTCAACTAACTCCTTCAAGAATGGGATTAAATATTGTGTGAACCTCAGCAAAACACTCCACAAGTCTACAACCCTATTGAAACAGTAACTAGAACTGGAAATGTGGCACCTGCACTATTTTAGGCTAACATTAGCTGACATAGGGACCGAAGGGAAACACTTCAGAGAGCTCAATCTTTGTATTTGTTTTAAATAGTTAACTGGGAATGCAAACAGCTTAGATTATATCAGCATTTGCACCACAAGGTTCATTACTCTAATTATACAATTAAAATAAACTGGGCTACATGTGTTAAGATTTCAGTTCTCAGTACAAATTACAACCAATGATAAAACTGGAAACATGCAGTGAATGCTTTATTGACATCTGAATTGCCTGAGTTTGTCAGAGCAGCTCTTTGAAACTGTGAGTTCCCCACATGCCATCCAGCTGCATGGAAATGATAATCATCTGTCTTAATAAAAACTGACAGTGTAGATACCATGGAAGTAATACAAATACTACATTGAGCACCTAGAAGCGGATTGGGCCATCGCTGCCCCTCGTACGCACACACTGAAGTTATTTACCTATTACCTACAAGCTAACTGCAATATAATCAAATCAGACAGAACAGAAAATAGCCAATTTGGATGTTTGTTTAAAATCACTAACATGAAAAGGCAAAAACTAGATTAAGTGGCAAAAATAAGGATTGATTGAAAAAGTGATGTGCATGGTTCCATGCAGTGAAAGATCTCTGAGAGGTTCTCCGGGAATATAAACAGAGTAGCTGTTTCCTGTGATGCAGAGGTTAGAGTAGGGAAATCAGCTTGTTTGTTCAAGTTAATTCTCCTGCCTGATCAATGCTAAATTGGACATAAACTCCTTTGCACAACGTTGACGTCATGGCACTACCGTAGAAGCATACAAATAACTTTATCAGCTTTGACACCTGAAGTCTGGAGCCAATTTCCAATCTCTGTTAACTACTGCTCAGCTCTTTGGCTTGAATAATACTTCAAATTAAGTTTACAGAACTTTTAAGAGGCTGAGATCAGACAAAGAAAGCCTCCAAGTCGGCTAAAAGGGTGAGGGAATGGTACACTCATACCACATCTTTTCCCCACACATATGTTTCTAAAAAACTGTGGCCACCACTGTAACTTAAAGGTCTGGAAATGCAGGAGTGCAATAGAGATGCAGGCAACACATGGCTCCTAGATGATCAAACACAAAAAGTGTGGCCAGTCGGTCTAGGGAGGATCTCCTCCCCCTCTCCTGAGATTGCATGTGGAACACCATGTCCGGTTTTTGCCTTCCCAATTCAAGAGAGACAGGGACCTACTGGAGACAGTCCAGTGGAGAGCTATGAGGATGATGAAGAGACTGAAACATGTCTCTTCAAGAAAGACTGAGAGCCCTGGAGCTGTTCAGTCTGGAGAAGAGAAGGCTGAGAGAGGGCCTTACCAATGTCTGTAAATATCTGAGGGGTGGGTGTCAAGATGAAGGTGCCAGGCTCTTTTCAGTGGTGCCCAATGACAGCACAATGAACAGTGGGTAGAAGCTGGAACACAGATGGTTCCACCTCAACATGAGGAGCCCTGGAACAGGCTTACCCAGAGAGGTTGTGGAATCTCCTTCTCTAGAGACTTTCAAAACCCAACTGGATGTGTTCTGGTGTGACCTGTGCAGGGTGATCATTCTTTGGCAGGGTGGTTGGACTTGATAATCTTTCGAGGTCACTTCCAACCCCTACCATTCTGTGCTCACTAGGCAGTAGTAAGGATACTCGGTATGGAGACTGGCTATTACATATGACTTTCATTTCCTTTGTATCCTGACTACAACTTCTACAATGAAGCATGAAATGACTACACCATAAACTCCAGAAAATGAAAGGCACTTCCACTAAAAGCAGCAAGAACAGAAGAACTACAGAACAGAAAAATGTATAAACACTGTTTTGGTCTGGGGATTGTGTACATAACACCACCTACCTCCATTTAAGGGGGTTGGTATTTTTAATAAGGCAATTAAATTCAGACTCTTATTTTGCTTATTGAGACTTCCTTGATATTTTTAAGTCACAACATAAAAACACAGATTAAATAGTTTTTAGCTGCCAGGTTTTAAGTATGTGGTTTATCATGATTTGTGTGGCATGCTTCGGTAGAAAGAGCAGCTGGCAGAGCCCTATGTACTGTTCTGCATGAAAGTAACATTTGATACTTACTAATGGATGTCCTTTATGGGACTTTCAGAAGAATATTCAAATCCTTTCCTGCCTTGTTTTACTAAATAGCAGTCTTGGGACTATGGGAATAAAACCTCCATATCATTATTCAAAGATATTTCAGATGTTATCTCATATATTCCTAATGTTCCCTGAATCTCCTTCTACAGACAGACATGGCAGGATTTTGGAAGACCAACTAGGGTACAGAACTTGAGAAGCTTTCAGAAACTCTCAAAAGCAGCAGAGGCCACACAACAGTAAATTACGATATAACTACTACTAAGCTTGCAGAGGGAAACTCGATGAAGCTTCATTTATGCATCAACACAACATCCACCATCAGGCAGGACTGTCCAAAAGCTGTTCTCCAGGCACTGAGTGCTTGCTCTCCTCTCTGAGCACGTAATAAGGAAGGAAGGATTTGTGCTAAAGCCAGTTTTGCACAGATTTAGAATTTTCTTTTCTTTTCTGCTTCTTCTCTCATTCATTCCCTCTTTGGTCTGTTATTATCTGAACATTTTCCTGTTCACTTCCTACTCTGCCCTTCTTTCTGTTTTCATTTTTCATGCGTCTTATTCTGCTTAGCACTGCATCTCTGGCACAGTGAAAACGTGCAGGCAAGTTTTGCAAACAAATTCTTTATCTTGAAACACTTCAAACCATAAGGTGATGCATAGGCATAGCCCAGCTCCCTTTTTGATAGGTATCCAAAGCACATAATCAAGAAAGCCAGTAAAGGACCGATAAAGCTCTAGAGGTAAAAAGGAGGACAGTAGGGAAATAGATTCATAGACAAAAAGTGCGACCACATCTGTAACAATCACCTATTGACTATTACATTGTATTGATTCAGATTTTTTTTTTCTCCAGAAAATAACAGGTGCTTTGGAGGTTTTGCCATTTAAAAGTCTATGTTACTAGAAAGAGAAAGAACTAGTAGCATCTACACAGAGGAGGCAGAGATCTTTGCAGATTTTGCTCAAGATCAAAAACCAATCCTGAAGAGAGGTTCTTACTCCAAATCAAAATCCCTGGGCATCCTTCAAAGCATTTATTGAGTCCCATGTTTGGGTATTTAGGTTTGTACTGAGCAGGTCCCTGACTCAAGGAAGTCAGCTCCCTGTGGCACAAAGCACTATGCTTTGCAGTCAGGGGGTCAAAGAGCCACCATGTGCTAGAGTGAGAAGCAAGTAGGCAGAAGATTCATGCCAAGCATCTGCTCTCCTTCTGACTCTAGCAAAAGAGGAATCAAATGTATCTTATCTGCTCAAAAGAGCTTGCAGACCAGGAGGGGAAAACAAACAATACCTAACCAGAAAGAAACTAAATCTCCCACCACAAAGTGCTCCAAAACTGGAGTTAGGTACATGCCTTTCCCTGCCCATATTACAGGCACTAGGAGAAAATGTCTTTGTTCTCACTGAAAGCAGGCAGAGGTGTGGGCACAACTGACGGTGAAGCAGCAGTACAACACAAGTGCTCACAATCCAATGAACTCTACTTCCACTACAACACAGAGAGCATGGGAGAGATGTTTTGGAAATGTCCAAGGTTCTCTCCAATTCTTCTCCACACTTTTAAAGAAATGGATTCAAAAATCCTCTCCAGCAGACTATTTGAGGAGGGGAGGGGAGAGGTGTTCAAAACCACTCAGCCATCAATAGCATCTTTCAATGAGGTGAGTTCCAGTATAATGAATAAAGAGCAGATAAATTTTAATAGAAAAAAAAGTTTCCCTCGTCCCAGGATTTCTAGGACATCCTGATTCTAAATATCTACATCTAAAATTGGTTTTCCTGTCATAAAACTTTTATCATAAAACCTCAAACTCAGGACAGGAAAAGAGCAAACCAAATCCTTCATAGTTCCTGTCACAGCATCTTTTAAAAAGCGAGGTATTTTATTTCATGTTTATGGCTTCTTCATTTTACACGCTTTCATTATCTATAAACAGTTTAAGTTTCTCCTCAGACTTGACAACTAAATTAACTTCCTGGAAGTGAATTTTACTTGAGTTAAAAATTCTTATTCAAAATGTCAAAATACACATTTCTAACATCAATCTTATCAAGCAAGTACTTAGTAGGCAATCAGCATTCTTAAACTGGTCTCTCCTTGGCCTTCACACTGTCTAAATCCCAGATAACTGTGAGAACATTTCAACAATTTCCAACTTTATGGGATTTACTTCTGAACTTATGTTGGAAGCATCTTTCCATCCCCACACTGAACTCACTACATTTTAGATTATGAAAAGAAGAATATACCCTATCATGGTAGCTCCTTCTTAATCCTTGTGGTCTTCAGGAAAAGCAGCCTCAATTTTTTTTTTATTCCCTTTTGTCATACCACATGTCAAAATGGCTACCAAGGCATTTGGTTGAAAGAAACAACTGCATCATAAACCTCTTATATTGTGTTTTGAATCCTGTGGAGGTATTTGCTACAGAAGGAAATTTATCGTTTCTGAAAAGAGGATATTAATATTTGAGATCCACATAGATAAGAATAGCAAGTTTGGTTTGCTCTTAATTACTGAACTGAAATTGCTGCTGGGTCAACAGACATGTGAGAACATAACACTCCGTGTGTTATCAAAGATTACTTTCTAAAATGTGTATTAGTTTCCCTTCTCCTTCAGGAGGAAAAGGACAGAGTATACTTAGAATATGCACCCCCAAAATAAAACCTGCATATATTCCTGAATAACACATTTTAAAGTTCCAGACCCACTGCTAATTACCACAAGAATTCTTGCTTCTGAGACACTGTCAATGACCCTAAATGCTAAAACTCTTCTTTAGCAGAGTAAGCATTACAAATAGAGACTCAAGGAATGCATCAGGTTGGAAGGCACCCTTGAAGGTCATCTCCAATCCCTCTGCAGGGAGCAGGGAGGTCTCTAGCTAAATCACGTTGCTCAGGGCCCCATAAAAGTCTGTCTGCTCTACAAACTATACTGAAACAATGCTGAAGGTCTTCAAGGATGGGGTCTCCACCACCTCTCTGGGCAACCTGCTGTAGCATTTTACTACCCTCACTGTGAAGAACTTCCCCTTGACATCCACCCTAAATCTACCCTGCTCTAATTTCAAACCCTTGTCCTGTGTCCTACCACTACAGGCCTTTGGAAATATTCCCTCCCCAGCCTCCCAGTACATTCCATTTCAGAATGCTGCTGAAATGCCGCTGTAAGGTTTCTCCAGAGCCTTCTCTTCTCCAAGCTGAATAATCCTTCACATTGTATTTTTAAATCTAAAAGATTTTTGGACACTTTTTCTTTTCTAACAATCCAACTGCAGGAGCTCCAGCCTGTCATATTATAAAACAGGTTCACCTTCCCCCAAACCACAATGCTTCAACTGGTTTGCTATTTCACTGTAACCCCAACAGATGGGACCACACTAAATATCAAAAGTAGGATGATTGTTTTCCACTCTTCCCAAGCACAGGCGTAGGATGTCTCTGGTTTGGACTCCTGCTGTTATTTGGGAATTCTTTTGGCTCTAAACAGTCAGCAAGGAAAAGCTGCATAAATATCTACCTGAATTAAAGGAGCTGATTAGAAGCTTTAAGAGTCAAAACGGAAATGTCTTTAGACTTCAATTTCCCAGGAACCTCTAACAGAACCCCTGTAAAAGCCCTGCAGCCGTAACTCCTTTTCACAGAATCACAGAATTAACCAGGTTGGAAAAGACCTCTAAGACCACTGACTCCAACCTATCACCTAACCCTTCTAATTAACTAAACCATGGCACTAAGTGCCTCATCCAGTCTCCTTTTAAACACCTCCAGGAATGATGACTCCACCACCTCCCCAGGCAGCCCATTCCAATGCCAATCACTCTTTCCTTGAAGAATTGCTTCCTAATATCCAGCCTAAACCTGCCCCGGCAAAGCTTGAGGCTGTGTCCTCTTGTTCTTTCACTGGTTGCCTGGGAGAAGAGACCAACCCCTGCCTGATTACAACCTCCTTTCAGGTAGTTGTAGACAGCAATAGTCTCCTCTGAGCCTTCTCTTTTCCAGGCTAAGGCTAAGCCTCCTCTTCTCCTCTTTTAAGTGAAGCCTTTCCATTATGACCATTCCAAGGACAAAGTCAGTAAGCTTGTGGTGTTCCCTGCCTTTCGAAGAGCACACATTACAGAAGGCAAAAAAAATGAAGCACACAATACAAAAAGTACCCCCACAACACAACCAGATTACAATGCAATTAAAATCCTACACGATACATTACCTTCCGCCTCGGGCACTGAAAGGCACTACATGGATTCCCAGAGGCCCGCCGTCATTGGAGACTTCAACGAGCTTTACCATATCACTGTGAGACAATGATGAATGAGGGAATGTGAACATGGACCGTGAAAGGAACCAAACAACCCCACAGAAACATACACAGAGAGAAAAAACAGAACTATTCCAGAAATCGAGTCATGGTGATGACAGCACTGTTGAATGCTACGTACCTGAAGATTAATCTGATGGCATGAAAGGAGATCAATCATCAAAAAAATAGTTCACTTAGTCAAACAAAGATCAATTACATTTTTTTGTTACATTAAAATAGGTATCATCATTGCATACATATTGATTTATTTCTTCCTTATTCTAAAGCTTGATTTAAAGTTGACTGTTGGGACCAACCTTTACTCTGTTCTCCCCCTTTACTCTGCTCTCGTCAGACCCCACCTGGAGTACTGTGTGCAGTTCTGGAGCCCCCAACACAAGAAGGACATGGAACTGCTGGAGCAGGTCCAGAGGAGAGCCACAAAGATGATCAGAGGGCTGCAGCCTGGAGAAGAGAAGGCTTCGAGGAGACCTTAGAGTGGCTTTCCAGTATCTGAAGGGAGCCTACAGGAAGGCTGGGGAGGGACTATTTACAAGGTCTGGTAATGTCAGGACAAGGGGGAATGGTTTTAAACTGGCAGAGGGGAGATTTAGACTGGATGTTAGGAGGAAGTTCTTTACAGTGAGGGTGGTGAGACACTGGCACAGGTTGCCCAGGGAGGTTGTGGATGCTTCCTCCCTGGAGGTGTTTAAGGCCAGGCTGGATGAGGCCTTGAGCAACCTGCTCTAGTAGGAGGTGTCCCTGCCTATGGCAGGGGGTTGGAGCTGGATGATCCTTGAGGTCCCTTCCAACCTAGGCCATTCTATGATTCTATGATCACAGAACAGAAATACCTTAAATACCACATACAATTTTTTTCCTCAGAAGCCTCAAAGCAGATCATGGCACTAACATGATCTATTTTTCATCTTAGGGAGAGCTCGCTCTAAGCCTTAACATTAGATTTCAGGTAACTACCCCTTAATCAAATGAGAATTATTACATTTTAATTGGTTATTCTAGTTTAAAACATATTAATTTCATTTACTATAATTCCCTTTCTTTTCTTGGAGGATTGCTTTATCTCCAACTTCTTACTACATAAAATTACCGAAGACAGATCACAGGATGGCCTAGGTTGGAAGGGACTTCAAAGCTCAACTACTCCAACCTCCCCACCATGGGCAGGGACACCTCTCAACTACACTTGGCTGCTCAAGGCCTCATCCACCCTGGGCTTCAACACCCCCAGACAGGAAGCAGCCGCAACCTCCCTGGGCAACCTATTCCAGAGTCTCACCACCCTCCTACTGAAGAACTTCTTCCTAAGATTCAGTCTAACCCTGCTCTCCCTCAGCTTCAAACCATTCCCCCTTCTCCTACTGCTATACACCCTCTTGAAAAGCCCCTCTCCACCCTTCCCACAGGATCCTTTCAGGTATTGGAAGGCAGCTCTAAGGTCCCCTAGGATTCTTCCTTTCTCTAGTTTGAACAAGCCCAGCTCCATCTGAACCCAACCAGACATCTTCCTGAAGCAAATATGTGTCTAGTTTGTTTTCATTAGACCTTCTAATGTAGAGAGAGAAAAAGCAGAAGCAGGCAGGGGAGGTTCAGAAAGGCATGAAAAAAATTCTAGAACTAGATTTGGATCAAACCTACTGATGTGTCTGAAACATGCTGCATCTGGAAAGGTGGAATACAGCCCATAAACCATAAAGAGGTATAAATACCCAAATGAGAAAATAATATAAGAGGGCCAAACCACTCAGTAAATCTGGAAGTGAGAGAGCTGAACAAAAGCCACGATCTCAGTTTCTGGCTTATGCCTCCCTCTAGCACTGGACAGTTTTTCCACATTTCCTGGCACTACACACACAGAGATCTTGGATAAACTTGTTGCTCATAACTGTACAAATCAAATTTCATCTAGAAATGGAGCAAAGACCAATGTCCTGTGATAGCAGTAAAAGATTCTCATGTTGTATCTTGTGATGAAATAAATATTCTTTACTGATTTTTTTTTTTCCTTTTTTAGAATTAGGAGGAGCTTCCCAGTCCTAAACATCAGTTTTGATCCATTCACAAAGTGTGGAAGTTTATGACCACACAAGTTATATGACTCTCACACACATCTTCCCCACGGACTGTGAACTGGTCACAGGAATTGAGATTTTCTCCTTGGAAATTCTTGCTTTTTGATCCCTCTGAGTTAGCACTCACCCTATTCCTTCCATCAGCTTTTCAGAGTTCCATCAAATAAGTCTCTTCCTCGAGGCAGAAAATTTACTGCAGCATCAGCACTTACAAATGTCAGGTTCCAATGCTTGTGTTTAACACAGGCTTTTAAACTGTTTAAAGTCTGCTTTTAAAAGGTCCATGAAGCAAATTGTTTAAAACAAAAACAACACGTGACCTAAAAAAGTCTGTACCACTTTCTCAAGAGCAATATCACTCATATTATTCTGAGTCTTTTGCTGGTCTATGTTCAGCCTCAGGATTCATCATTGGAACAATGTGTTCTGCCAATAACTTACTCTAGGGAAAAATTGGTAGCATTCTCCAAACCAGTGTCTGCATGTCCAACGGGCTCAACTCTGCTGTTGTCCTCCTCTGTCCGATCATCATCCTAGAGAATAAATAAATAAATAGATAAATAATATCTTTAAACACAGGTTTCATAATTTCACTCATTCTAATAATGGCATTTTACCATTTTCAGACTGCAGAAATGCAGTAGGGGTAACTGCATTTGCAGTGGAAACTTCCATAATGACCAAAATCCTCTCTGTTTCTGTTTGGAGGTGTTGTGGAGTGAGTTTTGTCACTTTATGAATTTTTGTAATCATATTATTATAGTTTTCTATCTTGGTTTTAGCACAGGGGTAAAAGCAGTGCTACAGATGCCATCAGAGCTAACATATTTTAAAGAGGTAGGCAAGTAAAAGCACAAAACCAGCTGGCAGTCAGCAGTGTTTGGGCAAATTCCTTCCAAGCCCCCTCTGAGGACTCAATCAAACACAAGGTAGCTCATTCAGGCTTCATTTACAAACAGTCAGAAGCAGAATAAGAAACTGCAGGTTGTGTAATTCTATAAAGTACCAAGAGCTCTTCAAACATTTTATCACAGGCCTTTATTAGCAAGATGCCAGAAAAGGCTGACATCAAAGAGTTACGTGGGGCTCTAATGCTAGCCAATTGATTTTGGTTTAATTTGCTTTTCCAAAAAGTCCATATGCATAATCTGTCAAGAGTTGTGAATGCTGTACTTCTCAAATCACAGAACCACAGAATGTTAGGGGTTGGAAGGGACCTCAACAGATCACCCAGTCCAACCCACCTGCCAGAGCAGGATTGCCTACAATAGGTCACAGAGGAATGCATCCAGGAGGGTTCTGAATCTCTCCAGCAAAGGAAACACTGAATGTAGACCTAAGAAGTTCAAGGGCTACCAGTAAAGATCTAAAGACATTCTTATGCATGTGTTACTCATCAGAAGCTTATGCTTTTAATTACATATGTAACCAAACAGAAAATAATACAAAGTGTGAACAATAGATTTCAAACACTGACTTAAGTTCTAGAGCCAAAGCAATCAGGTTAATAAAATAGTAAGTGACAGGTTATGAGTTTAGCGCAGAGTCAGACAAGACATTAAATTATCAAAGAGATATTAAAGGCAGGCAGAGGCAGTTGGCAATGTCCAATTGACATTTCCACTGAGATTCTGCAGAAGCAGGAGGCTGGAAGTCTGAAGCTTCCATGGGCTGTAGATATGCCTCATGCATCCTGGATAGCAGTGCACTGCATGAAGCCAGGCTACTTGAAGATTGATGATGCTGTGTTTTGAGAGGCTTTAATATGCAGTTCTTCCTCATCTATCTCTGTTAAGCACTAGGCAAGCAATACATTTCAAAGGTTAACCAGCATCTTGAACCTGCCTAGAACTGCATTATGAATGTAAACAAGAACTCAAAATAAAATATTTTCCTTACAGTAAAAGTTGCACAGGAACTCAATATAAAGAATAATCCATAAGTCAGGGTTAACACTTCTATATTTACTGATACCAGCTGAAGCTCTTTATGTACTATGTATCTCCATGACAATTCTAAAGGTAGATATAAAAAGCTATTTATAGGAAAATCAGGCTAAGTGGAGTGGTTTCACTTTAAAAAGAAGGGTTCCACATTGTTTCACACAGCACCTTGCAGAGCACTGTTGCCATGGGCTTCTTGCTTTGAAGTTAAGGACACCAGTGATTGTAGAAAACTATGTACTTATATTTCACTGAAGCTCTTATTTGCAAGACTAAATGTTATCAGTGTTGCTGATGAAATGCAATTTTGAATCTCAGCTATGACATAGGAAGATTCATCACAAATGTGACTTCGTTAATCCAATGTTTTTGGCACTTTTCCACCTGTGGTCTTTCCAAGTAAACACACAATGACTACAAACACATGTAAGAAGAAACTGAGGTAATGTCCTACCTTCCAGTAGATACACCTCTGCTAAAAGACAAATGTCTGTCTTTATGCTGTGTCATTTTAGCAGACATCTATGTATGTACCATGTAAACCTCATTCATCCAGCAACACTTGGGCCCTACACTTTGCCATCTTTCAGCCCCACAAGATTTTCCCTGGATTACTTTAAAGTACATCTACAAACAAAACTCCTCTTGCCCAAAAGGCTTTGTAGCAGTCCTTTGGACTTGCACTTGACAGACCCATGTTCAGTGCCCTCCTAGGATACAGCCTATCATGCAAAACTCAAGTTAATCCTTCTGGAAAGTCTGTTTCCATTGCTTCCCAGTCTTGATGGTATCTTTGCCCTCATTCCCAGGACCTCCTGGTGTCAGCTCACACTTAAGTTTCTCCACTTGTTCAAAATCCTGCTTTCTTCCTTTCTGCTTCACCAGGTGGTCCAGAGCTCCATTCTGCCAAGGGAAGAAGCATCTCCCTGCCTACTCTGAGTGCAGCCAGGACAAAAGCAGCAGCCAGCTTACCTACCACCTACTTCCTGCCTACATCATATCTTTGGAACACAACACACCAGAAACTGCAATCCAAACGCTATGTAAAAACAGATGTGACTGGAATCATCCCATCTACTTTTTGTGTCTTTTGTACTGAGAATTATAAACACAGCAAGTTTTGGAATCAGACTCTCTGTCAGTTATCCAAGCAATTAAGGAACAGCAGCTCCCACACGCCTCTGTCTGGCTTTTCCCGGTCAGCAGACAGATCTGAATCAAAACCATGCATGTGCCTGTAAATAGGTGCTTAGAGGAGGAATCACAACCCCAGTGAAAACACTACTGCCATAATCCACAGATGTATGATGCATCCTTTTAAAAATCTTTAATACTACAGTAATCAGACTCTCTTTTCTGCTTAAAACAGATTTTGATTTACACTGAAGCAAACGGAGAGAAAAATTGGACACCTGCAGAGGGATTTGACTCAAAATTTGGATTTACTAAGAAAAGTAACTAGCTGTGAAAATCTCTGCACCAAGCAATTACTTCTTTATTTGGAAAGCAGTTTTCTTCTGAAAGGCAAATTCCACCTGGATGTGCTATCATGAGGTAAAACAAGGAAACGGACGTTGAGAAGAGCAAGGAAATTTCTGAGAACACAGACTAATATTATTGTTGATATGCTTAAGAAATAACTGCCTGAACAAATTCAAAACACATATAGTTGTTTTTCTCTCTACAAAAACACCAATTCCTGCTAGATCAAAAGCTACAGCTCTTCATATAGAGCCACCAGTGAAAGAAGGAATTCTTTTTTCCAAAAATTAAAATAGAATAATTTAAAGATAATTTAATTTTTACAGCACAGAGGAAAATTCAAATCATCTCTTTCAATGCACTTTCAAGGATCCTGATGTGTTCAGTGAAAAAGTCAACCTGGCCTCACTGTGCCACCAGACATGGATGCAACTTTCCAGAAAGAGAGATGTGGAGATACTGGAACATGTCCAGAGAAGGGTGACAATGCTGGTGAGAGGCTGGTCTGGAGCACAGCCCTGTGAGGAGAGGCTGAGGGAGCTGAGGGTGTGCAGCCTGCAGAAGAGAAGCCTCAGAGGTGNCAGCTCTCATGTCTTTCGGCTACTCATATGGAGATGAAACAATATAATGATGACTTTGAACAACAGCACCAAAGAGAAAATAAATTCTTCAAAATGTACTGTGGTTAGCTAGTGAGAATTAGAGATTTTCAAGAGATATTCTTACTTTTAAATGGATCTCTACAAAATTCCAGTAAGAGTCATGTTTATGCACTGGTACACAGCAGTGGATTCCTAACCAAAAAAAAAAAAATCAATTGCCATCATTCTAAGATAATAAAAATTATATTTATTATTCTAAGTTCTATAATAAAATTAACGACCCACAAACTGAAAAATTATTAAATGGGACTGTTACTGCTAGCAGTTCTGACTATAAAATGATCCATTTCACACTTCACCTGTACTGCACTAATGAAATACGTCTGAAAAGTTGCCAATTCGGTTTGTATTCCTGAAGAAAATTTCCCTGCCACCTCTTAGGATCACAAAGCCCTAAGCTAAGTAATGTCAGCAGTACACTTGCTAACAGAACCTTCTCCAATATATGTAAACCCAAATTGTTCCCTTAACTACAATTACTCACCTCTGAGTGAAGGCCACCTTGTGTCATTTCCAAAGCTCCAAACTAGCTATGCCTTCCTTATCTCAACAGACATTTTAGCTCTCATTATCAAAGCACCAGCTCCAGCCTCTGGATCGATCCACAATTACTACCAGTCACCACTGTATCTTCTAAGAAGCACCTTCCCACTCCTCTCTATTGTCCAGTACACTCTAATGGACTCCCCAAAAACATCAGCAGAAATTCTTCACATTCCCTTTTCACGTGCACCTGCAGAAAACTCAATACCAGCCAGGGAGTCTAAGCAGTCAGTGCAGTCACTGAGGTCCCTACTTGTCCTCTTTGTGCAGTGTTTATGTCCAGGTGCCTGGTCTGCAATCAATTTCATCCAGATAGAATGGGAAATGGGCTTTGAAGTCATGTGAGGGTCATGCATAATTGTGTCTTCTCTGAGCACTTTTTCTCATCTCTAATTCAATACCAACATCTCCATTCTACCCATAACTGGGAGGGAAAAATGAAGTAAAGGTGTTTGGGTCTTTTTATTTCAGAGGGATATAAGGATTATTTCATTACTGTTTAGAAAGTGATTGGGTTCTCTGAAACACAGTAACTCTGCTTTCAAATTCCTTGAACTCTCCACAGCAACCACCACAACACTGCTCCTTCAACACCAGATAGAGGCTACCTCTCCCAAACCCAGGCCTTTCCACCCTGAATTTGCTCTTAACTTACTCTCAAATTAGAATGCTCAGTGCTCCAATTTAAGCAGCAGGAGTGGGGTTATGGCAAGCCAGGACAGCCAGGGCACTGGTGCTCATGAAGCTGGATGAGGCACTTAGTGACATGGTTTAGTTAATAAGAACATGTTAGGTGATGGGTCAGACTCATGTTAGGTGATGGGTCTAATTAATTCTGTCATTATCTGCACCTACCTCCATCCTACAGCAAGCACAGACCCTCAACGCTGCTGGCTCAGCCCCACTGCAGAGCCCTCTCCTGTTAAAGTTCTTTCAACCACTCTGAAGTGAAAAGAGCCTGGGAAATCTAGTTGTACATGATAGCAAATTTGTTCACACTGCACACAAAACAATTTTTTTCTGACCTGTGAAGTTGTTGGCTGAACGAGAGCTCCAGCCCCAGCAGAAAGCTGGGCTCAAACAGGTACACGGAATCAGAGAATCAACCAGTTGGAAAAGACCTTTAAATCACTGAGTCCAACCTATCATCTAATCCTTCTAATTAACTAAATCATAGGAGTAAGTGCCTCATCCAGCCTCCTTTCAAACATCTCCAGGGACTCCACCACCTCCCGGGGCAGCCCATTCACAGAATCACTGAATTTAGGGGCTGGAAAGGATCTCCAAAGTTCATCCAGTCCAACTCGCCTGCCAGAGCAGGATGACCTATACCAGATCACACGGGAATGCATCCAGGCAGGTCTTGAATATCTTCAGGGAGGGAGACTCCACAACCCCCCTGGGCAGCCTGTTCCAGGGTTCTGTCACCCTCGCAGGAAAAAAATTCCTCCTCATGTTTAACTGAAACTTCCTATGCCTCAGCTTCCACCCATTGCCCCTTGTCCTGTCATCGGGCATCACCCAGCAGAGCCTAGCTCCAGCCTCCTGGCACTCATCCTTTACATATTTATAAACACTGATGAGGTCACCTCTCAGGCTCCTCTTCTCCAAGCTAAAGAGCCCCAGCTCCCTCACAAGAGCTATATGAAGGAACCCTCTTTTGAAACTTAATTGAACCTGCTTTGTATTTTCACCAGTCTGCAGGATAACTGCAAAGCATTTTCACAGAGGGTAGATGATCTTGCTATACAACACTTAAAGCCTTCCTTCTAGCATTAGCAACAGAAAGCAGGGCTGTGAAATGTCAAGGGATTGCATCCATTGGGGTAAAATGCCAGTGTACCACTCTGCCAGCCTATGATAAATACATCTCTCTGCCGCAAAAGGCTGTCAATACACAGCCTTTGTGTTTTGGAACACGAATCCAAGCTTGTTTGTGTTCTAGCATTTCATTTTAGAGGCAGTGAGTCAAAGTACTGTAAACATCGAACAGAAAGGAACAGCATATAATGTCCAACAGGTCCTCTGGATTTTACACTACAGAAGGACACATCAATAACAAGAAGTTCCTGAAAGTCTGCATATCAATAATTTTTTTTGCCCCCCAGCAGGGACACAAGAAAAAATAATGCCTATGCAACTGAAATATGCCCCTCCCTTCATCTATCCCCTTTAATTCTTTTGCATTTCTCTGTAATAATTCTGAAGGAAGAGGCAGTATTTCTTATTAGTCTCCCGGCAGTTGTGCTTTAGAAATGTTTGTTTAGCCCTTGCTGCATAAAGTAGGTTCTCTCTGTATGATCAGACCTGATAGAAAACAACTCCTAAGGGACCTATTTTCCTGTGTCTTAACTAGCACAAACATACCAGCATCAGGCTTTTGTGCTAATGTTCTCTCTTCTTGATTAACTGGCCAAATCTCCAGAGAATGGCAATTTTCAATCAAATCTGAAGAGCAGTTGCAAAGATCGCATGGGGAAAAAAAAAAAACAAACCAAAATTACTGAATAATAAAAGGGAAAAAAATTTGGTTTCTCCCTCCTGAACACATGTATGTGCACAAATAATTAGGTGAGAGCTTTGTGTAATCCACATTAGCCCTCTATTAGGTGCACTGCTATTGTCGGCAATCCAGAGACAGAGAGGAGAGAGAAACCTTACATTAAATCATCATCCACTTAAAAAAAAAAAAAAAACAAACCACAAAATTGATTAAATATTTTTTTTATATATAGGAGTTAATATTCTCCTTACATCTCAGTCATCACTGTGTTACTGACTTCCTTGTACAAGACAGTCACCCCACAATTGGAAGTGGCAATATCCATACCGTTTCTATATGCTTCACTACTCTGAAATGAAATCTGCCTTATTCAGTCAAATCCCTGAATAGATATCACACAGAAACAGAGGAGCACAGAATGGAAGGGATTTCCCAGGTCTCTGATGAATATCAAATTCATCCCCTGCTATCACAGGCAATCATCTCTTATTTCCTATTTAATAAACTGATCAAGCTGAGCCTTAAAACCGGCTGGCTTCAGGACGGCACTATTTCTGTTGTGGAGCGCCTCAACAGGAAATGTTTGCACAGATTTAAAGAGAGATGGATTTGATTTCCTATTGTCCAAAAAGCAGAAAACCAGATAGCAAATGGATTTCATTTGATTCAACCTTCCTTGGACAAATCTATGTGACAGACACTTCATGCAGTTTTGATTAACTACCTTTTTATTATGTATTTTTCCATGCCTAATGACTCATCTTACAACATATATTAACAGTTTTGTAATACTAATAAAAACAAAGCAAGTCCTACAGGCTCATTTTTGTAGTGTATATTAGTTTACACGTTTAGTGAAGTCTGTTAGGGGCTCAGCAGTGAAATCACACAGATATGTTCTGTAACTATTTGGTGACACACATCTCTATCACACAGCTACCTGCAGGAACACAAATACTACTCGGCCACTTAATGGAAAATGCACTAAAAAAGCTTTTTACTAAATGATGCTGCAGTTAATTCTTTTTTACTGTAGGCACTGCAGAAAGCACTGAAAACTATGAGAGCCTTTTAAGACTTTTAGTAAGTTAGACAAAAGGTTTTCTTTCTAGTGAATTTAACTTGAGATGTTTCGCTGGTTCTGCTTCTTCATAGGAAAGAAAATATCGGACGTGACCTTACAGTGGTAGCTTGCCAACAGACAGCATGAGATACATTAAAACTCAAAGGGGTTTTTTGTTGTTGATCGAACGTGCTTGTTAGTTAATGTAGCTGAATGGTCTATGCCCACCAGCATAGAAAGAATATTGAGGAGGGAGGGGGAAAAAAAAAAAACCAAAACACACCACCACACACAAAAGTACAATTGGAAAGACTTAAGCAACTCAGCAATCCCCTATAAGGGAAACAGCACAAAATGGGATCTGACAGAAAAAGAAAACCATAGCAGTATCTGAAGCAATGCTGATTCTCAAGCATTGAACAATAGGTATTGTACACAGTTCATAAATTGTATTATCCTTTTCAGTGAAAGCTCCAGACCATTACACTGACCTCTCCAGGAGTGCTGGCAGCCCAAATGGCAGGCAGAGGGAGGAGACGTGCTGTAAACCGATAGCTACCATAACTAATCCATACATCAAGGCTCATCTACAGATGGCAAATATCAAATGGAAAACAAAAACACGTTGCTGTTTCCACCAGATCGTATTTAAGATCCATTTTAAAGAAGATTCAAACGTTATTGTAGCACTACTGTTTCATGGTCAGTCATTCTGCAACGGCTCTAAGTCAACAGATAATAAACATCATCATGACATTAAAACATATTAGAAAACTTATAATGGTGATAACCAAGTGCCCTATATTCCTGATTATTGACAAATGGGTTAATTGTTGCCACATCAAACGTGGTAACACCTTGATGATCTATTTCTTGTATCAGAGACTTAAGGTAAAGACAACATTGGGTCCTTTCTTAACTCCAACACTGACTTGCCACACAATAAAGTACAAGTCCCTTAAAAGTGCATCTCTCTATTCATATGTTTGGGATAAGACTCCATGTTTTCAAAAATGAGTGAAGACAAGACACTTAGATACCACACTTTGAACAGCAGTGATACTAAAATGGATCTTATTCGTCTCAGCACCAGCTTAGGGTGTTAAGCCATAAAGTGCCTCTTCTTGCTAAAAGATACCAGAGAAACTTCATCTCTTCCTTTCTTACCACTTGGCAATGCTTGCAGACCATAACCTTGATTTTAAACATTAGGTGGAAAGTATCTGAAGGATTACCAAACTCAAGATGATGATTTTGTGAAACAGTTCCTTTACAGAGTGACCTATAAGCAAAACCCACCACATCTAATGGAAAGAGTCAGAAAAGGCTTGGCGTGACCAGACAGAGCATCCCAGCACTTGTACTTCTGCCTGTTGAGGAGTCTACTAAAACATATTTCTTAAAGCAATGTTACAATAGAAAGCAAACTAAATGATCAGCTGCAACACAAAAGTACTAACCTCTCATGTTCTAAATAGTAGAGACATATAAAGCACAGACTGCCACATTTTCAGTATTAACCAAAGCACCTAAAGAACTTTCTGATCAACAACAAAGTGTAGATGCATCCACTGTATTATAAAGTACTTATCTCACAGCCATGTACAACTATATCAAATTACCTCAGATTGATTGCTAGCTTAAAAAGGGTACATTTTGTGTGGTTCCAGTATTTATTCTGCTTTCTGTTTCTCCTAAGGTCACAAAACATATCTGTTTCACAGGCAGAAGTCTATGCTCTGTGTTTGTTTAAAGTAAGGCTTATCTGCAGACTATTTCCACTTTGAAACCTCTGAAATTTTATACTCTTGTCATATGATTCACAGACTGACATGTAGACAACCAGGACCTGCCAGTCTAAAACAAATATTATTAGGGCTAAATACAGATTCCGAGTCATACTTTGATGTCAGAGTCATGGGAAATATTTTTAACTGAACTAGTTATCAGCTTTATTTGAAACGAGGCTACAACTATAGGTCAATGTATAGTCAAATTCCCTTGGAAAGTTTAGCCCAAGTTTAGGCCTGGTTTTGTTTAGTTACCTCTCATCATTTAGCATGAATATTGCAGGAATTAACTCAATTACAGAGCTAACCCCACATGAGCTAACACGAGTGTGGCACTTGTGATGTAACGAACACTTCCAGCTGATGACTCCATGTACCGTTTCTTTGCCTTTCATCACGTTAATTGATACACACATATCAGCTGTACACACACCCTTCCCTAGTTACCTCACAAAACACCTACATGTATAAAGAAAATTGTCCCTGCATTAGGAGATGTTTTATTTGAATCATTTCACAAGAGTGATTTTTACAAAACTAAGTCTGTTTTTCTTTAAGGAGCTTCAGGTTACACAGACTGAACTATTAGCAGTTATTTTATGTGAGGACGTTGATCTTTATGAAAGGGGAAAAACCCTACAATAAATTCACAGGTTCACAGAATGGTTTGGGTTGGAAGGGACCTTAAAGATCATCCAGTTCCAAACCCCCTGAGGGACACCTCCCACTAGTCCAGGTTGATGGAGACCTCCTCCAACCTGGTCATGAACAGCTTCAGAGAGGGGGAATTCACAGCTTCCCTGGGCAATCTGCTCCAGTGTCTCACTCCCCTCACTGGGAGGAATTTCTTCCTAGTCTCCAATCTCCCCTCTTCCAGCTCAAAGCCATTGTCCCTCATCCTAGCACCAAAAATCCTTGTAAGAAGTCCCTCCCCAGCTCTCCTCCAGCCCCCTTCAGGTACTGGGCAGGTTGCTTCTAAGTCCTCCCCAGAGTCTTCTCTTCTCCAGGATGAACAGCCCCAGCTCTTTCAGCCTGTCCCCGTAAGAGAGCTGCTTCAGACTTCTGATCATCTTTGTGGCCCTCTTATGATGGTGGCCACAGAACTGGAGGCAGTACTCAGATGGGGTCTGACCAGAGCAAAGGGGCAGAAATCAGCTCTCTCATCCTTCTGGTCACTTCTAACATGAAGCATTCCTACGGCATCCAGAAAATAGAAATAGAAATATAATGCTTCTAAATAAAGATATGTATTTAGAAGGCTACAACAGCAAAGACATTATTTTGTTCTCGAGGTAAGCAAAAAAATGTGAGAGTAGTACAAGTAGAGTGTTTTTTCTCAGAGAGTAGTCTAAAGTAGGTCAAGTTAGACATACCCATTAGTTGGATCTGTCCTATAAATAAATCCACACTGTGTTCACCTGCTTGTAAACGAATGTAGAGCAACAGAATTTTAAATACTCGTTGGTTTGTTTCTGTTTGGGTTTGGTTTTGTTTTTTTTTTGCCAATCTGCCAAGTTAGCCTGTTCTGGTAGAGATTACAGAAATAAATAAATGGGTCATTAAGTCTTGTGTGATTTTCACAAGCCAAAGAAAAGACAATGGATATAGAAAATTGGGACAAACGCTTGTTTCCCCTGCAGAAAACTAAACCTATTTGCCTCCACCTCTAAGTTTAGAGGTCTGAGAGATGTATTATAGATGAGTCACAGTTTCCCCTTGATATCCAGACAAAGGAAAGGAGAAAATTCTGCATAAATCACTTCACCTTTTCTCTGTAATGCCTCTGAACATATTATTCACTTCACCTTCTCAAAGACCATGATTCTCATCCTTCTGAGGACATTTTTCCTCTTTTTTTTTAAGATAGAAAAGGTGTTTCTTATTTAGCAACTTCAAAGTTGTCATTAGGCACTTTTCAAACAGGTCTTGTAGTGCTTCTATCCTTATTTACTTTTTTTTCCCTCTTTTTTTTAATCTGAACTAGTCCCTTGTTGCTTGATTTGCAGATCTCTATCAGCACGTGAGGGTTTCACTAGCTTCAGCCAAGCACAGAACAGTTCCATCCCCTGGAGTACTCAGCAGAACAGTCAATTTAGAAGCAAGCTAAAACTATAGCCCTCTGTTCTCTGTCACACAAACCATGATTTTACTCACACAGGCATCTCAATAACAAAATTAAACTCTGGCTTTCCAGTATTTGAAGGGAGCCTACAGGAAAGCTGGGGAGGGACTCTTTACACGGTCTAGTAATGTTAGGACGAGGGGGAATGGGTTTAAGCTGGAAGAGGGGAGATTCAGACTGGATGTTAGGAGGAAGTTCTTTACAGTGAGGGTGGTAAGACACTGGCACAGGTTGCCCAGGGAGGTTGTGGATGCTTCCTCCCTGGAGGTGTTTAAGGCCAGGCTGGATGAGGCCTTGAGCAGCCTGCTCTAGTGGGAGGTGTCCCTGCCTATGGCAGGGGGTTGGAGCTGGATGATCCTTGAGGTCCCTTCCAACCTAAACCATTCTATGATTCTATGATTCTATTTTTCTCATCATGGCTCAGGACTGTTGAGAGATGCCATAAGAAAGCTTAATGAAGAGTTGGGGCTTTAAACATTTTATGTATCTCTTTTCCAGTAAGGTGAAAGTTCCTGTGGTGGTGGAAGTTTCAAGTCAGCATGCAGTCCTTAACTTTGAATTTCACCTCATATAGGAAAAGTACCTTTCAAAGTTAACTTTCTGTTACTGAAAATCTCCCAGTTAATGCTGCCCAAAGAACTAGGAAGACACAACCACACTGTTTTGCCACCTTGCTTAAAGCAGATGGGTTTCCTCCCATTTAATGATTTATCTCCAATTCTTATTTGCTAGGATTTGCTAACATTTAGCTTTGATCTGTGAGTTTTGGTTTAAATTCCTGCTGCTGGAAATCAAAACTACAGACACCCCTGTTTTAAAGGTCTTTTGTGTCACACACGCAAGCTTCAGGATCCTTCACTTGCACATTTTGAAGTTCACTCTTCCCATTCCATTTTTTCCTCCTGCTACAGGACCAGTACTAGGCAAGCTCTCCTAAGTCCCAGGGGAGGAAGATCCCCAAGGGAGCTCCGGCACTGCAACAGCAATGGGGTGCACCCACAAAGCCACAGAATCACAGGATGGTGTAGGTTGGAAGAGACCTCAAAGACCATCTAGCTCTAACCCCTCAAGAGGCACCCAAGCCTGTGCTCAGCTCCTGTGCAGTCTGAGTGATCAGATTTTCCCAATTTGCAGTCTCTCTTGTACAGCTGCATGCCACTTTTTGCTTTTCACCTCATCCTTCACCCAGAGACTCCACTAAATTGCTTCAGCTGAGTTTCCCTGTTATGCTCTAGCATTTTCTTTTTTGGTCTTTTGTACGACACGGATTTCACCTTAGGCACCAAACAAATTCACCATTTTAATAACAGATAATATTATAGCATTTTTCATTGTTCTTTGCTCAATTTGTTTTGCTGAAGTCAACATGAAAAACAATTTCCAACTCCTCAGCAAATGCTTCATTTACCAATGCTCCATTCCAAGTGCCTACAGGGTTACAATCTGCTCTATGACAATTTTATTAATTTTTTAATCAAAAGCATTAAATCAAATTTAAAATAAATGGTACTCAGTACTTCTGCAGTGGCCTCCAGCACACTGTGGCAAAAGAGCTCCACGGACAATAACAGCTTTGGTTTCACTGCACCTTCAGGAGGAAGATCAAAAGTCATTCCTCGAATTATTCATTTCAAGAAAATGAGGCACAGAAGAGTTCCTTCCACATTTCTGAGGTTCACCTCCAACCTTAGATGCTTTCAGTTCTGGGTGATCTCTCTGATAGAGACAGAGACTTCCTTTCACAAAAAATGGAAACCACTTGCCTGTACTCCTGAACTCAACCAAGAAAGAAGCTAAACCAGCACTAAGCAGATTTCCAAAAGCATAATAAACCATCTAGCCTCAGCATTGCCAGCAGCAAGTCATTCCCATTTAGGGCAGCAGACAGCATCACAGGCCCCATAACCTCTGCAGACTGGTGGCTGCAGAGATGCTGAGGAAAGCACTGGATCCCTCAGGGTGGTTTGGTCCCAAGCCCACAACAGCATGTGCACAGCACTCAGCGTCACATAAAACTTTGACACCAGACGTGATGAAACATGAGCAAAAGCCAAACTGCACCATCACCACCACTTCACTAAGCTATGCAAGGACCACCAAAGAAGACATCTCTTGGTCCAAAATGTACCAAAGACGATCACACAAGTGTTAGAATCACAGCTCCAGAGGTACTCTGCAGATTAACTGTAAGTTACACTGAAAGGAAGACATGCCGAGAAATAACTCATGAGCCATTTGTCGCACCAGAGGCAGTAACAGCTTCTCAATATAATGGTTTAAAGAACTTCTTCTAAGAAATCTTATTTCCACTTGTGAGGCTTTCTCTCCCTTTTACACCCCAAGTCAGAGCAGGAGGGACTGAATTCAGCACACGTGATGGAGATGCAGCACTTCCAAGCCACTGTACCTCACTGTGTTGCCCATAGTTTCATTATCCTGCAAGGCCAGCACAAACAGATGTGGCTTGTTCAAAGAGGCAGTCCTGTCTTTTCCCCTCCTTAGATGGTCATGATCACCACCGGATCCCTCTGATCACCTTCTCTTCTCTGCTTATTCAAGCATTTCTATATTTATACATAAGATCTAAATTAAAATTAATGTTTAATAAACCCAATTTTAATTGTTTATGTTTCCCAGGCTGGTCCAGCTCAATCTAATTAACAGGCTCATAAAAGCTTAGGGAGGCACAAGGGAGGAAGAAAAGCATGGCCAAGATTGCTTCTTTCATCAGCAGAGATGACTTAAAATGTCTCTAATATCATGGCCTCAGAGTGTTTAAATGGATCCTGCTCACCTGCAGTTTCACACAGAGCTAAAGGCACTCCTTTAAACAGGCAGCAACTTGCACTGCTCTTTACCCAACCTCATCCCTCTTCCATCACCTCCTTGAAAGCCCTGCCTATTTTCCGCTAATCTAAATATCCGTGTTTCATTCACTAAAGCTGCCACCTCAGCACTCCCTCTCTTCAGAGCGAGCGTGCTTTCCAGGAATCATTCCTCTTGCCTTTGTATACTGCTGACCTACTTTGCACAGTTTGTTTTCATCCCTGCCAGGTTCTAACCCACAGCAGAACTTCCTTTGTCACCACATAAGCAGCGAACTAAACAACTTCATGCAAATTGCTCAAATTCCACTACCTTCCTTAGAGGAGACCACATTAAGACAGAGGCACAACAATGCTTTTGTGCTAGTTTGAAGCTAGCTAGAATGTTTTGGTGAGAAGGATTAGATTACAGGCTGTGAAAGAGAAACAATGGTGATGTCTACTTCACTCATAGGCTTGCTGAGTGGTATAAGAACAAGAATCCAAACATAGATAAGGCACTTCTGCTTGGGACCTCTCACCTGCATTTCTTCTCTCTAGTCTCTCTGCCATCTCTCTGATTAATTCACTTTGCTTCCTAACCCCCTGGCCAAACCTCCATTCTTCCTTGGGACTGGGGTAAGGTTGAGAGGGGTGGGAGAAGCTGGAAGGGTGGTTGGGAGCATATCCTGGGGACTCAGGTTTCTGGGAGGGCTGTTGTGTTTCTGTATTACCTTTTACCTTGTATATTTCTGTATGTAACTGTATATATTGTAAATATCTGCTTGTATATTGAGCTAAGATGTAAATATAAGCTTCATTCAATTTCCAGAGCTGGCTGAGTCTAGTCTGGGTGATTTCCAAATGTGTGTGGGGGGGGGGGTGGTGTGTGTAACATCCAAGCCATCACAATAAGATGCAGGTCACTACAACTTATAATTAAGAACTGATTCAGCATAAAGGCAAAGACAGTTTAAAAAAAAGTAAAATTTAAAAAAAAACCAAGAAAACCAAACAAACCAACAACAAAAAAAGAAAATTGTGACAAAGGCTGTGATTTCTCACTGAAATTAAAAAAGCTCACAGTGTTCTCACAGAGTGATACAAGTTGAAGAAATTATGGAGAGAAGCAGGTAAGTTTAAAACCTGTGAATTTTAATTTACTAAAATCAGCAGGTTCCCCACTCTCTTTTTTTTTTTTTTTGGTGGTCTATCCTTAGCTGCTTAGAGGCTCAGAATAGTTCCTTAATATTAATAGTTATCACCTTTTTTTTTTCAGTTTAATTTTAATATATA